>JAMWET010000847.1:42500-47500 GCA_024036415.1 Prochilodus magdalenae
GCGCCTGGGTGAGCCGTGAGGAGGCCCTCTCTCTCTCTCCCTCTCTCTCTCTCTCTCTCTCTCTCTCTCTCTCTCTCCCTCTCTCTCTCTCTCTCTCTCTCTCTCTCTCTCTCTCTCTCTCTCTCTCTCTCTCTCTCTCTCCCTCCATCTCCCCGCCACTCTCTCTCTCTCTCTCCCTCTCCCTCTCTCTCTCCCTCTCCCTCTTTCTCTGTCTCTCTCTCTCTCTCTCCCCCTCTCTCTCTCTCTCTCCCCCTCTCTCTATCTCTCTCCCTTTCTCTCTCTCTCTCTCTCTCTCTCTCTCTCCCTCGCTCTCCCTCTCTTTCTCTCTCTCTCTCTCTCTCTACTTCTGCTGGGAGACTTTGACACTCTGGACAAACTGTCCATCATTTGTCTGAGCTGCCCACTCATCTGGAGCTGGAGGGGCAGAAAACTGGCACTGGAGCCGGAATCACCTCAGACCCTGAGGATGGAGTGATGGACACTGTCCACCAGAAAAACAAAGCTGGATCAATGATGCGCTCGAAGCAGAGGGCTCCTGAATACACCAGGGTTCTCCACTCGTCTGTGTGTATTCTACACAGCATGTGGGTTATAGAGTGTTCGAGTCATACACTGTTTGAGTTATACACTGTTTGAGTTATACACTGCGTTATACACTGTTTATACACTGTTTGAGTTATACACTGAGTTATACAGTGTTTGAGTTACACACTGTTTGAGTTATACACTGTTTGAGTTATACAGTGTTTGAGTTATACACTGTTTGAGTTATAGAGTGTTGGAGTTATACACTGTTTGAGTTATAGAGTGTTTGAGTTATACACTGTTTGAGTTATACATTGTTTGAGTTATACACTGAGTTATAGAGTGTTTGAGTTATACATTGTTTGAGTTATACACTGTTTGAATTATACACTGAGTTATACACTGTTTGAGTTATGCACTGTTTGAGTTATACAGTTTGTTATACAGTGTTTGAGTTATACACTGTTTGAGTTATACACTGTTTGAGTTATACACTGTTTGAGTTATGCACTGTTTGAGTTATACAGAGTTTGTTATACAGTGTTTGAATTATAGTGTTCGTCATACACTGTTTGAGTTATACAGTGTTTGAGTTATATGCTGTTTGAGTTATAGTGTTTGAGTTATATGCTGTTTGAGTTATACAGTGTTTGAGTTATACACTGTTTGAGTTATACGCTGTTTGAGTTATACGCTGTTTGAGTTATACACTGTTTGAGTTATACACTGTTTGAGTTATATGCTATTTGAGTTATACAGTGTTTGAGTTATAAACTGTTTGAATTATACACTGTTTGAGTTATACACTGTTTGAGTTACGCACTGTTTGAGTTACGCACTGTTTGAGTTATACAGAGTTTGTTATACAGTGTTTGAGTTATAGTGTTCAAGTCATTCACTGTTTGAGTTATACAGTGTTTGAATTATATGCTGTTTGAGTTATATAGTGTTTGAGTTATATGCTGTTTGAGTTATACAGTGTTTGAGTTATACACTGTTAGAGTTATACACTGTTTGAGTTATACAGTATTTGAGTTATACACTGTTTGAGTTATACACTGAGTTATGCACTGTTTGAATTATACAGAGTTTGTTATACAGTGTTTGAGTTATAGTGTTCAAGTCATACACTGTTTGAGTTATACAGTGTTTGAATTACATGCTGTTTGAGTTATACAGTGTTTGAGTTATACAGTGTTTGAGTTATGCAGCGTTTGAGTTATACACTGTTTGAGTTATACGCTGTTTGAGTTATACGCTGTTTGAGTTATACACTGTTTGAGTTATACAGTGTTTGAGTTATACAGTGTTTGAGTTATATGCTGTTTGAGTTATACGCTGTTTGAGTTATACGCTGTTTGAGTTATACACTGTTTGAGTTATACAGTGTTTGAGTTATATGCTGTTTGAGTTATACAGTGTTTGAGTTATACACTGTTTGAGTTATACAGTGTTTGAGTTATACAGTGTTTGAGTTATATGCTGTTTGAGTTATACAGTGTTTGAGTTATACACTGTTTGAGTTATACAGTGTTTGAGTTATATGCTGTTTGAGTTATACAGTGTTTGAGTTATACAGTGTTTGAGTTATACACTGTTTGAGTTATACAGTGTTTGAGTTATACGCTGTTTGAGTTATACACTGTTTGAGTTATACAGTGTTTGAGTTATACACTGTTTGAGTTATACACTGTTTGAGTTATACAGTGTTTGAGTTATACACTGTTTGAGTTATACGCTGTATGATTCCTCCGGTCACCTTATCGAGTTATAGAAGCTCTGTCTGAGCTGACTCAGATCCTTCACCTCCTCTGAACCAGCCTGTAGTCTGATCTGTTGGAATGGCGAGGCCTGTGATCACCTCCTGCGTGGTGACACGTTGTGAGCTGTGGAGCTCTGATGAGGAGAGCAGATCTGAGGGTCTCTCGTTTGAAGAGCTGATGTGTCTGACGGTGTAACCGCGGCTCCGGTTCAGCGGGATGGGCTCTCAGGGTGTCCTCGTTTGAAGGTGAGGTCCGATGACTCACTCGTGTGCTCTGGTGTGTGTGTGCGGTGGTCCTGTGGTCTTCTGTATTGGATCGTGTATAAGCGACTGTAGTCCATCTGTTTCTCTGTGTACTGTATTACCCTGTTCTACAATGGGCAGGACCCCCACAGGACCCCCACAGGACCCCCACAGAGCAGGTAGTACGTGGGTGTGGGTAAGTGTTCCACCGTGTCACGTATAGCCGGTGTGTTACTGGTGTACAGACTCAGTTTGGACACACTCAGAAAATGAGTCATCCGTGCCTCGCGCTCCTGCTGCTGAGCCATCCAGCATCCAGCAGAGAGGCAGCGGCCCTGATTCACCACACCAGCCGGAGCACGGCTCGACTCACTGCAGCCGCAAATAAACAGACTGCTGTCTCCGAACCTGAACCGCACACCAGCACATGTCCACAGAGCCGGCGCTAGTCCCGGCACACGCACGGACCCGCGCACCCGAGTACGCCCCAACTCTGATAGCCAGGTCTGCATTTCAGTTAGGGAGAAACACGCACTGTGGGGACTGGCACACATGCCATCTACCAAAGGGGAGGCATGGGCATGCCAGGCGCTCGCCTCCCCTCTCTGAGAGTGTGATGGTCTAGGTTTGGTAACGAGCTGTTTGGTAGTATAACCTGTGTATGGGTACTTCTATAATGTGCTTATGGGTGGAGGGTGTCCTGTGCTGGGGGGTTAGTCACCGTGCATGGATGGTGGTTCTGGGCTGGTGTGCCTTGTGGACGGCTCCTCCTGCGTCTCCATAGTGGTGTCTGATGTGGGACAGCACTGCCAAGTGGTGAACAGTGTAACAGCAGACGTACAGGCGGACAGTGAAGAGGAAGAGACAGCAGAGGAAGGAAAGAGATGGCACGACAAGTGGGCAGAGCCTGGGCAGTGGCTGACAGAGGACAGCCCAGTGAGGCTTGACGCAGAGCCCAGCTGAAAGTAGAAGAAGCTGATGCACTACAACAGGGAGGACGCCCGGGAGCTGGACCTGGTGTGGCTGCCCAGCATCACAGCTGGATATCCTCCCATCATCATCACGATGCCTGCACAAACAGCTGCACCCAGAAGGAACCCACCCACAGGAAGGAACCTTGGTGTGTGGGTGTGACATGGTGAGACCTGCTAATGATTCAAGCTCCACACTCGACCGCACATGTGAGGTAACCAAGGACGGGTCGTATCTCTGTACCTGACTGACCCAACACCACCATTACAGACCTCCAGCGAGCAGTGGTGTCCTCCATCAGTCATCCTGTTAGTGCAGCACCATCGGCAGACGGCTGCACCACGCAGGACTACATGCACACAGACCGTTACCACGCCTGTACTTAACACCACGTCACCCCTACCGCACCATCTGCAGGAACTGTGTGAGGATGTTCAAGCTGCATGGGATGGATTATCACAGGACTCCATCAGGAACCTCTACAGCTCCATACCGAGACGTCTGGCGTGTTGGGTTAGCGAACACGGCGGCCCGACGCCATACTGAGAGACAGACTTCTGTATGTGTAGCTCAATAAATATTGATCATATCAGTCTAAATTTATCACCAGTTATTGATCCTGGTCACCTTTATCTTCCTTCCCCTCACACCTGCACCCTCACACCTCCTCCTGGGTGTATATAGATGGAGTATCTCCATAGACCTTCTCAGGCTGCTCCAGTAAGACATGATGTGAGGGGAGATATCTAATATTTGATATATCTAGGTCGGTTCTGGTATTTAGTTTAGCCAGCTCGGATCATCAGGGGAGAGGAGAGGCTGTGTGAGAGAGAAGTCCAGATGTTGAGTCCAGATGCTGGTGGTGTCTGGTGGTGGAGGAGGAGGTACTGTATGGACCAGAAGCATGGAGAGAGTAACTCGTGGTGTGTAGGAGTGGAGGGGAGTTGAGGAGCCGAGCGTAAACACGCTCTGATGAATGGGGCTGGTTGTTCCTGAGCGCTGAGACGCCCGGGGCTGTGAGAGTGAGGGCTGCTCCGTCGCAGCTGCTGTTTGCTCTCTGCTGGTGCACTAATGCAGCCCGTGTCGTGTCCCTGTGTGGAGGTCAGTTATCTCTTCCAGACGCTCGCTCCCTCCATCGTTCCAGCTGCTGCCATTGCGGTCTGACCACTTCAGGTGAAGCCCCGCTGACTCTGTTTATCTGATTAGTGTGTTGGGCTGAAGGGCGTCTGGATTCAGGCATGCTGGGATTCCAGACAGGCTCCTACAGCGTCTGTTCCGTAACATCGTTCCTCTGTGTTCGGAATGGAGTAAACATTCCAGGCCGGCTTTACACGGCGAGGCGTTCCTGCAGCTTGTATGAAGTGGGTTCCGTACAACCTGACAGCTCCGTAACACGATTCAGAGCCATGACGTACATCCACTTCCTCCTCTAGATGGAGAAAAGATCAGAGATGGAGACGGAGCACTCGCGTCAGCCCGACGCCTGCCTTTGAGGAGA
>JAMWET010000847.1:52500-65000 GCA_024036415.1 Prochilodus magdalenae
ACGTGCCGAAGGAGCTCATGAAGGACCGTCGAACGTCTCTTGCGTTTCTGGGAATAGAGTCATGTGGCTTTGAGGAAGGAGTAACAGCCATACGTTGTGAGAATGAGGGGCGGTTACTCTCTGGGTGCTGTGAGCAGACAGCCACGGCCTGCCAAAGCGCTGGGGTCCGGAACCAGCAGGGGTCCAGAACCAGCTGGTTATTGGATGTAGAATGGAGCGCTCCAGTAAAACCACTCAGCGTTTACCTTCCACATCCCCATCATCCCATAAAAGCCCATCTAGTCCTTGAACTCTCTCTGCACCGGAAGCTAAGCCTCTCCTGTAACCGCTCGTCCGTATCAGCAGGCCACACCGAGCTTCACGGTTCGCCAGAATGGCGCTGCTTGTGTCTGATGTCCATTTCAAATCAGATTTGCTGTCCTGCTCTTCCGGTCGGGTCCGATTCGCCATGCTAGCTGCATGTGATTGCTGGAAGCAGGCATGGTGGGGTCTGGGTCTGATTAGACTGCTGTGTGTTTCTGCACGGCTGAGTTAAATACTGAGATCAAATTCCTCTGTACAGTGGAGAACAGTGTGGAGAACTGGGGGTATCTAGAACAGTAGGAATGAGAAGAACATTTAGAACAGCAGGAAACGGGGATCGCTGTAGGGCAGTGTGGATGTGGAGAACATTGGACAACAGTGTGACTGGGCAGAATGTTCTAAGACACTGCGGACGGGAGGACACCTAGGCAAACATACAACGAAATGGGGAAGGTATCTAGAACAATAAGAATGAGAAGAACATTTAAGAACAGCAGGAAAGAGGGAACATTACACATCAGTACAAATGGGGAAAATGTTCTAGGACAGTGTGGATGGGGAGGATATCTAGAACCGTAGGAATAATGAGAACATTCTAGAATAGGTAGTAAGGCAGGGGGTCTACATGGGGAGAAGGTTCTAAAACTGTGTGGGTGGGGAAGAATTAGAAACAGTGAGAAAGAGGAGGATGTTCTAGATTAGCAATAAAGGGGGAGAATGTTCTAGGACAGTGTGGATAGGGAAAGCATTCTGGAATGGAATGTGGAGAACATTCTAGAACCTTCCTAATGGGAAGAGCACTCTAGAACCATATAAATGAACGTTCTGAAGACTCAGTAATCACACACACGACACACCTTCAGGTTTGTTGGTTCCGTGTGCTCCATGTGCTTTAGAGCGGTTAGCTGTCTCTGTGAGGGTTCCGTGCGGGGCTGGAGACTGATGAAGGGCTTTGTCTGGAACTTGTTGAAGGTTATGGTTATGGAGAGCCGAGTCCAGTCACGTCCCCCGGGTCAGTCAGTTCATCTGCTGAGTGGAGTGTCCGCCCCCGCGAGGAGATGGCAGTCAGGCGTCTGCAGTGCTGATGTCCAGTTAACACCTACTGTTCTCCCGTGCTCCTTCTGTTCTGCTGGGGTCGGTGTTTGGGGAGTACCATTGTACCAAAACCACTGACCTGATATGAGTGGTAGCTGGTTCAGTCCATCCAGTACAGTGATAATTATGTTATTCTCATGTTTAATTTTAAATTAAGTTTATGTAATTTAATTTACTCTATTTTATTTAATTTTATTTTATATTATTTTATTTTATTGATACCGATGTTGCCCAAAAACAGCTGTACATATTCCAAAGCCCAGCTCATGCAGTGTCTGATTTGCCAGCCTGAGGAGGGATAGCAGCTCTTGGTGAGGGTTCAGCTCGGACCCTCATTAACGCGGTGCTGAAAGGACGTTTGGTGTGAATGTTTAAAGAGCTCCTAACCCCAAATCCAGATCCGTCCACGGAGAGAGCCAGTTATGGAATCTCCAGGCTTTTAAGTGTTAACATGAAAGGGGAGAAATCTGCTGACCTTTCACCAACTGAACACCTCCTCCTCATCTCCTCCTCATCCTCCCCGGCTTCATTCAGGGACACGCTGGCCCCGGCTCAGACTCCAGAGCCGTGCGGATACAGAGCGCTGCAGAGGCCGAGAGTGTGTGCATGATTTATGAAGGCATATAAACGACTACCATAAACCCAGCTCGACCCAACCCTGCAGAATCCGGCCTGGTACCCAGTACCACACCAGGTCGGACCCAGGTCTGGTGGAGGTGGAGTGCCTGTGAGACGCACGCTCCTAAAATAAGGAATATGTCTGGAATATATTTGTCTGAGTCAGGAGGGTGCAATACACAACCTCACCACTAGAGGCTGCACGCCGCTCCAGGTCTCATCACTGCTTAAAGAAGACCGTATGTTAAACACTGAGTGTGTTTACCTGCACTCTGGCTATGTGAACAGCACAGTCTGATTTACTAGATCAGACTCCTCAGTGGGACTCCTCAGTATTCGGACTCCTCAGTGTTCGGACTCCTCTGTGTTCGGACTCCTCGGTGTTCGGACTCCTTGGTGTGTGTGTGCGGGTTACTCTGGTTTCTTTCAGGTTTTTCTTTCTGAGCAGCTCAAGCAACCACTGGGTGGAGACAGAACACCTGTGGGAGGCGCTAGGTGCTCCCAGAGAGAGGTGTGGGAGTGCGGGTGTGTGGGGAAGGAAGATAAAGGTGACCAGGATCAATAACTGGTGATAAGTTTAGACTGATATGATCAATATTTATTGAGCTACACATACAGAAGTCTGTCTCTCAGTATGGCGTCGGGCCGCCGTGTTCGCTAACCCAACACGCCAGACGTCTCGGTATGGAGCTGTAGAGGTTCCTGATGGAGTCCTGTGATAATCCATCCCATGCAGCTTGAACATCCTCACACAGTTCCTGCAGATGGTGCGGTAGGGGTGGAGGTGGAGGGACACCAGGCCTTCTGGACGTGTGACGGCAAACCGTCCATCTTGGTGCTGACCACGGTGCCTCCACACACGGATTCGTTGGGCGTCTCCACCAAGACTAAAGCGGGACTCGTCACTGAAGATGACCCGCTGCCATTCTGAGTCACTCCATGACAGTCTGGTACGACACCACTGCAGTGTTTGGTGACGGTGACGTGGTGTTAAGGTGGTGTTAAGGTGGTGACGTGGTGTTAAGGTGGTGTTAAGGTGGTGACGTGGTGGTAAGGGCAGTCGTGGTAACGGTCTGTGTGTCCTGGTAACTGATTTCTCGGGTGCGTGTACACGTGGTGAGCAGGCGGCTGATAAGATCCGAGTTTCTGCAGTGCTCAGGTTTCCCTGTCAGGGTTGGTTCAGCTTATAGTCTATGCTGGCTCTGGCTCCTCCTCCTGATCATTACCCCTCCCCCTCCTCACCTGGTGATTTGGGGTTGGTTGTATTCCGCTGTGGTCTGTTCTTCTGCCGTGTCCTCTGATTCTCTGCGGCTCTGTGCCGCGGCTGTGACCTCTGCCTGCCCGTTCCGATCAGATTTGCCAGAACCGCTGTAATGAAGTTACTCGTGTCCTACCGCCTCCGGCTCCCGGCTTCACAGTGTGTCCGAGTCGTCCCTCCTGTCAGGCTGGGAAACCGCGGACAGCCAGCGTGTCCCGGCAGCAGAACCCTCATTCCTCCCGCGTACGCAGAGCGTCAGTCTCAGACACACATTAGACTGTTCTGGTTCTTATTGACCAGCACTTCCCAAACTGTTCTCATAATTGTTCCCAAAAATGGGAATGGGAACGGGAATGTTCCTCAGCGAGGCAAACAGCTTCCACATGACCTGCTGTGAGCAGTAACTGCCGACGGAGACCCAGGTCTAACCCAGTCCTTTAACAGCATGACTGTCCGGACTTCCTATCTCCGGAATATGTTCCGGTGCAGGAGGCGGGATGGAGTTCCTAAAAGTCAGTGTCTGTTGGTCCAGTGAATGAATGAGATGCTGATTGTAAGCGACAGTTGTCCGGATGATTCCTCCTGTAGTCCTCCATAGCGTGTCTGTGTACGCTAGGATCACCAGAACTCCGTACAGGACTTCCCTACACTGATCAGGAGAAAACAACGTTTGGCTTGTGTTGGGCCACTAGGTGCTAATCTTATACAGCTAATCCAGTTAGCCTAGCTAATGTTAGCACCCTCTTTGCTAATGCTCTCTCTCTCTTTCTCTCTCTCTCTCTCTCTCTGTTCTCTTCCTCTCCTCTCTCTCTCTCTCTCTCTCTCTACCTCTCCCTCTCTCTCTCTCTCTCTCTCTCTCTCTCTCTCTATCTCTCCCTCTCTCCTCTCTCTCTCTGTCTCTCTCTCTCCCTCTCTCTCTCTCCCTCTCCCTCTCCCATCACTGACGGTGGGGTTCCTAGGGAAGGGAATGAATGCCCCTTCCCGGCCTGGAACGCTGGATTGCTCCACAGTGGCTCGACACAGACAGGCGCTCCAGCTGATGTCCGGTAGCTCTGGATCCCCTCCTGACTGATCGGTTGTGGGACTTGGTGTAGCGTAGATGCTGTGACTCCACACTGTTTGTGAATCCAAGCACATTCCAAATAGCAGGAAATCTGAATTCCGCCTGCTAGACCTACTTTGCTTTGCAAATGCTGATGTGCTGTTCATACAGCCCCAGGGGGCGGGATACGAGCGCAGTCAGTCTGGGATTAAATATCTGCTGAGGTTTGCTGCCTGCATTTTGTTCCAAAGCAATCTGCCATGATAGTTTTCCAAATTCCAGCTGGGATATTTAATATTCCCTGCAGAGGAAGAAAGAGATAATTAAAATGGCCAGAGTTAACAGAACATTCATCAGCACAACACAGTTCGTACACGCCATACTCCAGAATCTAACCGGGTCTGCTCCGTAGGACTGGAGGAAATATGGGAAAGAGGTTGTTAGTATCAGATTCCGAATATGATTTATTATGGATAAAGGAAGTGCAGAGCCCATCACAGCTCTCTGGACCGGACCAGTAATCAACAGTTTCTCTTATGGACATATCTCCGGGGCGACATTCCGATCTCTTTGTCCTTCTAAAGTTCAACCCGAGGATGAGGAACTACAGGAGCTCCTCCCTGTCACTAACCAGAAGGAGAATCTGGAACACGGGCCAGTACAGATGTTCCTTCAGCTCCACTGGATAATCACCTCAGAGCCCTGCTCCAGGTAAGATCCAGTCCTGGATCTGTAAGGGATGGGTGTGGGTGGAGGTGGAGGGACACCAGGCCTTCTGGACGTGTGACAACAAACCGTTCATCTTGGTGCTGACCACGGTGCCTCCACACACGGATTCGTTGGGCGTCTCCACCAAGACTAAAGCGGGACTCGTCACTGAAGATGACCCGCTGCCATTCTGAGTCACTCCATGACAGTCTGGTACGACACCACTGCAGTGTTTGGTGACGGTGACGTGGTGTTAAGGACAGTCGTGGTAACGGTCTGTGTGCATGTAGTCCTGCGTGGTGCAGCCGTCTGCCGATGGTGCTGCACTAACAGGAGGACTCATGGAGGACACCACTGCTCGCTGGAGGTCCGTGATGGTGGTGTTGGGTCAGTCAGATACAGAGATAAGACCCATCCTTGGTTACCTCACGTGTGCGGTCGAGTGTGGAACCTGGATCATTAGCGTGTCTCCCCATGTCACACCTACACAGCGAGGTCCAGTCCTGCAGGCTGACTCCTCCTGGGTGCTGTCTCCTGGCGGTGAGTGTACGTTACTCCTGGTGTAGGTTACTCCTGGTGTAGGTTACTCCTGGTGTAGGTTACTCCTGGTGTAGGTCACTCCTGGTGTAGGTTACTCCTGGTGTAGGTTACTCCTGGTGTAGGTTACTCCTGGTGTAGGTCACTCCTGGTGTAGGTTACTCCTGGTGTAGGTTACTCCTGGTGTACGTTACTCCTGGTGTAGGTCACTCCTGGTGTAGGTTACTCCTGGTGTAGGTCACTCCTGGTGTAGGTTACTCCTGGTGTAGGTTACTCCTGGTGTAGGTCACTCCTGGTGTAGGTTACTCCTGGTGTAGGTTACTCCTGGGGTAGGTCACTCCTGGTGTAGGTTACTGATACGACCTGGTGTAGGTTACTCCTGGTGTAGGTCACTCCTGGTGTAGGTTACTCCTGGTGTAGGTTACTCCTGGTGTAGGTTACTCCTGGTGTAGGTCACTCCTGGTGTAGGTTACTCCTGGTGTAGGTTACTCCTGGTGTAGGTCACTCCTGGTGTAGGTTACTCCTGGTGTAGGTTACTCCTGGGGTAGGTCACTCCTGGTGTAGGTTACTCCTGGTGTAGGTTACTCCTGGTGTAGGTCACTCCTGGTGTAGGTTACTCCTGGTGTAGGTTACTCCTGGTGTAGGTTACTCCTGGTGTAGGTCACTCCTGGTGTAGGTTACTCCTGGTGTAGGTTACTCCTGGTGTAGGTTAGTTGGGAGGGGCTTTATGGCCGTGAGGTCTACAGTAAGACGATTCCGTGTCCCGTGTTGATGACCTGGGTGATGTGTGTGAGGGTATCAGGGCTGGTTCTCCAGACTCATCCTTCCTTCGTATCAGCCCAAATGAACCGGAAGAGGCTAGCGCTGGTGCAGATCTGCAGCTGGACCACTACTGGACCAGCGCCCCCTTTATCATCATCAGTCTGCCAGGAGCTGCTGTTTCGCCTGCTGCCTCACTTAACGCTGTCTCCTCTTTCGCTCCCGCGTTGGGCGGATTAGAGAAACGAGGCACAAAGCTCTCCCGCTGTCCTGGCCTCGGGCCCAGCGTTCCAGACTGCTCCACCCTTCCAGCCGTCAGCAGTTTGCAGGGCTGTGAATAGCACAGCAGCCTTGGGCCCCCGGGGGCCGTTACTGATACAGTACACTGTCCGACTCTGAAAGCACCTCCCTGCCCCGTCCAGAATTCCCTGATCCGTGACCTGCCGTCCCGCCACCCTTCTTCCTCCATTGTTCTTTCTCCTCGGTTGTTCCTCTCCTCAATCCCCACGGTGCTGTATCCGCATCCAGCCCTGTCCAACACGGCGCGCGCCGAAAGATGACGGAACGCGGACCCCTGAACATTGATGGGGTTCTGTAGACATTTGGCTTCTCTACAGCCACAGTGGTTCTTTATAGAACCATGAGCACATAGAACCATCTGCATGCCTATATGGTTCTTTGCGTGGTGAAATCTGATTGATGGATGTGTTGCAGATTGTACCAAACAGGGTTCTGCTGATAGAGGACAATAGAGGGATCATCTTTTCAGAAAGGTTCTAGAACCAAATACAACACATTCTCTGTCTTCTAAAGAACCCTTTCACCCTGTATAGAACTATTTAAGCATGACAGAGATATATAGAATCTAGAACAGTATAGAATCATGGTTCTACTTTGATAAAGAACCCTTGGAGAACCATCATGTTTAAGAGCTTAGATGAGATAAAGACAGCTGTTGTTCTTCTTCAGGAAAGTATCTGAGGCCGGCTGTTTGGGTCGGTGAGGTTCAGGTCTAGTCCAGGTTTACTTATCGGTACTGTCCCAAAGCAGCTTCTCAGAGGATCTGGGTCCAAGTGCCAGCGAGCAAGCCTAGCAGAAACTCCCTCAGAGCAGGAGGAAGAACCCTGGAGAGGAACCAGGACTCAAAAGGGGAACCCGTCCTCCTCTGGTCCACACCGTGTAGCAGGACAAGCACAGAGGCACCAATAACAGACCCGAGTGTACGGCTCTATGTAAATGAGTGTGTGAAGGCAGCCTGTGATTGGAGGGGAGTAATTTGATTAACCAATGAGAACCCATCACTGTAGGAGTCCTGCCAGAGCAACGCCGATCTCCATCGCGCCGGTTCAGCTTCGCGTGGGTATGTGACTCGGGTCTGACCCAGCTTCCTGAAATCACCCGGACATTCCAATCAGTACCAGCACAGGACTGGACCATGCGGGTCATGAAGAGTAAGCTAACCAGCAGAACTGTCCTGACGGTCCCGGGTCTGACCCAGCTGCTCGTTACTGGAGCGGGATGGAGATGAAACGGTCCACTCTTCACTCGGCTCTGCTGCCACATTCCCGCTGAACGCTCCCATAGGAACGCTCACTTTCCTGTCACATGCCCACAGGTTGTCCACACAAGCCCGGAAAAAACAACCTGGGTCACACTAATTCTCCGCCTGAACGCGGAGCACCCCCTGCCCATGAGGCCTCTGAATTCCCAAAGCTCTGATGCTCTGGTCTCACACGAGCTGCAGCTTCCTGTTTCAATTATCCCGTTCCACCTTAAATGGTGCAGGACTCACTCACGGCCCTCTCCCGTTCCTGTCATATCTCTTTACTGGGACGGATGGAGGGCTGGAGTGCTGGACAGCCGTGCCCAGGTCTGGTCAGTAATCACACTGGTCAGTTTGGAATCTGGGAGTCAAATGTGCTCGGGCACGGTACGGATCACCTGGTGTGACCGTGGGTCTGCGTCAGGAAACCCACCTACACTTCTTACCGAGTCACCAGCCCTGTGAAGGACTGTGAGGCCATCACTCTGCAGAGCCGGCACCGCTGGCATAACACTGGCAAAATGTAGCACCAAGGTTGGCACAATGTTAGCACACCACTGGTACAGCAGGCCAGCATCTGGAGCAGCTGGAGACTGGAATACTGAGCAGGATTAGAGATGTATAGTGGACAATAACATCAGCACTGAGAAAACTGGACGTTCCGCCTGGGTGTAGCTAGATGGAGGCCCTGTACGGAAGATTGAGAGAGAGAGAGAGAGAGATAGATAGAGAGATGGGATGAGAGAGAGAGAGAGGCTCTGGAGCTCTAGAGGATCAGCGTATACGGAGCACTGCTGCTCTTCTTTCAGGATCAGAGATGAAAGAGAGACGTGCGAGGAGATGAATGAGAAAGGATGAGAGAGAGGGGGAGGAGGTGAAAGGGGGTGAGAGAGAGGAGTACAGCTGAGGGAGAGGGAGAGAGGCGGAGAGGGAACACTGAACTGGACTTCAGCCTGTTATCCCTAAGGAGCTGAGTGATTGGAGCAGGACTGAACTCCGAGCTGTGGAGCTTTCATTCCGCCTGTTTGATCCAGGGAAATCCACACTGGGATACGGATCATGACCCGGGGGGGGGAAACCCGGATCCACCAGCAGACTGGGAGAAAAGCTCTGGGTGAGGCATGTCATCTCCCTGTTCTCCTCGGCTCTGTATCAGACGGGAAACATCCCGGGTAAGATTCCAGCACCCGAACGAGACGATCCAGGAATGAGCTTCGGACATGTTCCGCTCTTACGCCAGATCGGCCCAAAGGAGGGACAGATTTCCCATAATGCACTGGAGTAAACAGTCAGATATCAGACTCGGAAAGGTGGTCGAGTTAAAGTCCACATGGAGATACTTCAGTACAGAGACAACTACACCCACTTCCTCACCCTCCACCCTCCACCGTCCACTCCGTGTCCCCCTGCTCTGCCCTCCCTCTCCTTTCCTTGTCTGGGTAAACCGTATCGCAGGTCTGAGACCGCACCTGTTCACCTGTACAGCTAGCTGTCATTGTGAAGTCGGCAGGACATACGGAACGCCGGGTCTAACCAGTTTCGGAGTATGGGAAAACACGGCAAGCGAACAATCCGGGGCTTTGAGCTGACCGGCAGCCTCACCAACATACCCACACAAACCTCCAGGCTGTGCTGCGTATGCCGATCAGCTGGTTCTCTCTCACGCAGGGTCACTGAGGGGACGATGGAGGGTACTGCAGGCGTCCGGCTAATGATCAGGCACAGTCAGGAACAGAAACAGGCCTGCAGGACACGGTGCAGCAGGACGCGGTTCAGCAGGACACGGTGCAGCAGGGCACGGTTCAGCAGGACGCGGTGCAGCAGGACACGGTGCAGCAGGACACGGTTCAGCAGGACACGGTGCAGCAGGACACGGTGCAGCAGGACACAGTGCAGCAGGATGCGGTGTAGCAGGACGCGGTGCAGCAGGACACGGTTCAGCAGGACACGGTTCAGCAGGACACGGTTCAGCAGGACGCGGTGCAGCAGGACACGGTGCAGCAGGACGCGGTGCAGCAGGACACGGTGCAGCAGGACACGGTGCAGCAGGACGCGGTGCAGCAGGACACGGTGCAGCAGGACGCGGTTCAGCAGGACACGGTGCAGCAGGACACGGTTCAGCAGGACACGGTGCAGCAGGACACGGTGCAGCAGGACGCGGTGCAGCAGGACACGGTTCAGCAGGACACGGTTCAGCAGGACACGGTGCAGCAGGATGCGGTTCAGCAGGACACGGTGCAGCAGGACGCGGTTCAGCAGGACACGGTGCAGCAGGGCACGGTTCAGCAGGACGCGGTGCAGCAGGACACGGTGCAGCAGGACGCGGTGCAGCAGGACACGGTGCAGCAGGACACGGTGCAGCAGGACACAGTGCAGCAGGACGCGGTGCAGCAGGACACGGTGCAGCAGGACACGGTTCAGCAGGACACGGTGCAGCAGGACACGGTGCAGCAGGACGCGCTTCAGCAGGACACGGTGCAGCAGGACGCTGTGCAGCAGGACGCGGTTCAGCAGGACACGGTGCAGCAGGACGCGCTTCAGCAGGACGCGGTGCAGCAGGACGCGGTGCAGCAGGACGCGCTTCAGCAGGACGCGGTGCAGCAGGACGCGGTGCAGCAGGACGTGCTTCAGCAGGACACGGTGCAGCAGGACGCGGTGCAGCAGGACGCGCTTCAGCAGGACGCGGTGCAGCAGGACGCGGTGCAGCAGGACGTGCTTCAGCAGGACACGGTGCAGCAGGACACGGTGCAGCACCTTTCCAGAGCTTCTGAGTAAGCCGAGCAGTCAGTCGGAAGAATGGGAATCACACGGAGGTCTAGCTTTCTATTCACCCTCCCAGATCCTGCTATTAAGAGCAATGATCCAGTTCTCCGAGAGAGCGGGAATACAGGCCAAGGGAAATTCCCTTAAAGCTGGAAACACCTACGGCGTTCCCAAACATGCTTCTCCAAAGTCAGGGGTGCTGTGTGAATCCAGGGACTCAGGGATACCACTGCACGGTAAAAGACACCTGGATAAGACGGCGGTCCGGGACAGATCTGATCTGGAGATGTAGGACCGTTGGCAGATCCTGCCATGGTGCTTCCTGCCCTGCTCCGCTCACCTGAATAGCGCGCGTACCTGGATCAGAGTCCAGCGCTGACGGTGAGAGAGCTGAGCTGGCTATTTGGGGAAGACAAAACAAGTGCATTCCAGAGGAAGACTGACAGCGCGGATGGAGCTCATGGAAAAGCAGGAGCATGCTGACGGCTACTGTGTGATCTGCACCTCCCGCCGTACGAGGACTGGGCGGGGTGCTAGAGCGTCGGCTCCGAGCGTCATCCAGCTCGGTTTGGACCGTTAGCTATTTACTCCAGGTTCTAATCCTCGGAGGTGTATGGCAGATCCCTCTCTCCAGATTACAAGCCGAGGCTGAGGGAGCTAGCAGGTACAAGAGGTCCCACCGTTCCCTCTTAAAATTAGGGTTAGGGGTCCTGAACGGGAGTATGTAAAACGCTGCCATCTACTGAGAGGGTTTGGTAGGGCATCACTATGGCTCTTCTAAAGAACCCCCAGGAACCCACTTTAGCACCTTGATTTTTAGGATGCTGTGGTTCTTGTAAGGCTCTCTCAGCCCGGATCCCAGATAGGTACCCAGTTTTTACACATGGATGCCAACCAAGCCAGAATTACAGACAAACCCTCACATTTGGATCCTGGATCCTGACTGACCCCTCAGACAGACCCTTTCTGAGCCTGTGTTCTAGGATTGGGTTTAGGGTTGGGGTCACCTTCTGAGCCTGGGTTCCAGCTGTTGCTGGATGCTGATGCTGGACAGGCCCTCGCGTTCTCAGAAAGGATCCACCCAAGCTCTCACTTCAAGTCTGGATCCTGGCTGAGCCCTCACCTGTTCAGCTTGCATCCTGGATGAGTCCTCACCTGTTCAGCTTGCATCCTGGATGAGCCCTCACCTGTTCAGCCTGCATCCTGGATGAGTCCTCACTTTCTGAGCCTGGATCCCCTCTGACCCTGTAATTGCTGAGCCTGGATCCCCTCTGACCCTGTAATTGCTGAGCCTGGATCCCCTCTGACCCTGTAATTGCTGAGCCTGGATCCCCTCTGACCCTGTAATTGCTGAGCCTGGATCCCCTCTGACCCTGTAATTGCTGAGCCTGGATCCCCTCTGACCCTGTAATTGCTGAGCCTGGATCCCCTCTGACCCTGTAATTGCTGAGCCTGGATCTTGGCCGATCCTTTACTTTTCGAGTCTGGCT
Organism: Prochilodus magdalenae; assembly: GCA_024036415.1. NCBI lineage: Eukaryota > Metazoa > Chordata > Actinopteri > Characiformes > Prochilodontidae > Prochilodus > Prochilodus magdalenae. Next base: position 64,617 of record JAMWET010000847.1, read on the forward strand.
GCCTACGAGTTCTCACTTTTCGCCTTTTGAAGAAACCCTTACCTGTGGATCCCTCACTTTGTAAAACTGGATTCTCGCCTGTTGAGTCTGGACCCCAGACAAGCCCCCTCTTTTCGGTCTGAACCCCAGCCCACCCCTCACGTTCTGATCCTAACTCAGTAATGCCAGGTGTTCCGTCAGCCTTGGAAGGAAGAAGGGAAGAAGGGGACGACTTTGATCTTCTGAACATATTGGTGATGTGTTTGGGTACAGTTTGTGAGGCTGATGGGAGGTTGATGGGAGGCTGATGTGAGGTTGATGTGAGGCTGATGTGAGGTTGATGTGAGGCTGATGTGAGGCTGATGTGAGGCTGATGTGAGGCTGATGTGAGGCTGATGGGAGGCT
>JAMWET010000847.1:67500-75000 GCA_024036415.1 Prochilodus magdalenae
TGTCTGTGCTGGTGGTGTGCTGGTGGTGTGCTGGTGGTGTGCGTGTGGTGTGCTGGTGGTGTGCTGGTGGTGTGCTGGTGTCTGTGCTGGTGGTGTGCTGGTGTCTGTGCTGGTGGTGTGCTGGTGGTGTGCTGGTGGTGTGCTGGTGGTGTGCTGGTGGTGTGCTGGTGTCTGTGCTGGTGGTGTGCTGGTGGTGTGCTGGTGGTGTGCTGGTGGTGTGCGTGTGGTGTGCTGGTGGTGTGCGTGTGGTGTGCTGGTGGTGTGCTGGTGGTGTGCTGGTGTCTGTGCTGGTGGTGTGCTGGTGTCTGTGCTGGTGGTGTGCTGGTGGTGTGCTGGTGGTGTGCTGGTGGTGTGCGTGTGGTGTGCGTGTGGTGTGCGAGTGGTGTGCTGGTGGTGTGCGTGTGGTGTGCGAGTGGTGTGCTGGTGTCTGTGCAGGTGTCTGTGCTGGTGGTGTGCATGTGGTGTGCTGGTGTCTGTGCTGGTGGTGTGCTGGTGTCTGTGCTGGTGGTGTGCTGGTGGTGTGCTGGTGGTGTGCTGGTGGTGTGCTGGTGTCTGTGCTGGTGGTGTGCTGGTGGTGTGCGTGTGGTGTGCGTGTGGTGTGCGTGTGGTGTGCGTGTGGTGTGCTGGTGGTGTGCGTGTGGTGTGCGTGTGGTGTGCTGGTGGTGTGCTGGTGGTGTGCTGGTGGTGTGCTGGTGGTGTGCTGGTGTCTGTGCTGGTGGTGTGCTGGTGGTGTGCTGGTGGTGTGCGTGTGGTGTGCGTGTGGTGTGCGTGTGGTGTGCTGGTGGTGTGCTGGTGGTGTGCTGGTGGTGTGCGTGTGGTGTGTGGTGTGCTGGTGGTGTGCTGGTGGTGTGCGTGTGGTGTGCTGGTGTCTGTGCTGGTGTCTGTGCTGGTGTCTGTGCTGGTGGTGTGCTGGTGGTGTGCTGGTGGTGTGCGTGTGGTGTGCGTGTGGTGTGCTGGTGGTGTGCTGGTGGTGTGCGTGTGGTGTGCGTGTGGTGTGCGTGTGGTGTGCTGGTGGTGTGCTGGTGTCTGTGCTGGTGGTGTGCTGGTGGTGTGCGTGTGGTGTGCTGGTGGTGTGCGTGTGGTGTGCTGGTGGTGTGCGTGTGGTGTGCTGGTGGTGTGCGTGTGGTGTGCGTGTGGTGTGCTGGTGGTGTGCTGGTGGTGTGCTGGTGGTGTGCTGGTGGTGTGCTGGTGGTGTGCGTGTGGTGTGCTGGTGGTGTGCTGGTGGTGTGCGTGTGGTGTGCGTGTGGTGTGCGTGTGGTGTGCTGGTGGTGTGCGTGTGGTGTGCTGGTGGTGTGCTGGTGGTGTGCTGGTGGTGTGCTGGTGGTGTGCTGGTGTCTGTGCTGGTGGTGTGCTGGTGGTGTGCGTGTGGTGTGCGTGTGGTGTGCGTGTGGTGTGCTGGTGGTGTGCTGGTGGTGTGCTGGTGGTGTGCTGGTGGTGTGCTGGTGTCTGTGCTGGTGGTGTGCTGGTGTCTGTGCTGGTGGTGTGCGTGTGGTGTGCGTGTGGTGTGCGTGTGGTGTGCTGGTGGTGTGCTGGTGGTGTGCTGGTGGTGTGCGTGTGGTGTGCGTGTGGTGTGCGTGTGGTGTGCTGGTGTCTGTGCTGGTGGTGTGCGTGTGGTGTGCGTGTGGTGTGCTGGTGGTGTGCTGGTGGTGTGCGTGTGGTGTGCGTGTGGTGTGCTGGTGGTGTGCTGGTGGTGGTGTGCTGGTGGTGTGCTGGTGGTGTGCTGGTGTCTGTGCTGGTGGTGTGCTGGTGGTGTGCTGGTGGTGTGCGTGTGGTGTGCGTGTGGTGTGCTGGTGGTGTGCTGGTGGTGTGCTGGTGGTGTGCGTGTGGTGTGTGGTGTGCTGGTGGTGTGCGTGTGGTGTGCTGGTGTCTGTGCTGGTGTCTGTGCTGGTGTCTGTGCGTGTGGTGTGCTGGTGGTGTGCGTGTGGTGTGCTGGTGTCTGTGCTGGTGTCTGTGCTGGTGGTGTGCTGGTGGTGTGCTGGTGGTGTGCTGGTGGTGTGCGTGTGGTGTGCTGGTGGTGTGCTGGTGGTGTGCGTGTGGTGTGCGTGTGGTGTGCGTGTGGTGTGCTGGTGGTGTGCTGGTGGTGTGCTGGTGGTGTGCTGGTGGTGTGCTGGTGGTGTGCGTGTGGTGTGCTGGTGGTGTGCGTGTGGTGTGCTGGTGGTGTGCGTGTGGTGTGCTGGTGGTGTGCGTGTGGTGTGCGTGTGGTGTGCTGGTGGTGTGCTGGTGGTGTGCTGGTGGTGTGCTGGTGGTGTGCTGGTGTCTGTGCTGGTGGTGTGCTGGTGGTGTGCGTGTGGTGTGCGTGTGGTGTGCGTGTGGTGTGCTGGTGGTGTGCGTGTGGTGTGCTGGTGGTGTGCTGGTGGTGTGCTGGTGGTGTGCTGGTGTCTGTGCTGGTGGTGTGCTGGTGGTGTGCTGGTGGTGTGCGTGTGGTGTGCGTGTGGTGTGCGTGTGGTGTGCTGGTGGTGTGCTGGTGGTGTGCTGGTGGTGTGCTGGTGTCTGTGCTGGTGGTGTGCTGGTGTCTGTGCTGGTGGTGTGCGTGTGGTGTGCGTGTGGTGTGCGTGTGGTGTGCTGGTGGTGTGCTGGTGGTGTGCGTGTGGTGTGCGTGTGGTGTGCTGGTGGTGTGCTGGTGGTGTGCGTGTGGTGTGCGTGTGGTGTGTGTGTAGGTTATTGTATGTGTCTGCCTGGAGGCCGGAGTAAGCTTCGGATTCTCCCCAAGGGAAAGCAGTCTGACAGGATCATCACTCACACCGCTCCATCGCTCTCTCCGCTCCGCTTGGCTCTGACGCGCTGGCAGTGGCAGTGAGCTGATGTAGGAGGGTCTCTATCAGACCACCTTAAACTGCCTTCAAGGTCTTTAACCATCAGCCTGAGCTCACTTAATCCCAGTTCATCAGCCAGCAGGGGGCGATGGTGAGGGCTGCTACATCAGAGGCTGTGGTTCTGACTTATCGACCAAGTACAAGAGATAAACCCTACAGGAGTACGGTTCTAGACGTTGGCTGTTGCCAGTTAGCTGGGTCTTACATGCGGTGAAAGTGGGAAGCTTATAAAAGGAAATCATATAGACCAGGAATCAGTCTGGACCTCAATCCGACCAACCACCATTTGGGAAAACTGTTATCAGTGAGATGGTGCTGTTGGTCATAGGCTGGAGGAGGAGCTGGAACGTGCTAACGGTTTTTTGTTGATGGTTCTGTAATTATTCCCTCGACATCTAGGAATTCTTAGCTGCTGCTTCTGCTCGGCCCGGAAAAATATGTTCCCATTCAGACTTGTTATAGATCCTGAGCTAGATCTCGGGACAGTGAGGCGTCGTTCTTGAAGGAGTGGGAGGAGACGTACCCGACCTCCTGGATATTCCAGGACCGCTCCGACTCCACCCCCTTATATTCCCAAAACCTGCGGCTCTCGGTTTAGTCAGAGTTCCCTCCTGGTGGATTTCACGTAGACGTGTTTTGATTGATGACTGGTTGATGGATCTGTTTTCTTTTGACCGTTTGGCTTTAAGCACAAACACTTACAGTGAAGTTGGAATGAATAGGAATGATAAAGCTGATAACATGGCCAGGTCTGGGAACTGAAAACTGGAACTAGGGGACAGGATGAAGAACCGTTTAGGAGCCGAATCTAAAAAGAGTCGGAATGCCCATCCCTATTTGCAAAAGCCGAAGTGTTCAGCTATCACTCCAAAGCGTAGTTCTGCGTCATGTCTGTGATATATCCGTGAGCTTCTGCGCTTGCCGTGAAGTTCGGTAATAAACTCGGGAGGACGTCCTTTAGGTGGTGGTTCCGTGGTTCTGTGGTTCCTGCCGGGGGTTGTAGGCCAGAGATCACACGCAGCGCTGCTGCAGATGTTACCCAAGCGTCTGTTCCGTGCTCCTCTGGATGTGCTGAGCTGGAGGAGCTCGTCTGCCGGATTTTAAAGACACCCGTTCATTAAAGGTTCTGAAAGGTTGGAATACTTCCTTTAACGGGCGGACAGGGAAAAACTAAGACCTCCCAGCACGGAGCTTCCGAAAACGTTCACTCCCCACAGTAACACGGGCTTCTAAATTTCCCTGGGAGCAGACCTCCGCCTGAGTGCAGGCGTGCTGGAGGAGAACCACCGCTGTGGGAGGAGCACTCCTCTCTGCTTGGTTCTCTTGTTGATGGTTCCGTTGAGTCAAGGTCCCTGGACTGCGAGGTGAGCAGTTAGGGGGCGGGGCTACATGCAGTTCCAGTTGTATCCAGGCGTTGTGGGCGTGTCCTGTGGTGACGCTCAGGTGGTGCTGTGCTGCTGCTGTGCTCACCTGTACGCCTGCTCCATACGTGTAGACCTGCAGGACGAGGCAGAGGGCAGAGGCAGGGGCTGATCAGTGAGGGTTACTACATAACTCTACCTCTCTCTACCTCCCTCTCTCTACCTCTCTACCTCCCTCTCTCTACCTCTCTACCTCCCTCTCTCTACCTCTCTCTACCTCCCTCTCTCTACCTCTCTCTACCTCTCTCTACCTCCCTCTCTCTACCTCTCTCTACCTCTCTCTACCTCCCTCTCTCTACCTCCCTCTCTCTACCTCTCTCTACCTCCCTTTCTCTACCTCTCTCTACCTCCCTCTCTCTACCTCTCTTCCCTACCTCTCTCTACCTCCCTTTCTCTACCTCTCTCTACCTCCCTCTCTCTACCTCTCTCTACCTCCCTCTCTCTACCTCTCTCTACCTCCCTCTCTCTACCTCTCTCCCCTACCTCTCTCTACCTCTCTCTACCTCCCTCTCTCTACCTCCCTCTCTCTACCTCTCTCTACCTCCCTCTCTCTACCTCTCTCCCCTACCTCTCTCTACCTCCCTTTCTCTACCTCTCTCTACCTCCCTCTCTCTACCTCTCTCCCCTACCTCTCTCTACCTCCCTTTCTCTACCTCTCTCCTCTACCTCACTCCCCCTCACTCTACCTCTCTCTACCTCTCTCATACTCCTACCTCTCCCTCTCTCTACCTCTCTCCCCTACCTCTCTCTACCTCCCTCTCTCTACCTCTCTCTACCTCCCTCTCTCTACCTCTCTCTACCTCCCTTTCTCTACCTCTCTCTACCTCCCTCTCTCTACCTCTCTCCCCTACCTCTCTCTACCTCCCTTTCACTACCTCTCTCTACCTCCCTTTCTCTACCTCTCTCCTCTACCTCTCTCCTCTACCTTTCTCTCTCTTCCTCTCTCTACCTCTCTCCCCTACCTCTCTCTACCTCCCTCTCTCAACCTCTCTCTCCTACCTCTCTCTCTCTTCCTCTCTCAACCTCTCTCCCCTACCTCTCTCTACCTCTCTCCCCTACCTCTCTCAACCTCTCTCCCATACCTCTCTGTACCTCCCTCTCTCTACCTCTCTCCCCTACCTCTCTCTACCTCTCTCCCCTACCTCTCTGTGCCTCTCTCTCTGTCTCTGTCTGTCTCTCTCTGTCTCTCTCTCTCTCTCTCTCTCTCTCTCTCTCTCTCTCTCTCTCTCTCTCTCTCTCTCTCTCTCTCTCTCTCCCTCTCTCTGGGTATTCTGTGTTGTTCTACATGTACCGGTGGTCTCCTGTATGGTGATGTGAGGTGGTCTCTCCACACGTCTCAGTAGTATCTGTATGCTCCTGGTTTTTGGTGTTCAGTGATCTCCAGCTGTTCCAGGATGAGTTAGTGTTGGAGTGTGGTGGTACCGCACCGTGTACGTCCTTTAGTGCCTTAGTGTACACAGTGACTCGTGGGGTGATGGGCGAGGCGGGTGTTTGGTCTCGTGTAGCGTTTGGGTGCAGGTCTGAATGTAAAACGTTGAGCCGGATATGTAGAGATGAGGAAGCACTGAACCACTGTCTTCTCTCTTCCTTCGTTCTCTTTCCTTTCATCTCCTTTCTGCTTCCTGTGGAGCGGAGAGAGCTGGAGGGATAGCGCTTAATAATTTACTGTACAGTAATATACAGCAGCAGCGCACTGACTCGACTCGAACCCCCTCGCTACCCCCTCCCTCTCTACCCTGCCTCTCTACCTCTTCCCCCTCTCTCTCTACCCCCTCCCTCTCTACCCCTGCCTCTCTCTCTACCCCCTCTCTACCCCTCTCTCTCTACCCCCTCCCTCTCTACCCCTGCCTCTCTCTCTACCCCCTCCCTCTCTACCCCTGCCTCTCTCTCTACCCCCTCCCTCTCTACCCCTGCCTCTCTCTCTACCCCCTCCCTCTCTACCTCCTCCCCCTCTCTCTCTACCCCCTCTCTACCCCTGCCTCTCTCTCTACCCCCTCCCTCTCTACCCCTGCCTCTCTCTCTACCCCCTCTCTACCCCTCTCTCTCTAACCCCCTCTCTACCCCTGCCTTCTCTCTCGGAACCCCCACTCTACGTCCTTCTCCCCTCTCTCTCTACCCCCTCCCTCTCTACCCCTGCCTCTCTCTCTACCCCCTCTCTACCCCTCTCTCTCTAACCCCTCTCTACCCCTGCCTCTCTCTCTACCCCCTCTCTACCTTCTCCCCCTCTCTCTCTACCCCCTCCCTCTCTACCTCTTCCCCCTCTCTCTCTACCCCCTCCCTCTCTACCCCTGCCTCTCTCTCTACCCCCTCCCTCTCTAACCCCCTCTCTCCCCCTCTTCTCTCTCTCCCTGCAGATGGGAAATGCCTCTGAGGTCACCTTTGTATCCACGATATCCAAAGAGTATGACTTTCTCCTGGGGATCTCCTACACCATCTTCGGTACACACACTCACTCACACACATACACACTCACACACACACACACACACACACACACACACACACACACACACACACACACTCACACACACACACTCTCACTTACACACACACACACTCACACACACACAAACACACACTCACACACACACACACTCACACACACACACAAACACACACACACACACACACACACACACACACACACACTCACACACACAAACACACACTCACACACACACACACTCACACACACACAAACACACACACACACACACACACACACACACACACACTCACACACACACACTCTCACTTACACACACACACACTCACACACACACACTCACACACACACACACTCACACACACACACACACACACACACACACTCACACACACACACACACTCACACACACACACACACATTCTCACATACACTCTTACCTACATGTCTCTGTCTCTCTGTTTCCCTCTCTCTCTCTCTCTCTCTGTCTCCCTCTCCCTCTCTCTCTGTCTCTCTCTCTCTCTCTCTCTGTCTCCCTCTCTCTCTGTCTCCCTCTCTCTCTGTCTCTCTGTCTCCCTCTCTCTCTGTCTCTCTCTCTCTCTCTCTCTCTCTCTCTCTCTCTGTCTCCCTCTCTCTCTCTCTCTGTCTCTCTCTCTCTCTCTCTGTCTCCCTCTCTCTGTCTCTCTGTCTCTCTGTCTCCCTCTCTCTCTGTCTCTCTGTCTCCCTCTCTCTGTCTCTCTGTCTCTCTGTCTCCCTCTCTCTCTGTCTCTCTGTCTCTCTGTCTCCCTCTCTCTCTCTCTCTCTGTCTCTCTGTCTCCC
>JAMWET010000847.1:80000-86126 GCA_024036415.1 Prochilodus magdalenae
GCCAGTTCCATCACGTCCCTTATTAGGAACAAATTGTCCGTTATGGAGCGGCCTGGAACACAGTAGGCCTGGTCTCTGTGCACGATGCTGCCTAAAACGCCCTTCAGTCTGTTAGCTAATGCCTTAGAAAAGATTTTATAGTCTGTGCACAACAGCGCTAAAGGGCGCCAGTTCTTCAGGTCACAGAGGTCACCTTTCTTAGGCAGCAGAGTCAGCACCGCTCTCCTGCAGCTCAGCGGCAGACCACCACCCTGTATGCACTCTGTCAACATTAAAAACAGGTCATGCCCAATCTGCTCCCAAAAAGTCTTATAAAACTCTACTGGTAGACCATCAATGCCCGGAGCACGGCCTGGTGCCATCTGTGAAACAGCAGTCTTAAGCTCATCCAGCGTCAGGGGGAGCTCCAGCAAGTCCACATCTCCCACGGTCAATTTTGGCAAGTCTGCCATTAGCGTGTCAACACATGCATCATCACACGACTCCGCTTTATACAAGTCCGAGTAAAATTCAACAGCCCGATCCCGTACCTCACCGGTGTCAGATGACAACCGGCCGTTCGACATGTACAGAGCATGCATGCGTTTACTCTCTCCACACTTTTTTTCAAGATTAAAAAAGAAGGAGCTTGGAGCATCCATTTCCCTCAGCGTCTGGAATCTGGCTCTTACAAGTGCACCCCTCGCCCTGTCAGAGTAGAAGGAACCCAGGTCACGGCGTAACTCCTCCAACTCCGCCTGCAGACCCTCGCAGTGATGACCTGCTATTTGCTGTTGCAGCTGGGCCATGCTGCGTTCAATGGTGGCTAGAGCCCGTTTACTTTCTGAGGTGGTGTCCGCGGTATATTGTTGACAAAATAGCCTAATCTGGGCTTTCCCGACATCCCACCACTGTCTCAGGGAACCGAAACCCGCCTTCCGTTCGGACCATCTGGCCCAAAAGGTCTGAAAGCTGGAGCAGAAGGCTGCATCTTGTAAGAGCCTCACATTGAACTTCCAGTACGCTGCCTTCCTGTACTCTGCTGAGATGGCCAAGTGAATAACAGCAGCACTGTGGTCAGAAAAGCTCACCGGCACCACCTGAGCACACACCAGCCTGTTACAGTGGGGCGCTGGGATGTAAAAACGATCAAGACGAGCCGCACTCATCCTACCGTCTACTGTTTTCAGCCAGGTGAACTGCTTCAGGGAAGGGTGTTTAATCCTCCAGCAGTCCACCAAGTCATTATCCGTCACCACCCCTTTTAAAACATTCGCTGAGAGCATGTGTGGCTCGTCCCCTGTCCTGTCCATGGTAAAATCCAAAGTGCAGTTCCAGTCACCTCCCAGTATGAGGATGGCGTCCTGGTCATACTGGGACAGTTCGGTCCTGAGAGTGGTGAACATGGCTGCTCTGTCTCTGCCCGTGTTAGGAGCATAGACGTTTACCAATATGAACTGCTGTTCATAAATACTAGCATGTAGTATAAACAGGCGGCCTCTACACACTTCCTTCTGTGAAATGATATTAAAGGACAGCCCAGGTGAGACTAAAATGGCCAGGCCTGCACTTACATTTGTGCCATTACTTAAAAACACAGGCCCTTTCCACCACATCCTCCACTGGACCTCGTCCTCCTCATCACTGTGGGTCTCCTGTACAAACAACACATCCAGCTGTTTGAGCTGTATGTGCTGTGCAAGTAGCTCACGCTTGTAAACGTCTCTGCCACCGTTAATGTTTATAGAGCCTATGCGCAGGACGTGCATAAGAGAAGTGGAGGAAACTAACAGCAGGAAGAACCAACAGCAAGCCACCAAAGGAAGTGTCAGAAAGAGACAGACCATCAGAACCGGTTAGTTAAGGCTTTTCCGTACCGCCGTCGTCCATTTCCTAAGCCTGAACCTCTTTTTGGGCGAGAGCACCTTGAGGGTCTCGCTCTTATTAGCATGCTGCACTGATCTGATGAACTTCTGGGAATCTGGGAAGAAGCTGCTCAGAGATACGTTCCGTTTCCCCTTCGTGGCTCTCAGAAAGCTGTCAATCTCCGAGAGCGGGTAGACATCACCAGCCAGCCCGGGCATTCCAGCAGAAGTCCCAGGCTGACTGGTGCAGTCAGACAGTGCCGGCTGGCCCGGCAAACTGGCCGGTATCTCAGAGAGCCCGGAACAGTCCGATAAAACACTCTCCAACTCAGAATCGGCCTCAGCCTCCTCCACATCACCCGTGCACTCATGTACACCACCCTTTGCGCCCACAAGCTGCTCTAGAGCAGGACCAGCGTCCTCACTAACAGGCCTGTCGGTCTTACACACAGCCTTCCGGAAAATCTCAGCACTATGTTCAACAGTGTCAGTGGAGGAGGAGTTCTTCTGTTTATTACAGACGCTGTCGCTAGCCACGCCCACATCTCTATTAGAAATATCAGTAATAAGTTCAGCACACGGGCCGGTTACCCCGTCACCGCCAGCGGTGCATGCAGGTGCAGCGTCTCTACACCGGCCTCGGACGCCATGGCGGCTAGCAAACCCCGCCCCCCCACCCGGCCACAAACAGTTCGGTGCTCACCCGTGCTAACTGTACAATAAAAGTGGGAAAAGAAAAAAGAATAAATGAGTAAGAAGTAAAAAAAAAGTTGGCAGGACGCCAGAAACTCTCGCACGCCGCCACGGGAACTCCGCGCATGCGCTTCAGAGAGAGAGAGAGAGAGAGTGAGAGAGAGAGAGTGAGAGAGAGAGAGAGAGAGGGAGAGAGGGAGAGAGGGAGAGAGGGAGAGAGAGAGAGAGTGAGAGAGAGAGAGAGCTCCTTTGAAGTGGGGATGTTTAATATGTAAATGAGTCTGAGTAATTGTGTGCTGGTAAAGCAGACAGGGCCACTCCTAACGCAGCGCTGCTCAGCTGAACGCTGGACGTCAGGAATTTGCCAGCTAAGGTGCACAGAATGTGTCTACGGTAACTGCCACCCTCTGCCACCCTCTGCCACCCTCCGCCACCCTCTGCCATCCTCTGCCACCCTCTGCCATCCTCTGCCACCCTCTGCCATGCCTGAACTGGCTTTGGTGTGGGGTAGCAGTGCGTACTGAACCCTGAGGTTTGAGCCCTTAGCCCTGGTCCAGACGTCTCCTATCCTCTCTGACTGACTTGGTCCTAATAGAACCGCTGCTCAGACCTGCCCTGGACTTCACTGCTAGCCGGGCCCGCGGTTCTAAGAACTCTCTGTGAACTGCAGTGTGTTTGGATTGGGATGGTCAGTGGGCAGAACCGTCTTTCCTCCTTTGAGCCACCTCCTCCTGCCAGTGTCTCGGGGAGGTGTTTAGCTCCTATCTCTGCTCCCCTGTGTGTGCCAGAGGTGTGCACTGAGGAGCTAAAGCGATTAGCATCTCTCTATCTGTCTCAGCAGGAACACTCACGCTGCTCCAGGCCTCAGCTCCCGCTGTGTGAGGGAACAGGAGTGTGCGGAAGCCAGAGACCGCACTTCCCGAAGTCCAGACTATCCGATTTCAGGCTCTACAGTCATTCGGTATATGGTGTGTCCAACCTTTACCTGTACCTTACCCTGCCCGCACACCTCCACAGTCCAGTCTTAGGAGCAGGTTCAGCATCCTCTACCTCTCCTCTCCACCCAGATAACCCAAACACACTCAGTGGTGTTGAGGTTCTGGACTCTGGGGTGGTCGGTCCATTGTTCTGAGAACACCAGCAGCTCCTGTGTTGGATGTGTGGGTCTCCTTTTCTCAGTGAAGAGCTTCCTAAACAGCTACACCTCCTTTCAGACCTCCACAGTGGGAGGAGTCTCTCACAGTGGAAGAAGGATGGACAGAGACACCTGTGGAGGTTCTCAGATCTGGAGACGGAGTGGAGCTTGATGTTCTCCTCTCTCAGAGATGAAGGTGCTGTTTGTCTGATATGGGACGGTGTTGGTGGGTCTACCAGGTCTTCCTGATCGCCAGTCTGGTAGACCCAGACTAAAGGTGTTCAGGCACAAGTGGTCAAAATTCAAATCTCAGTGTGTTCCGGCTATCTAGAACGAGCTTCATATCTAGATAGGAGCAGCTCGTCTTCCAGCAGAGACTTCCACCACCATGTTTCTACAGCAGCCCAGAACAGACACACCCCACACCGACTGTAGAGAGAGACTCTCACTGTTACACTGAAGCAGCAGCTTCAGCTAGAGGGCGCTATAGCACCAACTGGAGGATGTAGGAAGAATAAGATCCCCTGTATGAATGTTCTACTGTAGAGCATATGTATCAGTAGCTCCGCCCATAAAACTCCAGGTAGCATGATTACAGCTGATCCTCATTAAACCCACCGGGAGAAGATCAGCTCCTTATTCTCCGGCTTACTGTTCAGGTTTACCGCTCCACCTTAAATGGTGCAGTAGCTTCATTCTGGCACATGGGGATCAGCAGCTGTTGTAGCGACAGACGTTAGCGACGTGTCTGACTGTGTGTTTATCAGCTGCTGGTCTGCTAGCTCAGTATCACTCACCTCATCAGTGCCCATCTAGGAATGTTTGGGGGTGGAGCTTTAAATGGAAGGGTGCATTTGCAGAGTGCTGGACCTCTTCTTCACAGAGTGCTGGACCTCTCCTTCACAGAGTGCTGGACCTCTTCTTCACAGAGTGCCGGACCTCTTCTTCACAGAGTGCAGGACCTCTTCTTCACAGAGTGCTGGACCTCTCCTTCACAGAGTGCTGGACCTCTTCTTCACAGAGTGCTGGACCTCTTCTTCACAGAGTGCTGGACCTCTCCTTCACAGAGTGCTAGACCTCTTCTTCACAGAGTGCTGGACCTCTTCTTCACAGAGTGCTGGACCTCTCCTTCACAGAGTGCTGGACCTCTTCTTCACAGAGTGCTGGACCTCTCCTTCACAGAGTGCTAGACCTCTTCTTCACAGAGTGCCGGACCTCTTCTTCACAGAGTGCTGGACCTCTTCTTCACAGAGTGCTGGACCTCTCCTTCACAGAGTGCTAGACCTCTTCTTCACAGAGTGCTGGACCTCTTCTTCACAGAGTGCAGGACCTCTCCTTCACAGAGTGCTAGACCTCTTCTTCACAGAGTGCTGGACCTCTTCTTCACAGAGTGCTGGACCTCTTCTTCACAAAGTGCTGGACCTCTTCTTCACAGAGTGCCGGACCTCTTCTTCACAGAGTGCTGGACCTCTCCTTCACAGAGTGCTGGACCTCTTCTTCACAGAGTGCTGAACCTCTTCTTCACAGAATGCTGGACCTCTTCTTCACAGAGTGCAGGACCTCTTCTTCACAGAGTGCCGGACCTCTTCTTCACAGAGTGCTGGACCTCTCCTTCACAGAGTGCTGGACCTCTCCTTCACAGAGTGCTGGACCTCTTCTTCACAGAGTGCTGAACCTCTTCTTCACAGAGCACTAGACCTCTTCTTCACAGAGTGCTGGACCTCTTCTTCACAGAGCACTAGACCTCTTCTTCACAGAGTGCCGGACCTCTTCTTCACAGAGTGCTGGACCTCTCCTTCACAGAGTGCTGGACCTCTTCTTCACAGAGTGCTGAACCTCTTCTTCACAGAGCACTAGACCTCTTCTTCACAGAGTGCTGGACCTCTTCTTCACAGAGTGCCGGACCTCTTCTTCACAGAGTGCTGGACCTCTCCTTCACAGAATGCTGGACCTCTTCTTCACAGAGTGCTGGACCTCTTCTTCACAGAGTGCAGGACCTCTTCTTCACAGAGTGCCGGACCTCTCCTTCACAGAATGCTGGACCTCTTCTTCACAGAGTGCTGGACCTCTTCTTCACAGAGTGCTCACAGAGTGTGGACCTCTTCTTCACAGAGTGCTGGACCTCTTCTTCTAGACTCTTCTTCACAGAGTGCTGACCTCTTCTTCACAGAGTGCTGGAGCACTTAGTGCTGGACCTATTCTTCACAGTGTGCGGGACCTCTTCTTCACTGAGTGCTGGACCTCTTCTTCACAGAGTGGGCTGGACCTCTTCTTCACAGAGTGCTTGGACCGCTTCTTCACAGAGTGCTGGACCTTCTCCTTCACAGAGTGCTTGTGACCTCTTCTTCACAGAGTGCTGGACCTCTCCTTCACAGAGTGCTAGAACCTCTTCTTCACAGAGTGGCTGGACCTCTTCTTCACAGAGTGCTGTGACCTCTTCCTTTCACAGGTGCT
>JAMWET010000848.1:0-82500 GCA_024036415.1 Prochilodus magdalenae
CCAGAATTTTGTAGTACCCGGGTCAGGTTTGCCCAGGTCTGTGCTGTGGGAGGACTCGGGTATGGGCATTATTGTTATTTTTTGGAGCAGGACACCGGTATAAAGGTGATTATCGGTGTAGTGTTTTCTCATGTTATGGATTTTGCCGTACTCTGGATGCCATGATAACCCCAAACAGTGAATCATGAACAGCGCTGCACGAGCGACAAGCTAAGCATGTAGCAGAACAGCTTAAAGAACTCCTCAGACTCCAACAAAATTTGTGTTTTAGACAAAAACTGCTTTTTTTTTTCACCATCTGAGTTGACGTGACGCTCCCAGCTGCTCCTAGGGTTACGCTTGACGTATTGTGAGTGGACACAGGGGGCAAAACCACTCACCAAAAATGATTGCAGGGTCGGTTACATGGCTGTGCACCATGTGTGCGGCTCCCTTCATTCAAAATGGAATGAATTTTTGTAGGGGAGGTTTGCCTGAGGCAGGTTCGGCTTTAACAGGCACGTATATGAAGGAGGTTCTTATAAAATCATTTCACAGGGAAACTGCAACAATGGGAAAGATTCCCGAGCCGCATGCACAGAAACTCCTGCTTGCAACAGTATAAACCAGAGTTGCCCACAGTGCGAGTGTTACTGTTGGGTGTGTTATGTGTGTATGAAGCCTCATGAACACTTTCAGATGAACTCTGTTCTCTTGGACAAAATGCAGATTTCCACCCTTCCTCAGGGTTTGCTCAGATTTTTTTTTTTTTGGGACCACTTTTGTTAAATATGGCTGCTATTGTAATGATACGTTGTGTTTAATACCCTGTTTCAGGCATTTTGGTCAGAGTTTCAGTGTGCTACAGCCCTGCACCTGCTGCTCATTCACACATACAGCGCTGGTGCTGCTAAGTGGAGCAGCAAGAAAGCACATGAGTAAACTTAATGTGATATAAACTTAAACAAGCTTGACAGTAGTGAGAGATCTTAAGTTGGGGGGGGGATTGTAGCAAACAAACAATGACATCTTATTTTACACAAACCTTTAAGCAGCAGTGGAACCGAGGATGAGTGAGGAGGTAAAAATAAGCAACCACTAAAAAAACTGCTGCTGAAGAAGCTACTGCAGTGTGTGTATGTGTGTATTTACGCAATGAAGACTACTTTTTAGTTGGTGCAATAATAATAATAATAATAATAATAATAATAATAATAATAATAATAATAATAATAACAATAATTATAATAATAATAATAACAACAATAATAATGATGATGATGATGATGATGATAATGATGATTATTATTATTATTATTATTAGCTATAATAATAATAACAACACTACGAATATTTTGTTATTATATTATATGTTTATTATACTACTAATAATACTATAATACTAATACTACTACTAATAATGATGATGATAATAGTAATTATAATACTTATTATTATTATTATTATTAACTATAATCATAATAATAATAATAATAAAATGAATAATATTTTTGTTATTATATGTCTATTATATTAATACTAATAATAATAATAATAATAATAATAATAATAATAATAATAATAATAATAATATAATACTAATAAAAATAATGATGATGATAATAGTAATAATAATACTTTTTTGGGTATGATTGGGGGGATTTGGGTATGAATTCATCCATGCAGATCACGTACGCCTATACATGCTGATTGTCTTCCCTGGGGGCAGGTGGGGTCTTTCAGCAAGACAAAGTGACATCACGCCACACCGTCACCTACTAGAAATGTCCATATGACTGTACACTTCCATACACCTGCAAAATTCAGCCATATCCTTCACACTATGGCCTTTAGCACTAACGCCCAAATACATTCAGCTCCCATTTTGCCAGTTTATGTTAAAACATCTGCCCCAATTGCAAACTTATTTCCACACATGGAACGAGACATTCACTGCACGTATGTACCACCTCTCCTCAGTCTCACTCATACCCCGCACATATTTATAGAAATATCATCCGTGTGCAGCGCCAGCATCTGCAGGATACCACCACCTTGAATACGCAAGGTAAGGCTATGTTTTGAGTCGCCCATGCCTAATCGGATATTATTAAAACCAATACTGGCCGATCCGAATGTACTCTTTTACTCAACAAAATATGAAAAGGACCGATCTTCCTAAAAAGAGGATTTTCCAGTATTCTGAAATCTTGTCCTTCAGGAGAGAGAAAAAAGGGGGAGAGAAAGAGAAACGACGAGAAAAGACAGATGTCAGAGTCCTCATTCTCATCCTTAATTTGCTGTATTTGTACAGAGGGAGGTCAACTCTGAAAACCCTCAATCTTTCACTTGAGAGATGCGAGGGAGAGTGAGAGAAAAAGAGAGAGAGAGACAGTGTGTGTGTCTCAGCTGTGTGTGCCCAAGGCCAGTAAAACATTCATTTAGCTCGATGCCCAGCTTCATATCTCTGCACTTATTTCCTTCATGGACCACGTTGTTTTGATAAAATTGAAAATGTAGCTAACATATGTGACTTTTGACTCGTAATCATTGAATCTCGCCGCCTCACTGGTAAGGAGCGGAATATATTATAAAGTTACTCAGCGGAACTTGCCGCAGCCCTGGGGTAAACTGGAGAGACTCTGCTCTCAGTAATAGAGTCATGGATGCTCCTGGTCACATGTCGGCCTGCTCCTGTCTGAGCATTAAATAATCTCAGTCTTGCACTGGCCACGCAGAGGGGATGGTATGTCTTTCTTGTGGACACACTGTTATGTGGAAAAGGTTAGAGTTTGCGTTTGGAGGGTGGGTGTGAGTGTATTTACTGAGCTGCCAGCTGTTCATAGCCTCTAGGCAGCCTCCTGCAGGTAGTATGACCTGAGTGTAGCCAGAGCAACTGTTCCATCTGGCACACCACAATCCACCCTGTTTATCGTTCTAAGATTTCTTTCCACCGATGGGCCTCAGGTAGGTAGCCACTCACACAAAAGGCAGACAGACGGGAGACGAACCCCACGTCCATCCCCTGTGACTGTATGATTGACGCCTTCCACTTCATCAAACCCACCAACTCTGTGAAAATACATTCAGAGATTTTAGCGCTGTTCCGATTAACTCATTAGGATCACAGAGTTGTTTGGACAGACAGACAGACAGACAGACCAGGTCCATGAGGTGCTTCTAATCTAAAAAGAGATTTGCAGTTTGGAGTCTACAGAACCTTATAAAAATGCAGTTTTAAACATTCCAGAAATAACTAAACTGATCAACACAATGCAAATATTACAGTTTTGGTTATAAGATAAGATAATCCTTTATTGATCCCACAGTGGGGAAATTTACAATGCCACAGCAGCACAGAGGAAAGAACAGAAGTGTCAGGAAACATACAAATAATAAATAAGATCTATATATACAAAAATTACAGAAAATATAAATAGTAGAAATAGAATACTGAGTTTTATTGTACATAGTAGAAATAGAAATAGTTTCCTGGGTTTTATTGCACATTGTAGAAATAGAAACGGAATACTGAGTTTTTATTGCACATAGTCGAAATGGACTACTGTAGAAATAGACTACAGAGGACAGCGGATGTTATACAGTCTGACAGCGGCTGGAAGGAAGGATCTGCGGTACCTCTCCTTCACACACCTGCGGGTGCAGCAGCCGGGCACTGAAGGAGCTGCCCAATGCTTCCAGAGAGTGGTACATGTGGTGGGACAGGTTCTTCAACATGTGTTTGAACTTAGTCCTCATTCTCCTGTCCCCCACCACCTCCACTTGGTCGAGAGGACACCCCAGGACAGAGCTGGACTTCTTGATGATTCTGTTCAGTCTCTTCCTGTCAGCGTTGGAGATGCTGCTGCCCCAGCAGACCACTCCATAAAAGATGGCTGATGCCACCACAGCATCGTAGAAGGTCCTTAGGAGTGCCCCCTGCACTCCAAAGGACCTGAGTCTCCTCAGGAGGTGTAGTCTGCTCTGGCCTTTCCTGTAGAGTGCAGGAGTGTTGTCAGTCCAGTCCAGCTTGTTATGTCAAAGGCCTCTGTGTATCAAGTTGCAGAGATATACTACTCAGGTTAGCATGCTAACAGAGTTACCATTGGCATTCCTTTCCACCACTGGAGATGCTCTTGGCGGGTAAAGGGGTGAAGTTTGATGCTGAACTCGCAATGGTTCCTCTAGACTGGTGTGAAGTGTGAAGAGGAAGGAAGAGGGACTGTTCCTTGTTTCTTATGATAGCTTTTTAGTGATATGTCGTTTGAAGTATGAATTTGACAGGTTGTGTAATTTGGCAGGTTTAAAAAATAATATTCAGTTAGATTCAGAAAGGTTCTGTGTATGCCAAGTTTTTGGCACTTATTTTTAAAAGTGTATTTGCATGTTTGCAGTGTTCATAGTTAAATAGATCAGCATGTAGAATGAGTATTATTTTTATTGTTGGAGGCACTGTTTTAGAGTGAAGCTGATTTAAGTAGCTAGTTCCTGGTTTTGTTAGAACTTCATTAAAGTGGATTGAACAGCAGAAAAGACTGTTCTTTCCATTGTGTCAATATTTCATGATGACAGGTTGTTTTTGTAGTGATGCAGCAGGCGTTTTATGGCAGGGAGTTCAAAAGAGCATAATTAGCCTTAATCTCCTTAGGCAGGGATGGTGCGTTGTGTTGTGTTTGGTTGTGTTATATGTCACGAGTTATGCATATCGTCGCTGTCCAATGAAAAACGTGTATCTCCATTTTTGTCCATTTTAACTTTTATGCATCATTTAAAAACAGCCGCTGCCATTTACACACTGTGAGACTTGCATGATGAACGGACCAACTGAAATGGTCCAGAAGTGCTCGGAAGGACGTCTGGTTCCATTGACTTACATTAAAATCAATAAGGGTTTTGGCCTGTCGTGTAAAATTACCATTTTGCAGATACTTGTTTTTCTTTGGACAGCGACGATATGTTATATATTTACCTATGTCCAAACTGGGAGGAGCGTAGCATCAAGGCTAGTCAGTGTGGCAGAACTGGCAGTTAGTGTCCACCTCGAAGCATGTTAAGCTATTCATTGGCTGTGTTTTAGCGGCAGGTTGACAAATAAGTTGGTGCTACATGTGACTCAGAGGAAGCAAGTACAAGGAAACCATGATTTAAAGTGAAACCTCATTTCTTTCCAGTTATACTATTTAATGTTTGGGGATTTTGGGACCCCTTTGGTGGAAATGTATAATTACATGCAGCATGTTGATGCTTTGGATTACATGCCTAAATAAACTGATGTGATGACTGTAAGCACGTGTAAAGAGTATTCAAAGAGAACTTAGTCAGTGTCTTTGGAGGATGTGGATAAATAGTATCCACTATTGTCATCACATCTTTATCAGTATAATGCTGATTTTGCATTAGAGGCGGAACTTTTAGCTGAACTCTTCTAGAGATGGAGCATGTGACGAGATCAATGACAGAGGTCAAAAAGCCCTGTGAAATTGAACCCAACACCTGAAAATAGAGGATTATTTCTATTTCATGCTTTGCTGGAGGACTCGCAGCAGCGCATGCTTACTGTGTATAGTTTCTCCTGCCTCAGGACGGAAAGTCCTGTTTCAACGCTGCTTTTTTTCAGTGATAACTAAATATAACTTTATCTTATGATATACACATACGTGTGCCTACATGAGTAAGTATGTGGGTGTGGTCTTTATCTGTGCCGTGGAACAGAGTGGCGGTCAGCAGTATGGCCGCTGGTAGCAGATGGTGTGTGTGCGTTCTGCTCTCAGCGAGGGGTCCGCAGACTTCGTCCTTGAAGGCGTTTCACATCTACTGTTCAGCAACTTGGGCTGCTGCTAGAAGCAAGGAGTAAGGAAAGTTCTAGAAAATGAAAGCCACCTCCTCCATGAGCATTCTCAGTGTTTTGGAAAAGAGCAAGGTACTTGATTAATGGTTTTCAAATGCGTATTGATTTCTAGGCCAGAAAGAAGCTGCACTTCTGCATTTTTTGTACCCATAAATACGCTGGGGGAGGAGCTTGGAGCTGGTAACTCTTGGCCTCTGTGTTTTGCCCTGACTGAAATTAAACACACACACAGTCATAGTGCAGCAGAGGACCGGCGTTTACCGGCACCGCCCCTCACTCCGACTGCGATTAATTTAGTGATTCAGCATTTTCTTCGTCCACAAATCTGGATGGGAGAAGGGTCGCCCCTTCTTTTCCACTCCACTTGCACACGGTTTAGACCATTTCTGCTGGTTGGCAGAACGTAAAGAGCAGCTGAAAGCAGCTCACACTTAAGGAGACACACATCAGCCCCATAGGTTTACCTTTCTCATCTAATGAAACAGGTTTACCATTCAAACTGTCTCGTTCTGTGTCACACACTGCCAAACCGCCACAGTTTAGTAGCTAGTAGGCTGTACAATACGACATAACTGGCATGTCTCGATCTGGTCTGACACGTTAGTAGCAACACCGTACAGGACATGTTTTAGTTCACCTGTCCCGGCTCTATTAAGCCCTATTAAATGATCCTCTATTACGGCTGCTTACCCTATTGTGCTGTACTTATGCCACTATTGTGAAGGTGACATCCATAACAGGAGATTATCTGCTAATGATGGCCCTGAGGCCTGTTTTCAGAAGGTAACGAGCTGTTTAAGTGTCGGAAGTGTGGAGCTCTTTTAAATCCGTACTGTCACAGTTTTGACTGTGATTAAGCAAGCTGTTCTGATCAGGTTCATTTTCAGTGTTCCTAATTTGTATAATTTTGGGTCTACAGGCATGTAATTACATGCTTTAGTGTCACTCATTCAAAAAACTAATTTTTCTTATGCTGTATGTTTATTTTTTACCCTCTACCTGAAAGGCTCTGTTAGAGCTCCTGTATAATTAAGCCCTGCCCCGTGATGAGACCGGTTTGCTCTGATTGGCTAACTCCGGCACTCTGTTCTGATTGGTCAACTGCAAAGGGAACTTGAAAGCATTAGTGTTCTGTGTGGCCATGCCAAGCCTGCTGGTAGGCAGGCTATAAAAATTGTGTTACGAGATGAGGTCACCCAGCGGGCTTTTGTCTCCCTTTATGGCAAGGGCATTCCAGGACAACAATGCCAAGATTAATTGGGCTGAGATTGTAAAAGAGTGTTTTAGGGATCACGAGGAATCATTTTCACAAATGAATTGAACCCTGTTGAAAGATTTTGGTATTTGCTTGAGAAGAGTGTATGGAAGGGTTCGACTCACCTGTCGCCAACACAAGGTCTAAGTCAAAATGCTATCTAACAGATTCAAGGAGAGAAATATTGTGACGTTGCGTTTCGTTTGTTGGAACAATGCTATGATAAATGTCCACTGTCATAATATTAGAGATTTTACAGCCAAAATATTAGAGCATGTGAGTTTTTTACGTTGACCAGGCAGTCTGTTCCTGTGATGCTAAACCATGAAAGTGTAGATTTCCACATCGTAGACGTTTCTATGTTTTGGCATTGTCAGAAAATGTACATGAAAAATCACCGAAATTGACATCAGCGGTTCCCATATCGATGAATCTTTGCTGGTTTACTTGAACACGCTGGAAGTGCGCACTGTGCAGCTGTACTGTGTACAAAACTGTAAATACTGCAGGTGATCTGAGCAGATACACAGCACTTGGTTTGTGACTGCGCATGAAAACTTTATATAGCCGACAGTAATAAGAGAAAACAGAGGAACTGCAAGAGAAAGACAGAAAGGAGCCAGAGCCAGGGAGGGTATAATAGCGGAGGATGTATGGAGAAGGGGAGGAGGTAACTTGGGGGTGCTTGGCTATGTTAGCGTAGCTCCCAGTGCCAGTCCATCAGTCATAGTGCACTCCTGCAGATGAGCTACCTTTATTTTAGCGCCTCACTGAGTCACACTCACATGCACACGCCGCCCACCCTGCCGTCCCTGCCACTCCTCACGCCTTCTTTTCGGCACTCTTTCTCTCTGTCACCCCCCGTCCTTCCAAATCTCTCTGTAACTCCCTCATCCTCCCACTTTCTGACATCTTTCTAGCTGTTTATCCGTCTCTCCTTCTTTCTGCTGGGTTTTTGTCCCTTTCTCTGTCAAACTACTTTCTGCCTGTCTGCTATTCTCTCTCTCTCTCTCTCTCTCTCTCTCTCTCTCTCTCTCTCTCTCTCTCTCTCTCTCTCTCACTCTCTCACTCTCTCTCTCTCGCTCTCTCTCTCTCTCTCTCTCTCTCTCTCTCCCTCTCTCTCTCTCTCTCTCTATCTCTCCCTCTCCCTCTCTCTCTCCCTCCCTCTCTCTCTCTATCTCACTCTCTCTCTCTCTCTCTCTCTCTCTCTCTCTCTCTCTCTCTCTCTCTCTTTCTCTCTTTCTCTCTTTCTCTCTCTCTCTTTCTCTCTCTCTTTCTCTCTTTCTTTCTCTCTCTCTCTCTCTCTCTCTCTCTCTCTCTCTCTTTCTCTCTCTCTTTCTCTCTCTCTCCCTCTTACTCTCACTCTCTCTCTCTCTCTCTCTCTCTCTCTCTCTCTCTCTCTTTCTCTCTCTCTTGTTCTCTCTCTCTCTCTCTCCCTCTCTCTTTCTTTCTCTCTCTCTCTCCCTCACTTTTCTCCCTTCCTTCCCTACCCACATATTTTCATTACGAAGAAAGGTCCCCTCTTTTCTCTTTCACACTCTATCATATTCTCTTCTTTCTCTCCTCCTTTCTTTCACTCTTTTTCCTTTCTCACTCATTTCTGTTTTCTCTTTTCACTTTCATTATCTGACATTCTCCTCTCTCTCTATCCCTCGTTCCTTTCGGACTGGATTTCTTTTTCTCTCCTCTCTGGCATTCTCTTCTTTCTCTTATTCTTTCTCTCTCTTCCTCTCTTATTTCTCACTTATTTCTGTTTTCTCTTTTCACTTTCACTCTCTGACATTCTCTTATCTCTCATTTCCCCCCTCTCTCTTTCCTTTCTGACTCTATTTCTTTTTTCTCCGCTCTCTCTTCTTTCTCTCATTCTTTCTCCCTCTTCCTTTTTTCTTTTCTCACTCTATTTCCCTTTTTCTCTCTCCTCTCTGACATTGTCTTCATTCTCTCACCCCCCTCTCTCCCACTACTCTGTTCTCTATTTCCCTTATTCTTTATTTATTGCTGATATTTTTCTGTTGATTTCTTTCACCGAGAGAGTGGAGAGGGCATCAATCACTGTCACTTAATGTCACTCATCTGAAAGGGGGGCTCTAGTCTCTCTCTCTTGCTACATCTCCCTCTTTCTCTCTCTCTCTCTCTCTCTCTCTCTCTCTCTCTCTCTCTCTCCCTCTCTCTCTCTCTCTCTCTCTCTCTCTCACTCCCTCTCGCACTACCTCCACCTCCCCACTCAGCAGCTTGAACACTCCGCATTTTAAACTCCCTCAATACATAAATCTGTGAAGGGGTCTTTGGTCACGCGTCTGCAATCTGACTCAAATATATGTTTACAAGTTTCCAAATGAGAATAGCGCCCGAGCGCCGTCACTTCTTATTCCCGCTGCTGCAGCGCTTTGCTGGGCTCGCACAGGCCCAGTCGGAGGAGTGCAGTGCTTATTTAGATGAATGATTAAAGTTAAGGCCCAGCCACGAGTCCCAGCCCAGCACTCTTGTTTAAAGAAGAATGGGGGAGCTGTCATCTTTTGATGCATTGCCTGCCATCCCGCATGCAAAGCGGATACCGTGCCACACACGCTCACACACACACACACACCCTGCCACCCACCCAACAGCTACAAACAGCCACTTTTCCTCTCCCTGTCTTCTTTCTCCCTCTCTTTCGTTCCTTCGCTCTCTCTTTCTCTCCCTAAAATGATGGATCTGTATGGGCTGTATCAGTGGAGATGAGTGGCTCCCCCCTTGTCGTAAGGCCCCTGAGAGATCGGAGTGTGAGCAGGTGATCTATGGCCGTCGGAGTTCAGTACAAAGTCCTGGCGGTCGAGTGAATCCTCTGGGGGCGGGGGGAAGGGATGGGCGAGCGGAACGTGCGACAACTGCTCAATTTTCCAACATGGCGGAAAACTCAGGGTTTCTTGGCAAAAGGGACCCTCACACCTAATAAATCAGTTCCCAGCTAATTGACTCATCACAGGATTTAGAGAAACTTGGCAAAAGTCTTGTTTGACCAAATACATAACTGCAACAATTGTCCAAACAAAGCATTTTACAGTGGATCATTGATTTATCAGCTTCTGCTGAGTTTTATCCATAACATACATATGTATATATATATATATATATATACACACATTCATAGTCCATTGATGTTGAACAGTGGAAAAATCAAAGGCCCTGCTCAAAGTATCATGTTTTAGACCTACAAGTCTAACAACTGTTTCTTTTCACCTGTGCCTAACCACAATACTGACACATATAGCAGTGTATTACGTATGACTGCAAACTGTTACACCAAAGGAAACTTTGTTTTATCTCATCATTTATCTCATCACTGTTTTTTATTGAAGCTAAATGTAACCGTAACGTGCACAAATCAGAATTCAACACCTACATTAACACTTTTGTTGGATGCTTTTCTTTGTAAAGTAGAACACATTTAAAACTTAAGACTTATCATCACTACAAAAATTATTTTTTTTAAACATGATTAAATTCCATAAACTCTTTCACACAGAACAGTTGACTGGGCAAGTGTAATTTAATGTTAGGAAGCTCTCACAATCATTACACTATCAGACCTGCTGTTCTACTTACCAAATTTCACCGGAACCCAGTGGATTAAGAAAGAAACATGCGTCTTGGTAAGCTATTAGTCAAACACTGGGTCTTACACGTGTATAAATAAGAATATTTAAATAACAAAATATTAATACCTGCACTTCCAGAGTCATACTAAAATATCCATATACACTCTTCATCAAAAGAATAGGTGCACCCAGAAGGAAGTGTGGGATTGCAGTGCTATTGGGAAGGAAGATAAAGGTTACCAGGAACAATACATGATGATACATTTAGGCTGATATGGGGAATATTTATTGAGCTACACATACAGAAGTAGTGTTTCTCAGTATAGCAGTTGTGGCTGTTGGCTCAGGTACAGCAATAAGACACATTCTTGCTTACAGCACATGCATGGCAAAGCATGAAAACTGAATCATTTGCATGTCTCATAATGTCGAACCTTCACACCAATTTTTATTCCTGTCAGTTTATTCCTTCTAGGTGTATTTATTTTTTTTAAGATGAGTATACATGAAACTAATGTATATGTTGTGTGGGAAATGCAGAATATCAGTTTAAAGTACTGGTAGAATGTGAGATCTGCTGTCTGGTATTAAATGATAAAGAAGGATTAACCGTTTAACTCTTGATTGGACAAGCCACCCTGAGCTCCATGTCTTAGAAGATCTGGTTGTAATGTTCTCTCAGTGGTCTCAGAGCTTACAGCTCACTCGGCCTTAGAGACAAAGACATTCATGTTGCTCAAAAAGGGAATGATGGAGTCAGATTGCAATAGAGCTTTTATGGACTCTCTAAGCATTGGACAGGAAATGAAAATGATCTTGGATTACATTAATCCAGGATCGATTATCTTATTTCACCACTTTACTGATTAGATTTAAGCACCTGTGCAATGGCCTAATTGCAGTTTAGCTGGGAAAGCTGACTGCAAAGCTACTTACGAAAGAACTACACTGCTCGGTATTTTTTTGTCTGTAGATGGTGTTACCACTGCTGCTGGTAATGAAATACATACATGACTTTTGAGCGTGTTTTTTATTCAGCCCGGTGGGGGGTGTATTGGTGGGGTGGAGAAAGATGTAAATGAATTCCAGAACTTCAGAATAACACTTCTGTATATCACTTCTGTCAGAACAAAACCTCATATCATACATATTTTTCTCTTCTTTTTTTTTTTTTTTTACATAATTTGAAAGTGCATGTTGCATTTTACATTGTGTCTAAATGCCATGATGAATGGACCTGGAGGACTATGGCTAAATTGCTTTGAAAAATTCTGGTTCCATTGACTTACATTACAAGTAAAGTATGTTTTTTCCCTCTTCTGTGAAGTTTCATTCTGGAGATACAAGAACGTGTTCTGACAGCAGCAAGGTGTGATGTTGGTGGAAGGGTATTTAGGTCTGAGAAATGTAGATAGAAATACAGAAAATATTTTGAATGACATAACTATAAAATGTATCTTCTTTTTTTAATTAAATGGGCAATATTTTAAAATTATGTCCAGTATTTTATTGTGGTTAGGTGCAGTTTGTGGTGTCAAATTCATATTTTCATATTTTCTGAATCAGAAACTTTGCGTACAGGTGGGCAGTATGATGATATTGATTTTATTAAGTTTTATTATAGTTATATGCAGTATGCTTTTGTGAGCATGCCAAAGATATTGTCACTTCTTTAAGTAAACTAAGCAAATGAGCATGTAGTTAGTTTAGCTGGATTTAGTTTAATCCAGTATGTGAAACAGTGAATTAAATGGAATTGCATTTATAGTGGTGAATGGAAAATCATATCTGGAAATCATATTTTTTAATGATATATTTCCATCAGAAATGTTGCTCTAACTACTAAACAGCTAAACATATAATATTAATGTGTAATATAATAATATAATATGTAATGTAAACATAAAACAATATGTAATTTGATGATACAATAATATGATAACATATGATAATAATAATATCTTGCACAATTAAACACATACAAAGACGAAGTCAGTAAAAAATAAGACTGAGTGAGAGAGCGGAGTCAGGTTATGTGTTGCAGTGAACTGATCAAAAAGTCTCTGACAATGTCGTGTCATCTGCAAGGTCAGAAATCTATTTCTGCTTATGCGTATTTGTGCTGCGGCCGGTGTGCTGTATGTTTGACTGCATGCTGAAGTAACTTACGCTCCAGATACATATAACATACTGCTTTAGCTTTCTACATGGAACAGAGGAATTAAACTCTGACGCTTTAGACCCTCTGATTCTACTATTACAGAATAGCGCTTGCCTTTGCTCGGTTCTCGTGTGCAGGATGTGACAGGTTTCAGATGATTCGGGCTGGTAAGTGCAGTAAAGCAGAAAGTGAAACAAATCTGAGCATGGCATAATTATTGATGTTAATTCACCCAATGTTAATGAGGAAACTGTACTGGACTAGATTTCACATATCCCGGCCGCACACCTCCACAAGTGTGAAGTCTATTAGAGTCCTTTGATGTGAAATTCGCCACTCTAGAGAAACTCACCGAGTCAGAATTGTTCACAGTGTTGGTGAACAAGTGGTGGTGAAAAGCTGTTACATGAAGTGCTTACAGATATGCTGTCTGGTGCCTACTGCATATTTTACGATCATTTTTAAAATAAGCGGAACGCCTGAAACCTATTTTTTTTTCAGCTCAGTAATGATGGGGAGAACCAATGCAGGGTCTTCCATAAAAAGGCCATTTTTGAACATTATGTTATTGATATCAGCACACATTGTGGCTCTTGGCAGCGAAGGAGACGCATGAAATAGCACTTTAGGCAAATGCAACACGGCAACATTGGAGAAACCACCAACCAAGTGCTGACTGAATTGGCAGAGAAGCAGACAGATCATCATGGCAGACACCCAACTCCACTAACCAGCCCCCTAGCCCACCACAGAATATCACAAACCACACCAATACATCCTTAAATTAACAGCATCAACCGTTTACAACGAGGAGTTGCTCTCACCACAAGGGCATCGCCTCTCCACATGCCCACCCCTTCTATGCACCCACGACCGAATGAGCCAGAAGCATGATGCTACAGTATACGCGCTATATACAGCTAAAAACTGGTCGTTTGAATAATTAATAAAACACTGGTTTTTGCATTGTAGAGATTGCGACTTTACTCTATAGTGCATCTCTGCAATGCGCCATTTCACTGTATACCAACGTGAAAGACATCGACTGTTAATGTAGGCAGACAATTAGAACAAGCGCTGGAATCCCCGGTAATGTGCAACGTTGCGCTGCTAAATAACAGATCAGGAACAGCTGAAATCATCGTTGAGCCACTATCAGATGATGATGATTTATGACTGCATGCCTCATTTACAGTTCACAGTTGGGATGAACATTAATAGCTGAAGGCTACAGCTATACATCTAAAGCGTGCTGTTCCGTTCGCTGGTTTTATTCCCGGAGGAACGCCAGTTTTCTTCCTAATGTAGGTTTTAAATATATATGTTTACAGACTGTGTCATATGGTTAAACATAATGAATTGTCAGGGAGCTCGTGGTATTGTATAACTCATATCGGTCCGACTCTTATTCAGATGAATGTCCTGGAAATGATGTGTTCTTCTGTACAGCCTGTAATGATTTCTCTTCTCCCAGTGACCTCTTGGTGATGTGAGTGTCATGTTTCCGTGTTTAGCATTTGGACAATCTCTTTTGATTGCTCCGGAGGTCGAGGTGTTCTCTGCTCTTCCTAAAACCTTTACAGTTATTGGCTGGGAGTCGATACGCCTTGATATTTCCACCCTACTCTACAGCACGCCTCTTTAATGAGAAGCTATCGGATTTTTACTATGTATTTTTTTTTCTCCCCCCAAAACGTTTGCCATTCAGAATATTGATGGACCTTTCAATAACACATGACGCTGTGGGGGGGAGAAGTCTTTCCACTTTCGGTCAAGTTGGCTCTGTTCCATGACAGTTCTGCTGCAGCAGAACGCAAAACAAATGACAGAAGCAGCAGAGGCTAATGCTATTTCTGCTGCGAGAGGACTGCTTTAATTTACTGTGTTTTCATCATGTGCCGTGGAAAATTAAAGAAGGTCACATTCTTCCAGCTCAGGAAGACTTTAAAGGACAGTGCTGACATTTTGGTGAATAATCTCATGTTTCTGCTTGTTTGTTGTGAATTTAATGTGCAGAGACATTTCGGAGGTCAGCGTCACTGTTCTATGAGAAATTTGCTAAACTGGATCATCATTATGAAGCCTAGCCAGGTAGCTCGGTGTGTACAGTTCTGTGCAGTACCGGCTCTTCGTTTATTTACTTTCCAATTTTTTTAGTGTCAGGAAGAAATACATGTAATAAAAACTACACAGAAACCTCAACAGCTACATATGATTTCTGTCAGTGTGTCCACATTACGTTCAGTTTTTACTTTTCTGCTCACTGGGCTCCTTTACATCAAGTCAATGCCTATTGGGCCAATAGAAATACTTAAAAAGTGCATGGGGATTAAACCGCTTTACACTGACTAGCATGAAAAGTAGACAATGTGTTTGTCCTCTGCTGTAAGGTTAGTGTTTTGGAGATGCCTGTTTTTCCAGATTTACAGTGTCCACCCCGTACCTTTATTACAGCTGCCACTCTTTTCTGAAGACTGCTGTCAGTTTTTCAGAAAAATCTGCAGCCTGTTTTTCCACACCTCTGGAGTTCAGTCCTAGAAGTCGTTTCCATTTTAGGACACCGGCACCTTTTTATTTGCAAATGTTTTATAACTGCTTCACATCCTTATAGATGTGTTGAGTTAACTCAATACATGTGTTGGGGTACAGTAACTCAGTAAGTGTAGTGTGTTAGTGTAGTGTAAGTAGTGTGTTGGTGTACAGTAACTCAGTAAATGTAATGTGTTAGTGTACTGTAAGTAATGCGTTAGTGTACTGTAACTCAGTAAGTGTAATGCGTTAGTGTACTGTAAGTAGTGTGTTGGTGTGCAGTAACTCAGTAAGTGTAATGTGTTAGTGTACTGTAAGTATTGTCAGTGTGCAGTAACTCAGTAAGTGTAATGTGTTAGTGTGCTGTAAGTAGTGTGTTGGTGTACAGTAACTCAGTAAGTGTAATGTGTTAGTGTACTGTAAGTAGTGTCAGTGTGCAGTAACTCAGTAAGTGTAATGTGTTAGTGTACTGTAAGTAATGCCTTAGTGTACTGTAAGTATTGTCAGTGTGCAGTAACTCAGTAAGTGTAATGTGTTAGTGTGCTGTAAGTAGTGTGCTGGTGTACAGTAACTCAGTAAGTGTAATGTGTTAGTGTACTGTAAGTAGTGTCAGTGTGCAGTAACTCAGTAAGTGTAATGTGTTAGTGTACTGTAAGTAATGCCTTAGTGTACTGTAAGTATTGTCAGTGTGCAGTAACTCAGTAAGTGTAATGTGTTAGTGTACTGTAAGTAATGCATTAGTGTGCTGTAAGTAGTGTCGGTGTGCAGTAACTCAGTAAGTGTAATGTGTTAGTGTACTGTAAGTAGTGTGTTGGTGTACAGTAACTCAGTAAGTGTAATGTGTTAGTGTACTGTAAGTAGTGTCGGTGTGCAGTAACTCAGTAAGTGTAATGTGTTAGTGTACTGTAAGTAATGCATTAGTGTGCTGTAAGTAGTGTCGGTGTACAGTAACTCAGTAAGTGTAATGTGTTAGTGTGCTGTAAGTAGTGTGTTGGTGTACAGTAACTCAGTAAGTGTAATGTGTTAGTGTACTGTAAGTAGTGTGTTGGTGTGCAGTAACTCAGTAAGTGTAATGTGTTAGTGTACTGTAAGTAATGCATTAGTGTGCTGTAAGTAGTGTCGGTGTACAGTAACTCAGTAAGTGTAATGTGTTAGTGTACTGTAAGTAGTGTGTTGGTGTACAGTAACTGAGTCAGTGTAGTGTGTTAGTGTACTGTAAGTAGCGTGTTGGTGTACAGTAACTCAGTAAGTGTAATGTGTTAGTGTACTGTAAGTAATGTGTTGGTGTACAGTAACTCAGTAAGTGTAATGTGTTAGTGTGCTGTAAGTAGTGTGTTGGTGTACAGTAACTCAGTAAGTGTAATGTGTTAGTGTACTGTAAGTAGTGCCGGTGTGCAGTAACTCAGTAAGTGTAATGTGTTAGTGTACTGTAAGTAATGTGTTGGTGTACAGTAACTCAGTAAGTGTAATGTGTTAGTGTACTGTAAGTAGTGTCGGTGTGCAGTAACTCAGTAAGTGTAATGTGTTAGTGTACTGTAACTCAGTAAGTGTAATGTGTTAGTGTACTGTAAGTAGTGTCGGTGTGCAGTAACTCAGTAAGTGTAATGTGTTAGTGTACTGTAAGTAGTGTCGGTGTACAGTAACTCAGTAAGTGTAATGTGTTAGTGTACTGTAAGTAGTGTCGGTGTGCAGTAACTCAGTAAGTGTAATGTGTTAGTGTACTGTAAGTAGTGTCGGTGTGCAGTAACTCAGTAAGTGTAATGTGTTAGTGTACTGTAACTCAGTAAGTGTCAGACTTAAAGAGTTAATGACGCTCTATTAAAGACTGTTTGACTGAGAGACACTAGAGTCTCTTCACCTGAAATAAGCTGATTAAGAGTCGTGCTCCAGAAATGATAATAGAACATTAGAGCCATAATAAACCATGCTACCGTTACTCTCCATACTTAAGTACATTTCCAGTGGAGGTCTACAGGCAGGAACTTCCCTGGGTTTTTACCTGGGTATCTCTACCTTAACCCAACTTCATGCTTTGTGTCCTTTGTCCAGTTCTGCGATTAACATGTAACACCAAACAAGCTTGCAAAATAAACACTACACACAGCTGAATGAATGAATGTGGGTTTTGTAGTGTCCTGTGAGATCCTTGGTAGCTGTGAAGGATAACACGGGTGAGATTATGTTAACAAGCTTGCAAACAGACAGAGTAAACGAAGAGTGACCACTTTTATTAAAAGTGTTCTAACAGGTGAGAGAAGCTATCATGAGCATTTTGACTGGAAATGAAATACATTAGTGGAATAAAGGTGGTCTCTGTCTTTTGCACAGGACTGTACGTGTAGAATGCTTTTCTAAATGTGCCTTGTAAGTTTTTACACACCTCAGTGGTTTAACAATTACATGACAGCAATGCCTAAATTTAGCTCTCTCTTAGATCCTGCATTTCCTGTTTACGCGTAAACAACTCCTTCAGATCAAACTCTTATCCTAACCCGTAAATTAATACTGTTAGAGGCATTCCCTCGTTAAACCTGTGATATGTACCGGGGCTTTGTAACCGGCTTCCACTGTTCTTTGTGTGCCGTTATTGATTCAGAGATTTTCTGCTTTGCTGTGTTTCTCGCGGTAAAAGCCATTTACTTCAAAATACATTAACAACCGGGCTAATAGCTACAACCTACATTATGCCTTTGATTATCTAAGGATTTTGTAGGAAACTAGATTTGGTTTTCCCCTCAGGGTCATGGTTATGCCAGTTCTGTGCTCATTAAGGCTGACCAGGCATATCATTATATAGTTTAATGTGTTTAATGCACAAGTCTTCGCTTTATAAGCAGCCTTAGCACCACCCCTGACGCTTCTATGGGGATTTTACTGTTTCAGGTTAATGGTGGTGGACAATCATTTCCCACACTTAGGCCAGCTCTACTCCTAAACAAGCAGACGAGTGAATACTTTTGGCAGCATAGTGTATGTGTGATTGTAACTTCAAACAGTAGAGAGGTTATGGTGGTGGGGTTGCTCTTTTAAAAGATAGTAAAACATAAAATGTCTTTTTTGGTTTCTATTACTATTTGATTGGTCTTTGTCCACCTGCATGGGTGTAGCGGCAGCAACGGCGACAATCCAAGCTCTATCAAAGCTGCAGATTGCCTACCAAGAAGGCCACAGGGCTTTCTTAATGGTATAATCAATACTATGAGTTACACCCCTTTTGAAGAGCATGGTTATTACACAGTTTCATAACTAAGTATTCCAAGGGAAATATCGAGAGCAGTCCATAAACCACCATTTCAGTTCTTTTTCTTCTTTCATGTTTCATGTTGGTTATCTTGAAGACCCTACAGACTTACACTTAACAGCTCCAACTGGTGAGCTGTCTGAAACAATACATATCCTGAAATATGACATATACTCGCAAAGTATTATATTTCTGCCCACCATTTACACACATATATCTGTGTGTATATATATATATATATATATATATATAATTTTATTATATATATATTAATGTCCGTATATTATGGTAACAGGGCTTTCTCTGCATTGTGCCATATCTGTAAATAGTGGACCTTGGCCAGAGTGGTGAAAGTCACAGCGTGTCGAGATGCCAAACTCTCTTTTTCCCTCTCTATATATATATTATGTATATTAATGTCCATAAAACAACATTTTTGGACAGTTTAAAAGCTCTAGTAACTCATTCATTTTAATAAAGATTCATGATGGACAGACCAATAGAACTGGCCCAAGAATCTTGTCATGCTGACCTTCATTGCAGGTTACGAGGCTGTTTTATCCGCCTCCATTTAGGAGGTTTTTAACAAGATCGAACTTTACAAGAAGATAAAACAGGTTTTGTTAACCTGCAATGGAGGTTAAGCGAAGACATCAAACTATAAAATAGCACTCAGGGAAGTATGAAAACCGCATAATCCTGTCTTTGATGTTTCCGCTTTTATTCTAAAGTACAGCATTAAGATAAAGATAAGGGAGTCTTCTATAAGCAGGCATGCCTACACTACTGACGTGTAGTGTAAATATATTCAGTTTGATCGTTATTGATGTTGTTCTTTGCCATGTATAACATATTGCCATGTATTTTGATGCGTTAATGGATTTAGCTTGGAAAGCTCGTCTGGTTGTAACCACACAGAATTATGATTGCCATTGATTTTCCAGACTTTTTAGTGACTGTTGCAGCGAGCCTCTCAATCTGCCACGCTTAACTCCCGCTGTGAGGTATGTCCGTCGTCCACTTTTGGCCAAATTGTTGACGCTGGATTTGAAGCTGTGTTTTCGTTTGTAGCTGAGAGATGTGGGTTGGATGAAGACTCATTTATAAATAAATGACCAAGCTAAATGCAGTGGGTTGTGCCCTGCAGTCTTGCATATACAGTATTAGATGCTTTTCAGTGTGTTAAAATGCAGTCAGGGAGTTTTTTTTTTTTTTTTTCGCCAGGAGCGTTATTAGCTATCACTCACTAAGCTCAACCAAGCACTCATAGCAAGTGTGGCCTAATAACACTGTGATCAGACCTTTTCTTTGTGAATCCATGGTAACAGGGCTTTCTCTGCATTGTGCCATATCTGTAAATAGTGGACCTTGGCCAGAGGGGTGAAAGTCACAGCGCGTCGAGATGCCAAACTCTCTTTTTCTCTCTCTCTATCTCTCTTTCTCCTCCTCTTGCCTGCCCTGCCCACACACACACACACACACACACACAGATGCACAGCAAGATGTGGTCTCTGACATCCTGTGTGGTGTGATGGAGTGAGCGGGGTCGTCTCTGGACAGGTGGGACAGGTGTAGGTCAGACAGACTGGTGGGCTGGAGAGAGGATTGGTGGTCTTTCAGAAAAAAACCTTTCTTCTCACACCTGCTGCCACACTGCCAACACATACACACACACACACAGAGGTATTGTAGATGTGAATGAGTTACAGCCTCATCTTTCATACTGACCTTTATTCATAAAATGTCTGATTCATGAAACGTATGACTAGAGTTCTGAGCAAACGATGAGTAATGAAATGATGATTCAGCTTTAGTGTGTGAAATTAAGTATCAGCTACCAGCACCTTTTTATTCACATTGGGTAGATATAACTCGCTCCGTTCATCCTGATGGTTTAGTAAAGAGTCAATAAAACAGCAGCTCGCAAGCCAGCGGCTGCGATTGTAGGCGGAGCTTGAGGTTGAGCAGGGAGTGCACTGCTCCTCCTACTGACCAAACGTTAAAGCTTTACATTTACAGCGAATGAAAAGAATAACCAGTGAAAAAAACCAAACTGTGGACGGTACAATGATCTGATAGGGTATGTATTTTATATTATTGTTATTGTATATGATATTGACAATAGGTTTGACTAGTTAAGCACAAAACCAGCTTTTCTGTGGTTGTTTATTTTATTGAAATTTACACACACTTCTACAATACATGCGTTTGATTATAAAGATATTGCAAAAAAATTTGATATTCACATTAAGTCATTATTTCCGACGTCTTATTCTATTTATATATTAAATAAATAACTTTAGAGAAAAGGTCATTTGCATATCATTGATCTTTGTGTACCAGGCTTTAAATGTTTAGGTATTTAAGGACTGCATGTTTAATGTTTATGTGCTAAGCTGAACTGATATGATTATAACAGTACATCATTTTCCAGATTTATCGCTGTTATCAGGTTATTTGATGATGTTTGCTTTAACTACTCCATTTTCAGATGATGCTTATTGTTGTCCAAGACACCAACACTCCTCCGGCCTGCACAGCAAGCTTTGAGTTTTTAAACCACACATTTAAATTGAACGTTTCAGCTTATGTACTGAGCACCATACGTCATTGACCACTGACCAATCACTATCAGGGATCGCTGTTCTCTAGTCACAGATCTAATATGGAAGGATAACTCGTTTTGTCTGTCTGTGAACAGAACTGATTGTATTAATATTTTTGTTTATCTGTTTCTCTGTCTTTTGCTTGTTTACTTAGTTATTAATCAACACATTACCTGTGTCCCACAGAGAGCGTTTTCACGCTGGAGCTTTTTCTGGACCCAGCTCTGCTTTCTTTGTGAGTTCAGTACAGAAGCTGTAAAAGCTGTTTTCATACATGGGGTGGTCCAGAGCACCAGTCTCCAGTACTTCTAAAGTCAGTGGTCTGGGGTTTGTTTCTACTGAACTCTGGTGCGGTTTGCTGGAGGCGTGGAAGCTATCTGCTCTTGGTGCTGCATGTGGGCCTGTATGATTGGTTCGTTTTGTCACATGGCTCCTTAGACTTGTGTTACTTCCTTTTCCAAGGCTGGTCATGGGGTAGTTCAGTGTTATTACTAGGGATGCACTGAAACTATTTTCATTTAAAACTGAACAAAATTAAACATTTTGGCTGAAGGCTGAATAGTGAACACATTTTTTAAAAGTCTTTCATTATTTTTGCCACTTTTTTCACTATTGCATAAATTAAATAGGCTGAATGTATTTTTATTTTGGTTTTACTAAACTGCTGTTATTTAGTCAACACTGGACATCTTATGTATGTTTGCAGATGCTCCTCATAGTGAAAGGCCATGCACCCTATTGCCTTGTTCTTCGCCGCTTGAGTGTTTGTATCCAAGCAACATAATAAAAAACAGTAAAGGGATGACGCTTCTTACTACAATGTTGTGAACCTGCTGCAAAAAAGTTACGTATGGACTTCAGTCGATCCACAGTTTAAATGGAACACTAAAATGACTTTAAAATGAGCCACCCCCCAGAAAAGCCCAGAACTGGTCCTGGATACAGACTTAAGTGTTTGTTAGGTTTGCAGTGGTCTGGAAACATAGGCCACTTCATGCCAAGTGAACTAACATCCAAAAGCTTCATTCCTCATTATGTTATAAAATGCCTCCCAATGCATCACTGGCATTTGCATGCTTGTATAGTGTTATAGTGTCTAGCCATAGACTGCATCCACGAGGACCTTGATACGGATTACTGGTTTGTTGTGGGTGTGTTTGTGGATGAAGATCGATGTGAGCGGCAAAACAAAGCAACGAAGATGTCCAAGTTTAAATCAAACCGGTTGCTGTCAAACCATGTCTTGCAAGCTGGATTTTGCAGCTCTGGATGGAAGCTGACAGCAGTCAGTCATGTCTCCCCTATGTTGTTTAAAACTGACACCACGGATTGAAGCCCCATCCAACATTGCATCCTATTGGCATGAGTACATTAGAGTACGCTCCATCAAAAGTCAGTTCAACTGGGCAACTCTGGGCAGTGGTTCCTGGTGTCCATTGATGTATTGCTCATGTTGAAGTCAGTGGCAGGATGTGCTGTTGTGAACACAGCCCTACACTTGATGTTGAGAGCACAGACACAGATAGCTGCCCCGTGTGTCCTGCATTTGCTTATAGCTTAGTTTAAGCATGCTGTCTGAAATGAACCGCATGTGTCTGTGAGGTGCAATATAACCAACATAAACAGTGGCTGTATGCCACAATGAGATATGATGTCAGCCGCAGACCGATCATAACTTGACTACCACTTCTGGTCTCTGTTGTTTCTGCCATTTGTTCAAGATAAACAATAACGTAATCTCCACTGTGTTCATCATGCTCATTGTTTGTCTTGAAGAAGTAATCAAGGAAGGCAATCTTGTGCCAGCGGGGGATGTTTTGGCTCCAACATGCCCCTAGTGGATATAGATTTTAATGCTACCAATAGACCAAAGATATGCAGACAAGTATGTGAACAGTGCTTCTCCTGTGGCTGCTCTGTTCACTCTGCTTAACATCAAGTGGCTATGAGGCACGCCTCTCTTCAGTTCTACGCAGAACTGTCTGCTGGTAGGTTCCTGAAAGAAACTTGATATTCATTTAGTTTGTGGTTTGTATCACTCTGTCAATCAACCTGAAGCCAAATAACCTACAGTAGATTTCTAAAAGTGCTTAGACACCTTCAAATTAGTGAATACAGCTGCTATTTAGTGCACACATTACTAACAAAGGCTTTGTCTATGCTACAAGCATCATTTACATGATGTAATCAGATGTATGCAGTTATTTGGTTATTGAAATGGTTATACAAACGGCAAACTTGCATTTCTTAGATCAGATTGAGGCCTAAAGATCTGATTAAGATGTCTGACAAAGACAAAGAATAATCTGATTTCTCCTAGCATTTATACCCCTATACTGATTCCTTTAGGTTTTCACAGTCTGTGCATGTTTGAAAGTAGACTACAGTATGGAATACAGCAAACGGCAGTTAGCACCGCAGAATGGCAGTAAAACAGTTCTGGAGCAGTGCTGAAACCAATCACATGGCTGATAAAATAAAGAATTAAGTATTCCTCGTTATCTACATTACTTATGTTCATATTTGCTAAAGTGACTTACATTTTACGCTACATTTACTTTTACATTTACATTTACCATTACTAAATCATATAGACCCACAGTTTTGACATTATCACTTGACTGAAGTGCATGTAAAGCAGTGAAAGGACTACTAAGGAATCTGTTTTACTGCAGTTATCGGAATATAAAGCACAGGTAAACACACTCAATGCACAATTTCGATTTTTGCTCAGATCCGATATTGCAAACCGTTTGTGTAAGTGGCTTAAATCTTCATTCACCTTCATTCTGAAATGACCAGCATGCACACAGACTAATCAATAACGTTGTGTGAATGCAGCATGTGCATCATGAACAAACAAACTAACCAGGAGAACAAGCCTTCACAGCCAAGGTAATTTCTTCTTAACTGTTCAGTATTACAAGAAGACGAAAGCAGAATCAGCGTTTACCTACTTCTACCTGGCCTCTATCTACTAAACGTCTATCTGGCTGTTCTCATTCAGGTCCCATGACATTGATATGTATCGGATTGAGGACTAGTGCCTTAGGCCAGATTTGTAAAGTGTCGCATTAAGGCTAGATCTGGATCACTTCTGCCTAGTAGTGTAAACATAGCTTTAGTTGCAGGCACAAGGCTTACATGATCTTCATAGAAAAGCATTGACCAGTGGAATGGTACACTCTGGAGCCGGTGCACATTAGCCTAGGGTCACTATGCCCAGAGACAAGCGTCGACTAGAGGTGTATGAAGCCCCTGCCAGGGCTGAGCTGAGGAGCAGTGGACCTACATTCTCTGGAGTGATGGGATGAATTGGAGTGGCATGTGAACCAATCATCCAACATCACTTTCTGACTTTACTAAGACTCTCACTGCAGCAAAGTGGGAGCAAACTACTGAGTATGCCCATTTCAGAAGAAACGTTGGATGAGCAGGTATCTACAAACTCCTGGGCATTTGTCAGTAATGCTAACGATATAAGTCTGCTTTGGTTTGTGCAGGACATGCACGTTTACTGTACAGATAGTATTCTCTATAGGTATGAGCGCTGGGTTGCCAGGTAGTGCACTTATGCTGTATATATGTCTGTGTATTGTTCTCTCTAGGTATCAGCATTAGCCCTTGTTCGGGTAGTGTCTGAGCTCATGGCGAGGTTTAGTCTCTAACCTTCCTGAACTAGCTTGGAAACATTATCCAATGGAACACTAACCCTGAGAGCGTCTGCTAAATGAAGAAATGTAAATGTAATTGTATTGAATCATTATGTGATATCAGGGTGTAATGTATTACAGAGCGTATCCACTATAAGGTCCTTCTCCTGAGCTTTAAAGCCCCACACGGACAAGCACCCACCTACCTGTCAGCCCTCCTTCATCCTTACGTTCCATCAAGTAGCTAAGGTCTTCTGACTCTGGTCCCCAGGCTGTTCCTAGGTTCAGGCTTTCCTCTATGGGTGGCAGGTCATTTAGTGTTGCTGCCTCCACACTCTGGAACTCCCTACCTTCATCTATACGCACTTCACCCTCTCTTTCCGTCTTTAGAACTCAGTTAAAAACTTACCTCTCTAAACATTTTCATTCTTCATGATAATTTTTTGTTTGTTTGTTTATTTGTTGGTTTGTTTTTGTGTTTGTAAAGCATCCTTGGGTTTGTGAAAGACACTATAGAAGTGTAACCTATTATTATTATTATAATTATTATTATAATATTAACAGCAGCCCTGAACTTCATGTATTTAGTCCACAGTGAAATAGAACTGCTCCAGAACTGCTAAGCTTATATCACTGCAGTAATTAATTGCCGAATTAAAGACTATACATGTACTTAGATTTCAGTGACGTTGTGCGAAAGCTGCTCTTTATGAGATTGTGAGACGTAAGTAAATGAATTTGTTAGTGTGGAAAAGGCGGCATGAGAAAGCCGGGATTTTGTCATAAATCCCGCAGGCGTGCTGCCGTTTGACTGCTGGCATCATTAGAGTGTTTGGGGCTGTTTGTCTCTTTAGCCTCATGTTATGACAAGAGCCACAACAACAGGCTCATTTTAATGAGACTCTTTCCTTTCAGAACCAATAATGAGAAATGGCAGCACGCATTTTTCTCATTCAGCGCACCCCCTCATTTACCAAATGCCCTTTTCCTCTCTCGGTTTTTTTTTTATTTTGCAATGGTAAAAAAAAAGATGAAGATGGCATGACAGCAACAATTAAGGAGCTTCGTCTGGTGCAGCACTCGAGTCAGTCTTTCACTTTCCTGCTTTTGCTTTTTTTCATTCTGTAAAAAAGAAAAGCAGTCCCCCCATTTTTACAGGAAATCCCAGTCTTTTCTATACATGTTTCCTATGGGTCTCTCTCTCTCTCTCTCTCTCTCTCTCTCTCTCTCTCTTTCTTTCTCTCTCTCACACTCTCTCTCTCTCTCTCTCTCTCTCTTTCTCTCTCTCACACTCTCTCTCTCTCTCTCTCTCTCTCTCTCTCTCTCTCTCTCTCTCTCTCTCTCTCTCTTTCTCTATCCACTCTCTCTTTCCCAGTGTTATCAGTCTCAGTTCCATTTCTCTGTTCTCTGATACTTCCTGACTCTGTCGCTTCCATTTTTATGATAATCCAGCGACGCCGTTGGACTGCACAATCATATCTCTCTCTCTCTCTCTCTCTCTCTCTCCCTCCCTCTCTCTGTCTCTCTCTCCCCCAATGGTTTATCTCTTTCCCTCTGGGCTGTATTTCACTTCTCATAATTAAATGTCAGTTCAGACACTGGGTTTTATAGGAAAGAGAGAAAAAAGTTTCTTTTTTTAATAATTGTGAGAAAAAAAAATGGAGTGAACTCTTATACAGTCTCGGGGAGTTAATAGAACCGAATGCGATACAGATGTTGTAGAACGCTTTTGATGGGAAACAGTGACTTCTATTTTCTTTCTGCCGTCTCCCAGCTGTTGATATAATCCTGCATGATTCAGGAGGTATGACTGCCTGGCTGGCTGAATGCTTTTTGCTCTCAATTCCAAATGACTACAAATTCATTTTCTCTCTTTCTCTCTCTTTCTCTCTCTTTCTCCCTCTTTCTCTCTCTTTCTGTCTGGCTTCATTTCACATTACATGGGAAATCCCAACAACCAGTATTTGGGTCATCTCTGAGAGAGTTTTTAAACGCTGTTATACAGTGTACAATGCGGTATACTCTGTTTTACAAGCCAGTTCCAGTCTATAGCAGTGGACATAGGTGTGTTGTATTGTTAGAAACCGTGGTAGCCACCGGCCCGAAGCCTGAATTTCATCATGCTTTAGTCCGTCTTTCTAGACGACAGTATGTCACACAGTGAAACCACATAAGCGAGTCTGTTTGAGCTTATTTAAAGTCCTGGGGAATGTGCTGTGAAATATTAAGAATGTTTGTGTGGTCCCGAACTGGACCGCTATAACAAAATTTAACAAAGCAAATAAAAGAAATGCAGTTCAGCTGAATGTGCTGATCAGACCTGTCTGCCTTAGCGAGTGTTCCCAGAATGAAGCACAGAAAGACTAGGAAATCGCCCTCTGTGCTCCAAAGATTTAATACTCGTTACCTATTAGTGCTCGTCAGGCATTATGCGTGGAGCATGTGACCAATTGATATTTTTTAGATTGTTTCTTTTTCATTTATTTAAAATACATTTTTATTTTTTATTATTTAAATGTTTATTTATTATAATTATTATTTTAATCATTTTCATTCAGTTTTCATCGAACAGTGTTCTGTTGGATAATATTTCCAGCTAGTACAGGAAGGTTAGAGCCTAAACTTGCCATGAGCTCAGACACTGCCTGAACAGGGTCCAGTGCTGATACCTAGAGAGATCAATACCCAGGCATATATAAAGCATAAGTGCACTACCTGGCAACCCCAGCCCATTGCTCATACCTATAGAGAAGAAAGGTCATTATGAATATAAGTGCAACACCAGTATTTTAACATACACATGTAACTTACACATCTACTAATGGTCACTCACTTAGAAAACGGTCTTCATTTAAATAACACGTTTCAGCTCAGCTGCACGTGTGACATAGGCAAGGACCAGCCTTATCGCTGTACCTGGATGACCCAACAGCTA
Source organism: Prochilodus magdalenae (assembly GCA_024036415.1). Taxonomy (NCBI): domain Eukaryota; kingdom Metazoa; phylum Chordata; class Actinopteri; order Characiformes; family Prochilodontidae; genus Prochilodus; species Prochilodus magdalenae. The sequence goes on from JAMWET010000848.1 coordinate 27,786, forward strand.
CGACTGCAGACATTCAGCGAGCAGTGATGCCCCCCATGATCATCCTTTTATTCCCCACACCACCAGCAGATGGCTACAAGGCGCAGGACTACCATGTCAACATCACCCAATGCAATGCAATGGTGTCATGCCAGACTGTCATGGAGTGACTCAGAGCGAGTTGACAAGTTCAGGGATGATTCGCACTTTTGCCTTGGTGGAGACGACCAACGAATCCATGTGTGGAGGCACCGTGGTCAGTGACGAAATAAGTGGTTTGTTGGCACACGTCCAGAAAGCCTGGTGTAATTTCACCTCCACCCCTACCGCACCATCTTCAGGAACTGTGTGAGAGTATTCAAGCTGCATGGGATGGATTATCACAGGACTCCATTCGGAACCTTTACATGTTGTGTTAGCCAACATAGCGACATCATACTGAGAGACATTACTTCTGTATGTGTAGCTCAGTAAATATTCCCCATATCAGTCTAAATGTATCATCATTTATTGTTCCGGGTAACCTTTATCTTGCTGCCCAATAGCCCTGCAATCCCACACTTCCTCCTGGGTGCAGCTATTCTTTTGACAGCGAGTGTATTATAATGCTGTTTGTCCTGCTGTGTGCTGTTCTCTGTTTGGTATGTACACGGCCTTCCTGTTTTATTCAGATGTATTGTGAAGCACTTTAAGCTGCATGTTTATGTATGAAAGGCGCTATATAAATCTGTGTCTTCCCTAGATGTTTTTCTGTAGTGGACTCTTCAAAGCTACTCGAGTTGTTGTGCACACATGCTGTCATGCCCAGAGTAGCATCATTATTTTTAAATCTGCCATACAATGAAAAACTGTATTTGTACAGTCATAGTTAAATATGGAGACTTCAGTACGAAGAACTGCCACACCATAAATCTTAAACACTATTTTCTCATCCTTCAAATACAAATCCTGCATTTACAGGACAGTCCAGGCCGGTTCCAAGATCCTGACCTGTTGGTAACTGTCTTGGATAATTAATTTTTATTCCCACAAAACATTCCCAACAACAACGGAGCAACAGCAAATGGCGGACTATGTGGAGAAATTTAGTTCCAGGCTGTGAAGGGGATGTCAGCACTTTTCACATCCTTTCCAAGGACTGAAACTGTCAGCAGGCATGACTGATGTTCATCTACAAAGGAGGCTGAAGTTGGCTCCCTATTCGCCAGCTTCTTAATTCCTAATTCATTCCACCTTAAATGCAACACCTTGTGCAGCTGCCAGAATAGGAGTGCAGCACCATTTAAGGTGGAATGAAAAATTTACAAAACTAGCCGGCGAATAAGAAGCCTGGTTCAGGACCCATATCTTTAACTGGATCCTGGACAGCTTTAATTCATAATTGGTAGCTGCACATTTCCGCACACAGCCTGAACATTTCACTCTGTTACTCAAACCTTGATCAGTATCGAGCAGCCTTGCTTCGTGTTTCAGACTGAAGAGAGGAGCATTAGCATCACAACTCCAACAACAACCTGCATATAACTAGCTTTGTAAAACTGCATTCATTTTTACCTCGACCAGAGTCAAAGAACTTTATGGAGAGCTGAGTACGGCACAACTGACTTCACAATTATGACTGATGGCTGGGCATCAGGAGATTGTTCTACCTGCCACTTTCTTTAAAAATGAAAAACCTGAGGGATGGTTTGGGTTATTTCACTTGATTGTATTTTTGGGACTGTCTGATTCTATAGGTACAATCGCTCTACATGTTTTCATTCTAGCTGATGTTTTCTTCTACTTGCTGATATACATGCTCCTTTTATTTGTGTTGACTTCCAACAGTTTTGTGAACTTTTGAGAAACTTTTACAAGTTTATTTTATTCTCCACCTAGACTAACAGCTAACTAACCACTTCCCAATGAATGAAATAAAGAAGGGCATCCCACCATCAAATCACTCCTGGATAATTCTGTTCCTGAAATGTACCCAGAGATTCTTTCAGAGTGCGAAGTTCTAGAGAGACTTGCTGAGTCAAAATCATGTATTGAAAGTTTGACGTGAAATGGTTCACTGTAGAGACTCTGATTTCTTTACCTTGGTGGTGATGGGAACCAGGGTCACAAAGTCTACAACCCAAACATAGCCAAATTAGTGTATTATTAAAAACAACCAGGGAACCTACATGTGTTCTCTGAGATGTGAATAACATGTTGATGATGGTAAAAAAAAACAAAAACAAATCTTTGTAGTCTGATTTGGCTTACAGCGCCCTGTATGTCCACCTCTGGGTTAAAAATTCATTTGAGTCAAAATTTGATAATAAAACTATTATAAAACAATGTCAGACATTAGGCAGTGTCCTCTTAATATCAACCTCTTGGGACAGTGGTGGTTCCAGATCTTCAGCAGGCTTCATCAATGTCACATCAAGCCACTCTGAGAAAATCCCAACCTTTTAATTAAGCAGAATATTTGAGAAAATGTTGCTGTTTCTAGCCCAAAGCTAAATAAGCCAACTTCACAGATAACCTCTAAGCTGACTGAATACGCCAGGAATAAGAGGAAGTGTAAATTTGACAGCACTATTTATTCCAGCAGTCAGGTGAAATCAGTCAGCTGGAATGAGGACAAGTGTATTCTGGATAACATCAGTTCAACTTCTCCGACATCCCTAGAGAGCGTGTTCTGTAGGTGTCCGTCTGCCTGGACTGCACTTCAGTGAAAAATGTCACCTTTAGCTGTTTAGTTATTCTGCAATTGTATCCATACGGTGGTGTGTAGCCGCTGTGGTGGGTGGTTTGCGTGCTGTCGGTGACAGAGGATCAATGTGTCTGAGGCTGAGCTGAAATGAATTGATTGTGGGAAATAAAACTCCAATTAGAGGAAGGAACAGGCGGTCAGTAAAAGAGAGAGAGAGAGGGTCTACTCATTCTCCCATCATTCCTTGGGGAGGAGTGACGAGTCAGCGTAGGCACAACACTGTACAAATGAGAGTGGGAATATGAGAGAAGGAGAGAAAGAGGGAGAGAGTAGTTGAGAAGTCATGAGATGGGGAGTGATGAAATTACTGGATCAGTCTAACGCGGCGGCCATCGATCGCGAGCTTAGCCCCGATGTAGAGGCGTCTTAATTGTGACTATGTGACTATGTTCAGAGAATCCTCCGAGTCCCGCTATGCCCTCCTGTCTGATCCCGGATAACTCTGTCCTCTGGTGCCTCGTTCCATAACTTCCGGCTCCCCACATTTAGCCTCTCTCTCTCTCCCACAGAAAACTGTCTTAAAACTGCCTCTCCTTTTTTTTTTTTTTTGTTACACAGACGCTCCAGATGAAGTTAGCGATTATTAATGGCCCTCATGCTCAGAAGCAGGCGCGCTCTCTCTCCTCTTCTCCTCTCTCCTCGCCCGTAATGCCATTTTCCTCCTATGAACCTTCTCAAATGCACTGTAATCAAATTGTCCTTATATTAAATTCTTCGAGACCTACATATGTATACACAGCTCGGCTTCGAGGATCACTCCATCTTGCGCTTGACTCAGTAGGTTATTATTTCCCTGTGAAGAGAGAGAGAGATAGAGGGTTGGAGAGAGTGAGAGATGATGTATAGGAAGGAAAGACCCTATCGTAAATCAGGGTGTTTTCTTATATTGCTCTTGTAAAAGACAGTAGCTTTCCATTTAATACTTCATATTGCTTTCTCCACAGCGGTAAACGCCTGTAGTTGAAAAGCAACTAACAATCAGGCTGCACTCGCGACTCACTAAGGGATTTCTCGCTCTGATTTCATATCTGTATAGAAGCTAGTGAAGTGGGCAAATTGGCAAGCACCGCTCGTGAGACAAGAAACTTTCACACCTGTTATGACAGCTCTGTGCTGTTTTGCTTAAACCATAATTAATACATTAATCTTTGATAAAATAGCTGCACCCAGACAGAATCAACCGACAGGGATGAAACGTGGTGGGTAGATTTAACATCAGGAGACAAGCTAATGAATTCATTTTCACACTCGGCTGTGCATGTGACGTAGGCAAGGACGGGTCTTATCGCTGCACCTGACTGACCCAACAGCCCAACTGTGGATATTCATTGAGCAGTGATTCCCTCCATGAGTCATCCTGTTAGTGCCAGCACCGTTGGCAGACGGCCGCACAATGCAGGTCTACATGCCCGTTACAACGACCGGCCTTAACATTGTCATAGTGTCGCCAAAGACTGCAGTGGTGTCGTGCCAGACTGTCATGGAGTGACTCAGAATGGCAGCGGGTCATCTTCAGTGATGGGTCCTGCTTTTGTCATGGTGAAGACGGCCAACGAATCCCTGTGTGAAGGCACCGTGGTCAGCACCAAGATGAACACATCACACGCTTTCCTATGTAAACATTGTTAAAGTAAAGGGGATGTTGGCACCCTTCATACCCTTTCCAAGGAGCAAGACATGTGCATCTTTAAACAAGGCTGCGTTCGGGTTCCTATTCACCAAATTCCTAACTGAATGTTTTGTTCCACCTCTAAAGCTACAGCTGTAACTTCACCAGAATGCCAGAATGTAACTGTGGCATCATTTAAGGTGGAACAGGCTGGAAAATAACCACTCTTTACCAAGATCCTGGACAACTTTACTTCTGAGTTTTTAGTTGCATATTTCTGCACACAGTCCGCACATTTCACTGTGGACAGTTTCTCAAACCTTGATCAGTATCAAGCAGCTTAGCTGGGCGCTTGACTCTGAAGAGACTGAACAGAGGAGCAGATTCACCTTTATTAGCATCACAGCTTCAACAACAACCTGTAAGGAGCTAGCTACTATAGCTCAACTGACTTGTAAAACTGCACCTGGTCATTTTTCACCTTGACCAAAATCAAAGAACTTTATGAAGAGCTCAGTAAGGCACGGTTGTGACTGATAACTGGACGTCTCAGGTTGTTCTGCCTGCTACTTTCTTTATAAAAGGGAAACTTGAAAACTGAGTCAAGGTTTATTTATTTCATCACATTATGGGAATATACAGGGGTTGGACAATGAAACTGAAACACCTGTCATTTTAGTGTGGGAGGTCTCATGGCTAAATTGGACCAGCCTGGTGGCCAATCTTCATTAATTGCACATTGCACCAGTAAGAGCAGAGTGTGAAGGTTCAGTTAGCAGGTAAGAGCACAGTTCTGCTCAAAATACTGCAATGCACACAACATTATGGGTGACATACCAGAGTTCAAAAGTGGACAGGTTGTCGGTGCACGTCTTGCTGGCACATCTGTGACCAAGACAGCAAGTCTTTGTGATGTATCAAGAGCCACGATATCCAAGGTAATGTCAGCATACCACCAAGAAGGACGAACCTCCACCAGCATCACGTAGTGACCTGGCCACTGTCCTGCAAGAAGAATGGCTTAAAATCCCTCTGACCACTGTGCAGGACGCAGTATATGTCATTCCCAAGACGAACTGACGCTGTATTGGCCGCAAAAGGAGGCCCTACACCATACTAATAAATGATTGTGGTCTAAAACCAGGTGTTTCAGTTTCAGTGTCCAACCCCTGTATATCTTTTCATAATAAAATATTTTTACTTTATAAACACTGATAAAGTTCTGAAATTTACTCCCCTACCCATATGGGCCAACTAGCGTAAACAGCCTGTGTAGAATGTATTGTGTTCTGTTCCCCAGAAGCAAAACGTGTATACACTTTTTCAGCTTACATCACTCTACCCCCCAGCCCCCTTCATGCTGAAGCTATGAGGAGTGTTTCAGTCTTGCCTGCTTTTTTAGTGAGGCTCAATAGAGAACAACCAGAACAGAGCTCATTTAATAGCAGCATTATGCAGGAAAATATGTTTTGCTCTTGGGCTCCCCCTGCAGTTGCGGAGTGTTATTGACTTCATTGCTTTATCACAAAATGATGTTATACAATTGTATAATGTGTAATTGTATGACAAAAAAAATAGATGAATAATAATGTAGCTATAGTCATCCACGATTCCCACACTTACTTTATCATCATCCCCCCAAATTAAACACCTTTCATTAGATAATCAGGCAGGAATAAAGCCTAGGTGGTCCCTGTTATCAATTAAACATGTTGATTTGTTGATTGAGTGGCTAAAGGAGCGGACAGCGAATATTTACCTATCTATAAGCCTCTATATATCTGAACTGTCGGATCAGTTGACCTCAAGATTGCCCACGCTTGCAAAAAACCTGGGTCTGTTTTTCAGGAGAACTGTTTATTGTCCGCTCTAGTACTGAGTCGACACTTGGAGGTAGCTTCCAAATGCTTTGTTAGCATGGGGACTGTTAGCCAGCAGCACTGCTGACTGGAGTGGTGGGGGGTAGTTGCCTTCCTTTAAGGTTAGACCTTCTCTACCGTCTCCATGCCAGTTGTGCATCGCAGGGTACCTTAAACTGGGTTGGCAGGTGCGACCTCAAATGCTTCGTTATAGCATGACAGCTCTCGGTCAGAAACGTTTGGGGGAGCAGGAGCAGATGTGCAGAGGTTTGTGTGCATTAGTGTGGTGTGTGTTAGCGTGTGTGTCCCAGGGAGGGTGAACTGTGCTGAGTAGGCATGTTATGAAGGACTGGAGCACAGTTACCCTCATTATTACTATGCCTGCTCTCCTTTTTGTGGGGAAAGTAAGAGAGAGAGGGAAGTGTAAGTGGAAAAGAAACAGCAATTAGATCGCTGTTATGACTTATTTACAGTAGCCTGACCCTTCGGTGCATCCTTTAGATGAATAAAGATTATTTAGGTCAGCTCTGTTTACTGCTGAATAAAAAAACGGTGATAATCAGCAATACAGGCTTCCTGCTCTCAGGAGAAGAAAAGAAGTGTGGGGATAAGTGTTCATCTAAAAGGGGCGACAAACCGGCTATAAAGAGGCATCAAGACAGAGTTTGTCACCAGGCCCTGCCGCAGTCCGCAGCAAAAATTAGAGCGATCTGATTTTCATTTAAGTGGGTTCCACAGTCTAGCAGCCCCCGTCTCTGTTGAGCCTCCAATAGCACGCGCCTGTTTAAAGCCCCATATTTAATCTTGTGCCTCATGCGATGGCTTTTCGGCAACGGCGGCCAAATCAATGCGCAGTGTTGCGCAATCATAATTGATCCACAGCAAGTAGATTGTTAGTTGCCATTTGGACGTGACCGCTGCTCATTTACTCATATGTCGCTGCAGGGTAGAGACAGTGTGCAGGATGACCACTCGGATCTCTTCATCTGTCAGCAGGGGTCAAGGGTGAGGAGTCGGAGGACGAGACAAGGGCTCGTCGTCATGGCGATGTGGAGCCGAGTCGGGCAGGGGTTGGCATAACAGATGGCACATCAGAAGATGTCTCTCTTCGACTGTGCTGACTTGGCAGGGCGTCAGGGCAAGAAAGACACTGAGGTGCCTGAGCGTTTACGCTATCGTGCCGCTGCTTGCGGCGTGTGAATCATCTTTTTACAACCCAACGCTGCAGCCCCAAAGCGCCACAATGCTGCAAGCTGCGATTATAGCGAAACCTTTTGTTGACAGTAAAAATACAGTGCGCGGCTGGCGTGCTATGAGAATTTCACACACCTTCACACACCCTTTTTGGGACACACACACACACAGATCCTTTTGTTTTTATTCCCCTTGATTTAGTTTTTATTCAGTAACACACTTTCAATTCAGCTCTATTCAGGTCAGGTCAGTTTAGTTCAGTTCAGTTCAACTTTGTGGTCATTATACCGAAACAGGGTTGTACAGTATAACCAAACACTGCCAGGCCATTTCTCCAGTGAGTAGTATTACAGTGCAAAGACAACAAGGCACAATACAATATATGCATAAACAGTAGGACATGGGCAAAATGTGCATATGTGAATATTTCAAAAGTTCAGTCATTGGGATGTTCAGTCTGAGTAGTTTGATGGAAAATGCCCTATTCTGCAGGAACCTATCTAATTAGAATTGTTCACAGTGGTGGTGATAGGAACCAGACGTCTGAAGACTTCAGTGCCTCTAAAAGCTCACTCACAGGAAGCTATAACATGAAATGGTTAAAAGATCTCTGTCTGCAAAGTTGTGTTCTGAAACCTTTGGGACAAGCTTTTGGGTTAAAACATACACACTCATGGTGGAGCGTACAGGCAGGGCATTTTAAGGCAAAACAATTCCCACATTTTCCACGTGTTACCAACCTCAACTCTACTTATAGAACTCAGAGGACGTGTGTATGCTGGTGATGTTGGATAGTTATTAAAATGTCTGTTTTAGACATTCTGTGGACATCAAATCCACTGATTCCAATCACCACTGGAAAGAAATCAGAGTCAGTATGTTTTTCTGCAGTAAAATATTTCCCATAAAAAAACACTTTGAAAGGCTTTGTTTACATCCCAACAATTGACCTACACAGATTTGGTGAAATTCTCGTTTAATATATACACTGTATAATTTTACCATCTTTTTAATGAGGGTCTGCAGAAAATCGAGGCTTGCCCAACTTCTTCTTTTTTGTGCTCTGGAGTTTTGGCAGTCATCAATAGCAAATATTTGAAGCTTTGCCTGCAAGGCTGGAAGGGTGCTGAGAAATTCACTCAGAAAGCCTATGTCTGATGCCCACTTCCTCTACTGTAAAATCTGACAGTCTGCACTAGCTGCTTTCCTCGCAAAGTGCTGCAGCAGCCACTGCAAGGCTTCACTAGCCCCACTACCAGGCCCACTGGATTCATGGCAGACTAGGAGGTAGTAGCACAGTGAGTGCACAGGTTAAGCTGAAGCTTCACAGAGGTGGTTTAACTCAAGGTATGAAGGTTCAGTATGTAGGAGCAGTGCTCGTGGTTGCTCTGGGAAAACAAGCTGTCTTTGTACCATGTTAGCGTGATTTTCACCCGAGCTGAGATGGTGTACGTTTCCACATTCTAACAGTGCAAGTTTTCCACAGTAGAGTAGAAGAAAGTGTTTTAGCTGTTAGCACTGGAGAAGCTCTTCTCAGCATGTTTGGTGGTGTTTGCTGCATTATAGAGCGCAACCTCGAGCCATCCAAGTTCCTCCCTAAAACAACAAAAAAAAAAAGAGTGTACCCCAAAATGAAAAGCAATACCTGCCTAACTAATTATGAAGGTTGTAAGCCGCTCTGGATAAGAGCGTCTGCTAAAAGCCTTAAATGTAAATGAAAATATAATGAATATACAAATAGTTGAACATTCCAGTCCAGCCCTAGCAGAGATTGCTAGAGATTTCAAGTCAAGTCAAGTCAAGTGGCTTTTATTGTCGTTTTAACTCTGTACAAGTACACAGTAAAATTAAATTATGTTTTTTCCAGAAACAAGGGTGCCACATGGAACAAAACTAGAACAAGAAACAAAACATGCCTAATGCCTGCTAATAAACATGATTTTTACTTGGCAAAAATTTTGGAACTCTTTAATATCTTCTACTGTAGTTCTAAAGCAGTTTGTATCCTGTAATTATGATTAAGGGCTTCAAACTACTATAGCTAAGTTAGCTCACGTACATGTAAATGCACCTAAAATGTATGATGTTATGTGTGTGCTCCTTTATCAAGTTGTGTTTGATAGTGTGTTTATTAGAGATCTGGCTGAGTTTGATGATCTTCTAGTGTTTTTAATTCAGCTCAAAATTAGGTAATATATTGCTACTCAGACATTAGCAACATTGTACTGTTGTTATGATTGTTTGGTGACGGAATGGAATGTTTCATTGTTTATTTTAGTAAAGAAAACTAATTAGTACAGATTCAGAGCAGGATCATATTTTGTACAGTAATTTGAAACAAATCTAATGTTAAAGTGTTACTAAATGATTTCAGGATTTCTCACCCATATATAAAAAATGATAAAAACAGGACAAAATATACTTTGTTAATCTATTTTGTTGATATACTGGGGAAATATTTGGCATTGTTAAACATGTGTAAACAGACAGGTACATCTCTGCAGTATCAGCTGCTTGTATTTGAATATTTCAGTGGCTCTTGCTCTACATTCTGGTAAAAAAGTACAAGATAATGTGGAAGTATTTTAGTCCTGTGCAACCGCTGTTCAAATAATATGCAGGACACCACTAAGCTGCAAATAAATGTTAAGAAACTATAGCTATGAGAAAGATGACCAATGACGTTTAAGATTAAAGTCTCCTGGGAAGCTGTGTAACATTTAGAATTAAGTTCGTATAAAAATGCACATACAGAGTTACACAGATTTTCAGAGTGAAGATTAAATCTGAAGGCAGGTTAAAAAAAATCACATCTAAACCGAGAACTACAGTGTACTATTAATCATATTATTGGCATTTTCGTATATGGTTTGTAATAATTTGCAATTATATCGCAGGGAACAAAAATTGATGAAAAGAATAAAAAGTCAAAATTTGGAAATAATTGTCATGATTATTACAGATTATTACTAAGGGGATAAGGCACTTAGAAGTTATGAAGTCATAAACTAGTCCCGTCACAAATGGCACCACACTTGTAATAATAATAATTGTGTGATATGATATAGAATTAAAACAAGATGATCATTTGTATTGTATTATATATTTGTATTATATATAACATTTTAAAAGCTGGAGTCACCCAAACATTTACTAGTGCATGCAACATATCATCAATGTTCAACAAGCATTTCTCTGCTATTTTTAGCTTTCAGTGTAATTTTAGTTTAGCAGTCTTCCTTTACACTGTGTGGGAATTCCATGACGAATGTGGCAGTGGAATTGCTTCACAATGACCTTGAATAAAATCTCTTTACAGAACTTACACAGAAAGTGAAGGACATTTCGCCCTCCCCTGTAAAGTTGCTGTTTTGGTGCTACTTGTTTTTCTTTGGACAGCGACAGTATGCATATTGTGACTGTAGTAATCTCTCTAATATGTGAGGTCTAACACACAGCTGAATAAGTAGAAGTATCAAGTTCTCTTTCATCTGTTTCCACTGGCAACTGGCTATTTAAAATCCACTTGGAGTCATTATCCAGTCAATAGTCATTCATCACCATCTCTTTTTTTTAATCTATGGGGCCAGCGATCGATATTCCTCCACTTATTCCACTCTAATCAATTCTCCTGATGCGGGCAGTCTGAAAGACAGGTAGGGGAAGGAACTGTGAGTTAAATTAATTGAATGGCGTTGGGCATTACCAGTAGCCCTGACAAATTTTTCTTCAAATGGGGACATGAATTTTGGTGTCACCTAAACACACACACAAATGTTTTCAACATGCTGGAATTAGGGTGGACTGGTATGAGTAGACAGATGTTCATTAGAAATGGAGCTTCAGTTGGACATGAAATTTTGGTCCCAGCCAAATACAGCCTGGGCACGTTCAGTCCGAGCCCGACCTGAGGCTGACACAATTTTGTTTGAACTTGACCTGATTATGTTTTAAGTTTGAAAGTTTAAAACGGGCACATCTGTAAACATAAAATCATTTCTGACTCAGAAACTGACCTGTGTACAATTCAGTTTAGTTTGAACCTGAAACAAAGCATCATCATCATCATCATCATCATCATCAAGCTAAAATACAAAATTTGGGCAAAAATTGATCCAGCCCAAATCATAGCGTTGTGTTCTCATTACTGACCCAAGTCTTGCAGAATTCTGTCCCAACTTGACCCTACCCAAACCAGGTCCAAAACTGACCTTAGACCAACACTTTTTCTGTTCAAAACTGATCCAACCATTTGTTCATATACATATATATATATATATATATGTACAGGGGTTGGACCATGAAACTGAAACACCTGTCATTTTAGTGTGGGAGGTCTCATGGCTAAATTGGACCAGCCTGGTGGCCAATCTTCATTAATTGCACATTACACCAGTAAGAGCAGAGTGTGAAGGTTCAGTTAGCAGGTAAGAGCACAGTTCTGCTCAAAATACTGCAATGCACACAACATTATGGGTGACATAGCAGAGTTCAAAAGAGGACAAATTGTTGGTGCACGTCTTGCTGGTGCATCTGTGACCAAGACAGCAAGTCTTTGTGATGTATCAAGAGCCACGGTATCCAGGGTAATGTCAGCATACCACCAAGAAGGACGAACCTCCACCAGCATCACGTAGTGACCTGGCCACTATCCTGCAAGAAGAATGGCTTAAACTCCCTCTGACCACTGTGCAGGACGCAGTATATGTCATTCCCAAGACGAACTGACGCTGTATTGGCTGCAAAAGGAGGCCCTACACCATACTAATAAATGATTGTGGTCAGTATATAATGTTTATATATATATATATATATATATATATATATTTATATGTATATTTTATTTATTTAAGTTCTGCTGTCTGGGTGTAACTGGGTCCTTGAGTACTACAATTTCGTTCCACCCCATGTACCACATGTGATGCGAATGGCAATAAAGTCTCCTTGAATCCTTGAAACATATCATGTTTTGAGTCAGAAACTGACCTGCATAAAAAAAAATTTACTTTAAACCTTAAACAAAAAACAAAATCAAGCTTTAAGTGGCAAACTGACCTACAAAATTCTATCCTAAAATGATCCAACATGGAAAGATGTTAGCATGTTCTCATTCCAAAGTCATCCCGAAACTTTTTTCAACTATAATGTATAACAAAATTCCGTGTGAACCCAACACAACTCGAACCACATCCAAAATCAAGCCTAGAACTGCACAAGAACATCCTGTCCCACAACTTTAGCCACTTGAACCACCTCAAACATAGTGAGATACAGGATACACTGTTAATTCATTATTAATTATAAAACACTGTAAAATAATTAAGCCACCTTTTAAACTAATTCATTCATCAGTAATCACTTAGCCTGGATACACTTTATCATTCATACCGCCCTGTTCACCTGCTTTGATCTAGCAAGTAACAGCCTTCACCTGTTTAATGCTAAAGTTTAATTTCTTTACAGAGAAGACATTACATAAGATACATACTGGCCATATAACGTGTTTGGGGAAACGGGGTTCATGGACCTCAGTGCTAATAAGTGGGTGACTTCAGCATACCAGCTGGCTTAAGGTAATGAAAATACAGAGGAAGTAAAGTAAAGAATAAACTAAACCAGGAGGAGAGCTGGGTAAAGTCTGTTAATACCGGGCGGTGGGCCGGTTGGAACCTGATGCATACTTGGAAAATCATGTCCGGACCCATTGTGAGCCGTGGGTCCGGTCGGGTTTGGACAGATACTTCAAGCTGCAGTTTGAAGGGCTGGTGGAGATGGCTAGCTGGTTTGTTTATCCATTAGAGGAGTGATGGGCCCCCACGAGTTCCGTCAGCACGGCTACTGTTACTCCTGTGACCTTAAATAAAGGCTTTTCCTCTGAATCCTCACCTTTCAGTGACAGCACTGCTATTGTAGTTTGAAGAGGAGACAAGCTTGAAGTCTGAAGTGTCAATGTGAGTGTGAACGTACCACTGAGTCTGTGTGTGTGTTTGTGTGAATGTTTCCTTTCACACTTTTTCCTTTGTCTGTTTTTTTTTCAGTAAGTGAGTGTGTGGGTGTGGGTCTGGATGTGTGTGTGTGTGTGGGTGTGGGTCTGGATGTGTGTGTGTGTGTGTGTGTGTGCGTGTGTGTAGGTGTGTGTGTGTGTGTGTGTGTGTGTGTGTATGCGTGTGTGTATGCGTGTGTGTATGTGTGTGTGTGTGTGTGTGTGTGTATGTGTGTGTGTATGCGTGTGTGCGTGTGTGTGTGTGTATGTGTGTGCATGCGTGTGTGTGTGCATGCGTGTGTGTGTCTGTGTGTGTGTGGGTCTGGATGTGTGTGTGTGTGTGTGTGTCTGTGTGTGTGTGGGTCTGGATGTGTGTGTGTGTGTGTGGGTCTGGATGTGTGTGTGTGTGTGTGTGTGTGGGTCTGGATGTGTGTGTGTGTGTGTGTGGGTCTGGATGTGTGTGTTTGATGGTTGTGAAGAAGAGGATGAAACGGAACTGGCACATTCCCAGTCAGTCAGCACTGTGCACGTTCTCAGGCATAGGCACGAGATTACAGAGCCCGCATCAGAGCAAACATCCATTACTCCAGTTGCACCTTTCCTGTTTCTCCGTGTAAATACGGCGCTGGCGGCGATATTAAATGCATTGTAAAAATAGAAACGCTGCAAAGAGCACTGGATCAAAGATCAGTATGTGCAGTGTAAGCCATCAGACGCTCTGCTTTTGAAGTGAAACAGTGGTTGTGGCAGCGGCTGGTGAGGTAGACACTGTGCAAACTTGCCAAACCTAGACTTCACTCGGCTCAGGTTCTAGAGTTCTCAGCCCGTGGGAATTCTTTCTAAGATTCCTTCAAAATTAAAAATATTCTCGAGCTCCAGACGAGTCGTGTCTCATGCTTTTACCAGCTGAAAGCCTCTTTAGTACAGCAGTCCAGTCTCATACTAACGTCCCACTCTTCCAAGGCACCCCTTCTGCTTTTTTGCCTGTGGTCATCTGCAGCCTAGCTAATGAAATAACTCTTCCTAATCCTGTAATAATTTCCAGACGCCTCGGCATGGAGTTGGAGAGCTTCCTAATGGTGTCCTGTGATAATCCATCCCATGCAGCTTGAATATTCCCACACAGTTCCTGCAGATTTTGCAGTAGGGGTGGAGGTGGAGTGACATGAGGTCTTCTGGACATGTGACGTATGACAACAAACCGCTCATCTTGGCGCTGACCACAGTGTCCCCTACACATGGATTCGTCTGACGTCTGACGACTGAAGATGACCCGCTGCCATTCTGAGTCACTCCATGACAGTCTGGCACGACACCACTGCAGTTGCCATATCATCAAACTATACCTCATTTAGACCTGGTCATATAATGTAACTAGGATCTGGATCATATCCTGATAAGATTTTTGCCACCTGCATTTACACCAGTTAGTCAGACTGAAATCTGGTTACTATGTTAGATGTCAGTTGGCAAATCCGCTTGTGACCTGGCAACCAATTACCAATTGTTTATCTGTTTCACCTCCTCCTGTGCCAAGCTGAAGATGGATGCAGATTCGTAATTCACAGTTTTGCATGCCATCACACATTTCTTCAAACTTGGGGAAAGACGTCTACTTGAAAAATGACTGTATAGAGGGGTACAGGGTCTGTTTGCTCTGCACAAAACTGTCTGTCTATATTGGTATTAAGTATTTCATTTCATCCAGTCCCCAACCATGTGTATCTTCCAGACACTGATCACATGCCTAGTGATGTACCACATGAAGGAGTTTTATCTGCCCTGAAAGGAATTTAGATTGTCGAATGTGTCTTGAAGAGACAGATGAATTTACGCTGGCCTAACATGCAATAAATGCATCTCAGAACACCTCCTGAAGTGGTCTGAGGAGGTTTCTATCTGTTTACATCCATCTTGAGTGCATTTACACTTGCATTTTTACTTGGCTTGGCCTTATAGATATATAATTCTTATACTCAAGACGCATGAAATGACCACCAGTAAATGATAACGAGCACAAGACCAGCTGAACTCCCTCACAAACAGCCTGTTCAGGAGCCCCAAATATACCCAACTTACAGCCGGATGATGTAATGTGAATATACTGTGGGATAGAAGCATGACCCAGGTTCACATCATTCATTTGTTCGATACTCCTGCTGGTTTCACAGACAAATAGAAAATAGAAAAACTGAGGATTTTAAGTTGAGTAAGCAGGAAAATAATAGACTTTTCAATAGTAAATATTCCACTGTGGTAACCGGTAGCGCCCGTAGCAGAGACCACCCCTGCCTCAGATTCTCTTCATTGGATGAGAGCGGAAGATGCAGACCAGCGCCATCTGCTGCACGTGTTCAAAACGTTTACATTTGCCATTCATTTCTCCAGATGGATTTATGAATTATACTTTCCAGTCATTTAAAACTGTTACTGATGTGAAACCGGCATTTTGTGTCAATATATGCACAGCGGCAAAGATACAGATACAGAAATACAGACTTCAATCTGGATAGCTGAACACTGTGTTGATCCATATATGTCATTTTAGTGACTGTACTATAATTGAGCTAATCCCAGTCCTCTGCGGTGGCATCACTGTGTGTGATGTGCAGTATGTAACAGTCAAATTTAAGCTGTGCCTTTAAGAAAGGGGCATTGTGTTTGTATATTCCAGTGTGGCCTCTGCAGAAGAAGAGAGCAGAGTGGAGAAGAGAGATGGTGATAAGAGGTTTCCGACCCTTCTCGTTTTTATTTGGTATACTCTCTGTAACGCTGGAGCTTAGCTACAGCCCAACTTATGTGTAAGTGGACTGTTGTGGCCGGGAGACATTTTTCAGTTAAGTAACCGTGAATAAACGTGTATGTTGGAATACCCGCACTAACGTCTGTGTCGCTCAAGTGCTTGTGCTAACTCCTCTCCTCATGGCTACCTCGAAGGCTCTCACCCATTATCTGGACCGAAGCGTTACAAGTAGTTACAGATGACTTCATAGTTCAATTTGGGGGAAAAAAAAGAAATTCTGTCTTTCATGCCGTGTTATGTTGAACAACCTGTAATGTCCAGCATCTTCAATTTATTTTTGCATGTTGACCGCAAACAGCAGTGGGAAATCCGGCCACTTGGCTTTGCTATTTGCGAGCACAACTGAAGGCTGAGATCTAGGCCACCAACACTCTACAGCTACAATATGAACAATCTGCTTTCTCTGCTCAAAACCCTCATATTGATTCTTTGCTGATTACAGCTAGTGGGCGTGCATAGAGGCTTGCAGTAGTAAATGCACTTTGGATTGTGTTTTGTTAAAACATGTGTAAATTGGAAATCATTCCTCTTCACCGGTCAGCTGCACATGGAAAGCACTTGCGTGCTCTGGTTTTTGTTTGAACAGAATAATACCCGATCAGCAAACTCTTGGCATCGATTCTCCAATATTGCACTTTTCTGTTCAAGTCTTAAATACATGTGGCATTCTTAATTTAAGCTTTTCACAGTTTACCCGTCCTCTAATTTCAGTTATAATACAGTCTGACCTCCTTTTTCTCTCTCTGTACCCCCTCAGGTGCATGGCGTGGAGAAACAGGTTAGCAAATCTCTGGATTACCTGGAACTAGGTGCAACAAGGCCCATGCTAAAGTCTCCCCCATATGGTGCGGCCGATGGAGGGGGGGTAGAGGCACCAATAGGGGTTAAACCAGACCTACAGAAGACCAGGATATACCCCTCTATGGACCACACACCTATGAAGTCCAAACCGCCCGCCTATGGCTTCCATTACCCTTTCGACTGGCCCAAGAACCAATCACATCACCTAGACCAGACGGGATACCGCTCCAAGCGCAAGCCTCCACTCAAAACCGCCATGAAGACCAAGAAGATCTTCGGCTGGGGAGACTTCTACTTCAATGTCAAGACCCTCAAGTTCAGCCTGCTGGTGACAGGGAAGATTGTGGACCATGTCAACGGCACCTTCACAGTGTACTTCCGCCACAACTCTTCCAGCCTGGGAAACGTCTCCGTCAGCATTGTTCCGCCGTCCAAGGTGGTGGAGTTTGAGGTTCTTCAGCAGCAGCAGAGCTCCCTCCACCCGCCGGAAATCCATTTTCACCAGCCTCATCAGTCCACCATCGACCCTAAGGACATCAAGACCTTCAACTGTCGCGTGGAGTACGAGAAGACCAACCGCTCCAAGAAGTCCAAACCCTGCCTGTACGATCCGTCTAAAACGTGCTTCACCGAGCACACCCAGTCCCACGCTGCCTGGCTCTGCGCCAAGCCATTCAAAGTCATCTGCATCTTCATCTCCTTCTTCAGCATCGACTACAAGCTGGTGCAGAAGGTCTGCCCGGACTACAATTTTCAGAGTGAACAACCTTACTTTGGATGAGTAGTAGCAAACTGAAAGAAGGAGAGGGTTGACCGAAGAACGGGATGTTGTCGTGTGTCGTGTGTCTCTCCCACGTTCTTGAGATTCTGTTAAAAGAATGTGGAACACGTGAGAAATGGTCAACACGCTGGACGCTTCACCAAGACGCTAGGGAGAGGTTTTTGTTCTGAGTTTCATTTGTATATATTGTAAACAAAACTAAATCAGTTTAAGCTCTTAATATTTATTTATTGTTTTTCTTCCGTTGACTTTTGTCTGTTTGACTGTTAGAAATAATTTTGGAAGAATGAAAGGGAACATGGGATTTTTGTAGTGTTCCTTTATATGACCCTGCACACTCTGACGTCTCTTAGTATGAGGGTCGTAGGTGAAGCTGATCACAGCACTGATTGTAACAGCATCGGGAACTGGAACTGCTAGCAGATTGTTGTGGTTCATATCACAATATATGTATTGTTTAGAAGCCGAGACTGAGTAGTGTGCCGCACACAAGCTTGTCACATTATCATACTAGGCACCATTTAGGTTTTCCTACCATGTCGGTTTTGCAAAATGAAATGTCTCACGGTTGCGTAGTCTTTCATCCCACCCCTGAACAGTTACGCATGTGATGAGAAACCTTAAATAGAAACTATTACAGTCTGCTGGGACTTAATTCAGCTTCACAGCTACTTTCAGAGTGTGCATTTTTATTCATCCACCCTAAAGAGGTATTTTGGTGTCATCCGAACATTTGGTAAATGTTCAACATGACATACAGCACTGTGCGATAGTCAGAGACCACCCTTCAGTTATCTAAAGGTGCCATAGACGGTGCTATGGCAGGAGCTGGCTTCCTATTCACCAGCCTCTTAATCAAATGTTCCGTTCCACCTTAAATGCTACAGCTTGTGAAGGTACCCGAATGTGTGTGAATGTTATTGTGTAACTATGATTGTAAAAGGAAGATCCTGGACAGCTTTGATTCAGGGTTGTTAGTTTACTCTCCAGACAGTTTCCCAAACCTTGGACAAAATCGAGCAGGCCTTTCTCAGGAGCAGCTCCACCTTTATTAGCATCACAACCCAACAGCAGCCTGTAAGTAGCAGCCGTGCTATGTGATTGTATCACTGTTGGCTGGTTAAAGCAGGTCATCTTAAACTGAGAGGTTCATGGTGAGGTTTCGACTCTTGTTCACTTGTGTTGATGTCCAGATCGAAAGCGAGTTGCTAGTGTAGGTAGCGTTAGCCACTAGCAAGCCTCAAGTTACTAATGTTAGCATTACACAACCGTGACAGTTAGGGTTGCCACATTTCAGAATTGAAAATAAAGGATGGGGGCGGGGTTGGGGGCGTGGTCATGTGTGAGTGACATGTGTTCGAAATACGGAAACAAATCGTGTGGGGGCGGTAGGGTGGTTGTTGCCAAATAAAGGACGATTCCGTATTTTACCGGATGGGTGGCAACCCTAGTGACAGTTGACAGTTTGACAGGACAGGAAACATATACGTTTTAATGAATGCCTTTTTCAGGTCACCAATAGCCACACATCCTTACGTGACAGTGGGCACCTACACTGGCACCAACTTTCCCAAAGCTCAGTTCAGAATAGCACAACAAATACATGCAGCACTTTATTATGCTAACAACAGCCACTATTGACATCAAAAGTCTGGTGCTTCCTGAGGTGCTTTGCGCTTGGCCATGCCTCCCATGTGTGCACAGCCAGTAATGGGTCACTACAATATGACATAAGATTTTCCCGTATATAGTGTGTCCATTGTTAGGTTCAGTCTTAGAAGTTGGTTGCATGTTCTGCTTTCCACAGTCCAACCAGTCTAAATTTATTCGGTGATGTTGAGGTCTGGACCAGTCAATGGTTCCGAGAACACCAGCATCTTCTTCGATTTGGAAAGCTCTTCTTCTAGTTCATTTTCTCAGTAATGGCTTCTTGATGGCAACACATTTTTTCCGACTCCTCACAGTGTAGGGATGGACAGAAACACCTGTGGATGTTCTCAGATCTGAAGCAAGAGTGGAGCATGATTTTCTTTTCTCTCTCTCAAAGCTTTAAATACTGTTGGTGGCAGTTTTGCTGGGATAAGAGAAGTGGACTGTGTTATTATGTTATATAGCTCGGACCTTGACTAGATATTAAGCAAGAGGGGTGATCTCTGACCTTTAAACAGTTCTGTATGCACCCAGAGTATACAGTGGGGGCTTCAAGTATATCCGTGATCCATCACACAGTGCTGTGGAAATGTCTGGAGCAGCCGTAAAAATCTGATTTAGCTTCATAACCATATAACAATAGAACCGATACAAATAAACACTGGTACAGTCAAATTTACCACAAATCTCAGTAGCATTATTAATATGTTGGTTATGAGAGCATAGGTTC
Organism: Prochilodus magdalenae; assembly: GCA_024036415.1. Classification (NCBI taxonomy): domain Eukaryota; kingdom Metazoa; phylum Chordata; class Actinopteri; order Characiformes; family Prochilodontidae; genus Prochilodus; species Prochilodus magdalenae. The sequence continues at coordinate 47,921 of JAMWET010000848.1, forward strand.
GGTTTCTCGATTGCTCGGTTCACTCCAGCCATTACAGGGATTCAATCAATTCCATGAGCTGCACATCTGATTTGATTTAATCTAATGAAGGATTGATTAGAACACCCAGATATTGGATGGTAAGTGTACATACTGGGCTTCCTCAAGGAGAACGTTAGGAATGGTTAAGCTAGCACACTCATAAACCAGTTTATATATATTTCTAATATTATCTTTTTTTATTAAAATATAAATTCTTTGTTAAGCAAGTACTTAACAACATACTTGCTGTCCAGATGAATAGCTTTGTACACCATTTCTCAGAGACCCAAGACATTTGCACAGCACTGTAATTAATAATGGTGTACTGGGCACAGCACCACCCTCAAAAATAAGAGTTATTGCCCAAATATGATTCTGCGCTGGAAAGATTATGGGATATTTATGGAGGATTTTTTTTAAGGTAGACCATGTTACAGAGGACTGCAGGCAAAGTGTTTCACTTCTTTTGGATTATGGATCCCTCCTGTTATTCTAAATAGTAGAGCATGTTCTTGGAAAATAGCCCTTGGTTTAAAACAGTACTACCTTAGATGTGTCAGAAGCTTGCATCTAAGTGAAAACAGTGGCATTAGGGTGAATCATGGCTAATCAAAGCTGCTAATCTACATATTTGGAGATGTATATGCATTGAAACAATAACCAGTAAAACATAATTATATGTAAAGAAAGAAAATACCTTTAACATGAGTTACCTCTATGTATTATCTAATGAAGGAACCAGTTCAATGCAACTTAAATAGTAAAGTAAATATTGCCTATGTACTCTGGCCTACGCTTGGAAGATGCAAAAAAAAGAAAAAAGATGGATTTTGATGAGTTGTTGACACGGGAAGCAAAATATAGTCACATCTCATCTTATTCTTGTTTATTTTATTCTCTTTTGTTTGCACAGTAAAGCACCAAAAATGGAATTCTGTTCATTTCTGGACAACCGATCAGTCTGTGAAACAAAGAGGCTATCTGGAGCAGAACTGAAATCGCAGGTCTGTGAATAAAGTATTGCTTGGAAATGTGTATATTTGACATTGGAGAAATTATTGTGTGTAAATAATGTATCTCAAATAAATTATTAAATCCATTCCGATTGGTGTCATGTTTATGTGGGGGATGTTTGTGGGATGTCAGTGAAGTCTATTGTAAAAGAATAACTGAATTATCCAATAAGAGTTTTGACTTCTGTGCTGGTTTTATGTATGTACACTCGCTGAGCACTTTATTAGGTATACCTCCTATATAAACTCATCAGCAAGAAGAATAATTGCACCCAGAAAAAATCAGCCAACAGAAATGAAACTTGATGGCTAGGTTTGACATTGTGAGACGTGCGAATGATTCTAGCTCAGCTGCACATGTGAGCAAAGACGGCCTTGTCGCTGTGCCTAACCAACATGTGGGATTGCGAGCAGTGATTCCATCCATGATTGACATTCTGTTATTGCCAGCACCATTGGCAGATGGTTGCACAATGCAGGACTGCATGCACACAGACCATTACAACATCTGCCCTTAACACCACAGCAGCATTACCAAAGACTGCAATGGTGTCGCGCCAGACTTTCATTGAGTGACTCAGAATGGCAGCGCGTCATCTTCAGTGATGTGTCCCACTTTTGTCTTGGTGGAGACGACCAATGAATCTGTGTGTGGAGGCACCGTGGTCAGCACCATGATGATGACACATGGCCTGCTGCATGCGAATATTCAAGCAGCATGGGATGGATTATCACAGGACACAGGACATCTATCTATCTATCTATCTACTTATTTTCCATGTTATCAGCTCCATATATATCCACTTACCATATGGGGCACTCTATAGTTCTACAATTACATACTGTAGGGATCTGTTTCTCTGTATACTTTGCTATCCCACCTTTACCCTGTTGTTTAATAGTCAGGACCACCACAGGGCAGGTATTATGTGCCTGGTGGATCATTCTTAGAACTGCAGTGACACTGATGTGATGGTGTGTTAGAGTGTGTGTTGTTATCTTGTGTGAGTGGGTCCAGGGACACACAGCCAGTAACTGCTGGAGTCTTTTTCAACACCTACCAGTGTCACTGCTGGAACTGGAGAAATAGTCCACCCATATCTCCACCAGCAACATCCAGCCAGCAGTGGAGAGCGGTCATCTCCTGTGACCACTGATGACGGACTAGAGGATGACCAACACAAACTGTGCAGCAACAGATGAGCCATCGTCTCTGACCTTACATCTACGAAGTTGGAGCAGCAAGGTAGGAATGTCTAACAGAGAGGACACAGTGTTTAAACACTCCAACAGCACTGCTGTGTGTCTACAACCACTCCCACAGTGGTAACCTGCCCATCAGTTGTCCCACTGCGGTGCTGAAAACTGATGCCCACCAGCCACATCTCTGATCCTTGTGTTCTTAATAAATTTTTTGTTGGGGTATAGAGAGGGTGTAGGTGGTGTGTTCAGTCCAAATTCTGATTAATTTTGCACCAGTAGTGATGCGTATTTCCCACCAGCCACATAATGTGTTCTTAATAAATTGCTTGTTTTTCACCCCGTATTTTCCGTCACTTTTCACCCCGTTATTCATTAAAATGACCTGTATTCTGTATGAAAAACGCCTCATTGGACAGTCCAAACTCTCATTTTCACCAAGGGCGTAGAAATACGACAAGGGCCCTTTCAGCCCTCTGTCATTTATCTTGCCCTTTGAACCACTCGCACAAGCAATTTGGCAATCCCTGAAGTAGAACAGATAATAATTAAAAGCTCAAAAACCTTAACTACCCCGTGACATCCTCCTCTTTATCTTTGACTCTCTAATTCTTTTTTAATGTGCTATGGTCATTCTTTAACTAGGCCTATAGTCAGTGATCAGGATACCAAGTTGGAATTAATCTATCCTACGTGAGTAATAATTCCAGGCTAGGGAATGTTTCATATAAGTAGTAAGTACTATAATAGGCTTACTGGCCTGTAGAGAAGGTTAGCTCAGTGCTCTGATAATACCATCCCATACGGCAATGTGTTCACTAACTCCAGTCAGACACAAAGGAGCAATTTAGCATCTCCAATTCACCTGAGTGGAAAGGAAGCGGAGAATCTAGAAGAAATCATTGTTACTGCCCCCAGGAGTGGTGGAGCAAAGAATCCCTCCAAGAGCAATGGGATTAAGGTCATAAAGGAGCCTAGGGTAACTTCTATGCAACTAAAGTCCTCTCTCAGAATGGCTAATGCTAATGTTCTTAAGTTTAACATGTTCAGGAGAGCACTGAATGGTGTGCATAGCAGCATTGCAAGGACTGTTTTAAAGATCACACAAACCAAGAGGCTATTGGAGTAATGTTTTGTGGACAGATGACACCAAAATACAGTAAAATGTTTTGGTTTAAATGAGAAGCATTATGTGTGGCGAAAGGAACGCACCGCATTCCAGCATAAGAACCTTATGCCATCTGTGAAGCATGGTGGTGGTAGTATCATAATGTCACAGCAGGCCTGGCCACAGCTCACCATCTTTGATGGAGCAATTCATTATGAATTATACCAGCAAAAGAAAAAGTCAGGACATCTGTCCATGAAATGAATCTCAGGAGAGCATGGGTCATGCAGTAAGACCTAATCCAATAGAAATGTTGTGGAAGGGTCTGAAGCGAGAAAACCCAGCAACCCATCACAGAGTTGAAGTAGTTCTATATAGTGAGCTAAAATTCTTTTAAGCTGAAACGTTGAATTGCAGTTGGAAGTTTGGCTCGGACGGAGAAGCCACAGTTTAGGTAGTAGAATGTGTTGAACCAATTGCAGAGATCAGTTCCTGATCTAGTTAACAGCTAAAGTAACCACTAGCATGGCACCTTGGGCACTGCAGATCCAGCTGCTCACTCCTGCCCTGTCACTAAAGTTTAATGTCAACCCAGCATTGTTTTTTCACTAAAATCTGATTTTTACTTCCAATCAAAATTCAACATCTTTCAATGTCTGGTGCCTGCTGGGAGTAGACCACTGACGAAAGACTAGAGGATGACCAACATAAACTGTTCAGCAACAGTTAGTGGAGCAACAAGGTAGTAGTGTCTAATAGAGTGAACAGTGAGTGGACCCAGTGTTTAAACACTCCAGCAGCACTGCTGTGTCTGATCCTGCAGTTACACTGATGACACCAGCACCCTGTCAGTGTCACTGGGTGTCCCGACCAAACAGGGTGAAAGCAGAATAACAAAGCATGCAGAAATACACTCTGTAATTGTGGAACTTCAAAGTGCTCCTATATGGTAAGTGGAGCTGATGAATTAGACAGTGAGTGTAGATGCATGGCCTAATAAAGTGCTCAGAGACTGTATTTCTTGTTTCAGATATACCACTATTTTACCATTATAAACATTACAGAGAAATACTCACTTGGTTCAGTGGTCCTTTTAGAGGCTATATATAATAATTAATAAATAATGGCTGTTTTCTGTGTTTTGTGAACATATTATAAAACTTGGTCTTTTTCACCATCACTGTAGAGCAAATCCAAATAGGGTTTTCTGCAATAAACTACATATGCCTAAATCTCAGTAGCTTGACTCTTGTTATGAAACTTAAGTATAAGTAAGAAATATAAATTAATAAATAAATTAAATCAATAAATCAATAAAAAATACAATAGTTTTCAATATTTGTCTAAAAAAAAGTGTCTAAAAAACCTACCTGAATCTTTGTGATTTATACTGTATACAGATCAGATAATCTCAGAATTCATGTATTCTATGCAGCACTGGTAATAAATACAGTGTGTATATATATATATAAATAATGTACGTTATTATTATCTTTATGGCGGTACATTACCAAACCGCATGATCTGTAACTGCACCTCTTTTAGAAGAGTTATGAGGCTGTAGGCAGGTTCAATGATAGGAACTACAATTCCCATGAACACCCTGCGCACGTTGCTCTAGACTACCGCTGGCTTGCAGGGTAAACGTGTGCAGGCAGAGCCAGAGAGCCTCGAGACTCCACACAGCGTTACCGTCATGTTGACACTGGCACTGAGACAGTTCATTAGGGTGAGTATTAAAGCTAATTTATTGTTAAGAACGCTAAGAATATTAATCGTACACGCGTCTGTTAGTCGACATGAAGCATTATTAGGTTAGCTTGCTGGCTTATGTTGTAACGTTGGTCTGGTGGCGACAAGCAAGCAGGCTGTGCGTTACGTTAGCTAGCTGGCTAACGCTAGCCGGGTTTTTAGGAGAAATACAACCGTCTCCTTATCCTGCTGTAGTTCACAGTGCTGGTGGGTTTTAGTGATGACCACTTAAAATACAAGTGAAGGCAAACTGAAGTAACACGTTGGTGTGGACGTGGCAGCTAGCTAGTTTAGTTCAGCTGGCTAGCAGCTGTGTTTCTGTGTGGCTTGCTAATTAGGCTGCAGTTGCCTTTATAACTGTCGAGTGAAAATTAAACTAGCTCTGTAAATATAGCTAATGCTAATTTATCTAGTTGTGGTTAGCCCTAACGCTGGTTTACTGTATGGATTATATATGTTATTGTCAAATAAATTCTAAACTTTCAACTTCTCAAATTTATGCAAGATTTGTACAAATTTTAATTGCTAAAAAAAAGTGCAAAAATAATAGTACAAAAAAAAAAAAAATCCCGAGTGAATAACTGTTCAGCTGGAGCTTAAACAGTCATACGGAGCAGTCCGGTAGTTTAGTAAACAGAGGTTACTCAGTTGTGCTGCTTGCGAACTTGTGGCGAAGTGAAGCGATGATGCAACCGTGCAGTCTGTCTTTCATCAGAAGTTCAGGAGCTGCTTCTGCAGTGGACACCCTGCAGGCTGTCCATATTTCTGCTCAGCTTTCCCGGCCAGAGTCCACCTGAGTGAAAGTGGATGGTATAATTCAAGGGCTGCTGTGTTTAACCAGCAGCTTTAGTGCAAGAGCCTGAAATATTTAGACTATCAGGATGGGACTTTGTTGGCCTGGCAGATTTGCACATACAAGGAACCTGTCTCCAGTTACGCAGGATCTGACAACAGAAATGGAAAGTTCGCACTTAGTGTAGTAAATTTTACCATGTGTTAGACGAGGGAGAGATGAGCTCAAATTGGTATATTTTGTCACTCTACATCACAGTATCAGAAAAGTTTTAATATATTGTAATAGTAACAGAAATAACAATAAATAACAGTATTACCAGCAGGGTTACTAGTCTACTATCATTACTACTCTTTGTCTTCTACTTTTTTATTATTCTATTTTTATTACAGCAGTAGCTGCTAAACGGATTCGGGAGATTATCTGGGATGGAGGGGAAAAAGCAAAGTAAAAATGAGTGCATACATTGTGCTGTGTAACTGGTTGAACTGAACGTCTTCATGCATTTTAAACACAGAGTTGCATTTTGCTTATGCCCGCATAAACCAAAGCAAATTAACCAGGTGACCCTCACCAGTGCAATTCTTCCTTAAGCCCTTTTGAAACTGGATCTCTTTAACCTGGTAGATGCTGCAATTAGAGTGATTCCCAACAAGATCTGTGGCCTTAACCCAGTACGAATCTGCAGTGCTTGTTATTTTAACAAATCTGCCAACTAATAGTAACAGAATTCATTACCTTTTATATTTCACCTCCATAAGTTACAGTGGACCTGTTCAAATAGACATATCAGTAATAGTAATACTGATAGAAAAATGGTGACTTGAAGATAAGAAGTCTGAATTGAGCTTGTCGCCCCATTTCTTAATCCTCAGGTTCATGAAAAACTCCTGAAGTCCACAACCTTGTGCAAGGCAATGCATGGGTCTTATTGTTGTTCCTGGTGTTCAGTGGTTCCTTCTGTAGTTACAGGCTTGATATCATAACAGTAGCGTAACTGTATTATTTCTAGTGAAGGTTATTTAATTTTGGAGGTGTGAGGGATGGAGGGAGCTCCAGTGTCAACTTCAGCAGCAGAACTTGCCCAGAAATCATTGCGGCCTGAGGCATTTGCATTTTTCACACCCAAAAATGTTAGTAGACATACTTAACATTTCCAAGCTGTCCCTTTCAGTTTGCAGGGCTCTACAACCACAAAAACTTCACTGCTGATTTATCGCTTTCCTCTGCTAGCTGGTTCTTTAGCATGCTATAGCTAGCCTAGATGAGGAGGAGGAATGACAAGAAAGAAAAAACAATAATTAGCTTTGTATCTAGATGGTTACATCAATCTGTATTTTATAAGCCCAAGATTTAGGTCACACTGTGTAGCGTCTGAGGGTTTGAGGAGCTCTCTGGTGGAAATACGTTGTTGCTCGACACTTTGGGTGTACTTCAGATCCCCACAAGCAGACGAGTCTGACTTTTGTTAGTATGTTGAAGGGGTATTCAAAGAGAACTCAGTCAAAACTCTGTAAGGGGCTTTTCTTTAAATGATGTGAGTGAATTATGGACTATAGTCATCATACCTCCATTACAGTAATATATACCTGTAATATGAGACATGAAGTTGTAAAGTCTTTTTGTTGTCACTGTTCATGTCACCTAAATAATATTATTACAGGAGAGAGCAAAAACATTCTTGACTTTCAGTGCAAGTGTAAAGAAACTTGAATCAAAGCACTTTAGGAGCATTTTTGTTGGTCCATTCATCATGAATTTTTACACAATATAGGTGACAGCTGCTGTGCTTAAATGGTGCAGAAAAATAAGAACTTTGTAAATTAAACAGTTTTGAAGTTTTAAACCACTGAAAGGCATGGCATTTTCTTTTCAGTTTCCAGGATCACAACAGCTGACCAGAGTTCAAGCGAATTACAGTGTCAGCAGAGGTTTACCAAACAATAGGCAGCTGTACAGTTAATAGGTTAATGTGTATGCCATGCAGTACAGAACAAACCTCAAAGGCAAATTACACACACTGCCGATTTGGTGCATTACTTTAAGCTACTTTCTGCACAGTGCTCCCAGATAGACCACTCCTATCGTCTGGATTCTTGATCACATGATGCAGATGTGGAAAACGCACAAGATAAAGCACCGGCTGGCTTTCACTTTCAGCTCCCTCGTGGGTTTAATAAAAGGTTCACATGTCTGCATGCTTTTTGAATTTTGAGTAAATAAGTCCCTTGTGCCCAAATGGAATACGAAAACATGCGTCTTTTGTGCTTTTTTTTTTTTGGGCCAGCTATAACAGCGCTGTTTGGAACCATATCTGTTCAGTTAAGTACTTTTAGGGAAATTAGGGCATTAGCTAGTGTGCTGGTGAAGTCCTGAGATGAAAAAGACTGGCTTCAGTGCCACAGTTTTTTGGCGCAGTATCAGAATCGAAGCGTAAAGTGCTGTGAACGTCATCTTTATGCTTCCAGCAGGATCCGGCCTCAGCTGGAAAGCCACTAGGTTAGATATCTACGGATTTGCTAGATCAGCAGACCTTAACTAAAGCTCCTGTTTGTCTTCCTCAGGTTTCATTTACAGACTTTAGAAAAAGTCTTTCTGAAATGAGGTCAGTTAACTGAATTTGGGGTTGCTGTAGCTGTGCACTGGATCACTTTTGCCAAATTAAAGCTGTGTTCCTTAGCCAGGACGAACAGATCTGGAGCCAGCTCGACTCCAGTCGAACGGCTGAGAGCACCCAGACTCCTACAAAGCAGCTTTTATTCAGCCCCGTGTGACGGACTGTGTAACGGTGAAACAGATTCTTCCAGGATGTGCAGCTGACGGTGTGTCTGCGGTTCCCTTGTTTTCTTCTACAGCTGTCAGAAGCACATAGCCTCTTATCTCTATGCTCTCATAAGCAGCACTGTGAGCCAGATGATTCAATAATTAACTTCTGGTTGTTTTGTTTGCTTAATATGAGATATTGGCCTTTTAGAAGAGGCAAAGCTCACCTCTGTCAGTGACCAATGAAACCAGTACTTTGTACACACACCTCCACTTCTTCATCCCACATGCCCGTGTTTTTGTAAAGAACCAGTTTAGATTGAAGGTTGTGGTTTAAAGTATATAAACGTTTGTAAAATTCAAACAGCCCCCATGGCCCCAAATGTGGTCATGTGGTTGGTGTAGCTCAGCGGATAACACCACTGCCCACCAGAGTGCCACCACCACATGTGGGAGACTGGGGTTCGAATCCCGGTCTGGGTGGCTACGCTGTGCTACACCAATAAGAGTCCTTGGGCAAGACTCCTAACACTACACTGGCCCACCTGTAATATGATTAACCTTGTAAGTCGCTCTGGATAAGAGCGTCAGCTAAATACTGTAAATGTTAATGTAAATGTAGTCAGGTGCAGATAGTCCCAATATGAGTGGATGTAGATAAAGCACAAAAAAAAACCAACTAACAATGACATTGGTTTTGGAACATGAAGGAGCCAAGAGGGAGGAGGCCTGTATGAATTTGATAGACTAAGTCATGTCACATATTGCTCCTTTAGAATTTTTCTTCAAAAATTATACAAAAGTATTGTTTCTGCATTATTCTTATATGATAAAGCTTATAGATTATATCTTGTATGTTCTATATGTTAGTCAACTAAAGTGGTTTTAATATGCTGTGTGCCATTCTAGTGAAACGTGAAGCAGTGGATGCCTCTGAAAGGAGCCTAGCAGATAACTACTGCCTGATACCCAAGAAATTATTTTGTTTTTGATGTATGTAAAAAAAACACAGTATTTATGTTATAGGCAGTTGAGCCTCTGTTTCAGTACGTTTTGATACACATGTCGCATCAAACCATTCTGAATCACTTTGTTTACATCTCAGTAATTAGGCAGAAAGTTAGAAGAGTGGTGAAATTCCCACTGATCCTATTCCCATTTGGCTAAAACACATCATCACAGTGCACAGGTGCAGATGTGTAATAAACATGATAAAAGAAACTAATATAGACATTGAATGCATTCACGACCACTCTGCCCCCAGGTTTTATTTGCTTTTAACTTTAATTGTTTTTTGGGGTTTTTTGTTTTTGTTGGACTTGTGAATATATAAACTGCCATATTTGGATTGTCGCTTCCGGATTCGAGGCTACTTAATAATTGATTAGATCATATATTTTAATGGTTTCATCTCTATTTTTAGCCCCGCTCTGCCTTAGTCCCAGTTTTGAGAAAGTGGGTGGGGAGGGTGGAGGGTTGATGAGGTTGAGGGGGGGTGACGAGCTGCAGCTGCCTGCAACGGCATTGGCAGGACGCTGCCTTCAAATCCGGCAGCCAAACGAACTGATTGAGCAGCCACTCAGAAATGCAGAGTTAGTCTAGATGCATATTAAAAAGATTCCTCCAGCGCCCTTCATGTTCCTCTGCTCTGAAACGGTTTCAGCGCAAGCTCCCTTATTCTTTCTCTCAGTTCGGCGGGCCCAGATGTGTCCCATCATGCACCAGCGATCGCGGGCTGACAGGGACGGATGCGTTCCAGGATCGCTCCTCGTGGCCGACTCCATCTCCGGGATTACGGCGATAATGTTCCAGTCTCCGCGGGAAATTGGCTTTCCACACTCCTGATTGTTCCGTGTCACTCGCCTTCGGGCTGCAAGGAGCCGAGTGCTGGAGAGTGAGAGCTTAGGCTACTTCTCCATATCTCTTTCTCTCTCTCTATCTTTCTGTAGCGCTTTCTCCCTCCCTCCCTATCTCTCTCTCTCCACCCTCACTTGCTGCCTGCCCCGTGTGTCATCCTCGGCCAAATCGGCGGGTAATTTGTAACGGCTGCTCGCCTATTAGTCACTGACAAGAAAGAAAAGAGCGCATGTCACTCTGACTGATCTCTGCGGCCTGTCGACTATCTTCCACTCACCCCATCCCTCGTTCCACGCTCTCTCTGTCACCCGTGTTACAAGGCTGATTGTCATCCGGCGAGACCTTGATGGACAGCAGTCATCTGTAAAATTGACTCCTTCCCTCGGAAACAAGAAAGTAACAAAAAATAATAAGTAAAATGAAATGATTTTTTTTTTTCCTTCTCTCTGTTTTGAGTCACTTTCTTGTGCGAATCAGACTGGGCAGATGTGAAATGGCACGTTCTGAAATGACAAACATCATGTCAGCCATGCGAGCTGAGGTGTGCTTGTGCGGCGAGGCTGTGTGTATCTGAGCTATTCTCGCACTCTGTGCCTCTACAAAGTTCCCACTTCAAAGTTCACCTTCAGAGCTTGTAATATCTCTCGTTCCAAATATAGTTCCATGACAGATCTGGTCCTTGCGTCTTATCAGCTCTAATTTTCATCTTTTTTTTCCTCGTCCTCGGAATATTTGAATAATTATCATCTGTAAGTGTTGATAATGCTTCAGAATAATTTTATGTGTGCCATAGAGTCATTGCTAGGACTGCAGTTTCCTCATTAGAAATTGGACTGCACGGTATATTGTTTCTGATTCATCACTTCGGATTTCGCAGTACTGATATCGCAGAATGCAAGTGTTTTTTTTGCTACAAAAAGGCATGCCAGCCTTTAGCCGTGTCTAGTCGAAGGTTTATTGACATACTAATGTAATGTATTGCGTCATCAGGATGCACTTGTGACGTAAGCAAGGATGGGCCTTATTGCTGTACCTGACTGACCCAACGGCTGGACATTCAGTGAGCAGTGATGCCCTTCATGAGTCATCCAGTTAGTGCCAACTCCTTTGGCAGATGGCTGTACGACAACGTCACAACGGCTGCCCTTAACACCACGTCAGCGTCACCAAAGATGGCAATAGTGTCGTGCCAGACTGTCATGGAGTGATTTAGAATGGCAGTGTACGTCTCTGTACGACCTGTGTTAGAATGTTCACGATGCATGGGGTAGGACACCATTGGGACCCTCTGTAGCTCCATAACGAGACATCTGGCATGTTGCATTAGCAAACATAGGGGCCCAAAGGCATACTAAGAGACACTACTTCTGTATGTGTAGCTCAGTATATTTCGCCCATATCAGTCTAAATGTATCATCGTTTATTGTTCCTGGTGACCTTTATCTTCTTAAGGTCTACTAAAGAGAAGATTTAAGTGACTGAAATCGAAGGACTGATCATCAGAGCTTGGAAACTGCCTCTTAGGCCAGTCAGACGTAACAATCAAAAATATGCTTTGGCATCATGGCCATGACTAACTAGCAGTCTGTTCAGCAGAAAGTCTCAAACCCAAAGACATACATCTTCTGCTTTTATTCGCCAAAATAACCACCTGAATCCGAAAAAATTTTAATTTTTCCCAAATTGTTCAACTCTACTCAAACTCTCAGTCTTGGTGATATGCCATGTAAAACGCAACCTCTGCAGACAGCTCTGGCTACAGACAAACTTCAATAAAGCCCTTTTACTTCAGAATAACATGCTGTGCATCTGAGTACTGAGCAAACAAGCTGAGAAACTGCTACAGCAGCTTTCATAACTTGTAAAACTGAGTCTAGGCTGTGGTATGTGTGGTAGGACAGTGTAGTCTCTTTACAGCCTATTTTGGAAAGACAAATAAAAGAAAATCTATACAGTTTTTACATTTCTATGTCATGAAACAATTCTGTGTGAGCAGCCCCTCATTCACTGCTGCCTGGAGTCCCTTGTTATTGGTTGGTGCTGGTACAAGTAGATGCGAACCATGTTTTGTTTATACCCGATATCAGTACCAGTGTCCATTCATTTCTAGCCCTGTGAAATGAATCTACCCATGTATTTCTGACTTTAGATATCTGTTACAGCCTTCTGTCTAAACTCGGGTTGTTCATATCATACACATTTTTACATCTGCACACACTCCCTGCCACACACACACACACACACTCCCCCACACTCTCACTCTCACCCACTCACACATCCTTCCACATCACTTTGCTTCCTTCTGTATCGCAATGGACTCTGTGTCCCCAGTGGACGAGCCGACAGCAAAGGACAGGTCCCGTCAGAGAGTAATGACCCATGTGATATGTGTGTGTGGGCTTGTGTGTGTATGCGTGGTCATGATGTGGCCCCTGAGAGACAGCTGGTCGCTCTCTGTCCTGCGGCTGGCGCATGGGGCGCTGCCGCTGACAGAAGGCCAGGGGAGCTGTGCCACTCTGCTGCCCATTACCGCGGCAGCACTGTTTGCACGGGCACCTCTCGTCCTGACCCCGTATTCTTACTTTGTGCGGAGGAGGGGAACAGTTTCAACATTTGTGTGTTATTATTTAACAAGTAGGAAACATAACGACAGAATACTGTAAACCAATCAACAGGTGATCTGTCACAACTGGCATTTTTTGTATTTCACTGTGGTCTAATCTTGATGATACAAGATCAGGCTATCACAATCATTGTTATTTTTTTAGCACTCAAAGTCAATTGAATTGGGAATGCACCGATACCAGTTGTTCTGATAGCTAGGCTACCTAATTAGCTGACACTGAATACTGATACTACTTCTGTCCTAATTGAAATGCTTATAACTACTGATACTCACACAATTCCACATGCCATGTTTTATTCTGCTGAAAATTGTGTTCTGTGTCACTCATAAAACATACAAAGCTTTGAGAATGGTATTGACTTGTTGAATTATTGGAGATGTGTGTGGAATGTGAAAGTTTTGCTCATATTTGTGTGTTATACTTTGATACTTTCAAAATTCACACTTACTATATTGTGAGGGCTTTGCCACGGATTTTAAGTGTATGACTGATAAGCTAGAGATCTTTTTTTTTCTAGCTGCTATAGTAGATGTTAACAAGAAATGGTGAAAAATAAATCCCTTACAGCATCAAACTTTCAAACATAGCTCATCAGAAGAAACCACCTCATCCAACAATAGAATCTACATGTTTATGCATTTTAAAGATATTCAACTAATAAATCCACTCACAGTGTGCTGCTCCAGTTGATGCTGGATGAGTGTTTGCCTGCATAATTTTATAAACCTGAAAAATGGCTAGTGGGTTGGGGCTAGACAAAACGTGTTTGTAGGCTGGATTTGGCCAACGAGTTGGTTTGTGATCCTGGATCCAGACACATGTGGCACACTGAACACATTGTTATTCTTCCTGGAACATGTGTAATGGCCATTCCAGTTTTATGCATGCCTAGTTTAATCACAGTTGAAACGCTTGGCCTTGTAGGTGTTGCAAATGGCTATGGGCTGTTTTCGTTTTCCACTTCAGAACATTTTGGCACTGCACGCAATTAACAGATTCTGGAAAAGTATCTCACTGCTGTTGAGTTTGTGTTCATTTTTGTTATATACATGAAATAGCCTTAGTAAAGGATTATAATTGATTCAAATTTAATATAGTCAATACAGATTAGAGCTGTGTAGTGTACGTACAGTCGCCGCCAAAAGAATGCAGCCTGCAGACGGCTCAGCATGGAATTGTAGACGTTCCTAATGGAGTCCTGCAATAATCTTGTCTTGCAGATTTTGCAGTGGAGGTGGAGTGACATCGGTTCGTGTAGGTCTCAGATCCTTCATTATGCTGGTGCATGCCTTCTTCTATCCAACTTGCATACACAAACAAGAAGCATCTATGGGCTATTGTAGCTATGGTAGTATCCGCATGACTGGTATGGCACACAGTATGTCGGTAAGACCATCCTGCTTCCCAAAGCCCTTCGATGCAACCCCTCTCCAACTCCTCCAACTTCTTAAATTGCCTTTAAACTTTTCTCTGAGGCATACTTTGCTTGCAAAGGATGTTCCAACACAACAGCATGAGACCGGACAGCATGCACAACAGGATGACCTTATATAGTCAGTCAGGTACAGTAAATAGGCCTGTCCTTGCTGATCTCATATGTAAGGCTGAGTTTGAAACTTCAATCGTTTGCATATCTCATGATGTCAAACCTATCCAACTTTTACTCATGACGGTTGATTCTTCCTCCACCCCACACCACTTCTGTGTGTGTGTGTTTACATTGCTATAGGAATAAATTCAAGATTTTGTTCTGTGATTATTCAGGTATCCAAGCACCCTCAAATGAGAGTGAGTTATTGTTATATCAGAACAGACTTCTCCTGCAGATTGGGCATGGAAATCTTAATTTTTACACGTCCTGCAATGTGACTGTTGTGCATGTGCGCCTTGTGAAAATGATGTTGAAATGACTGCACAGCCATAATAACGATCCATTTGATTTTCTCTGATGTAGCTTTTTAGGTTGCATTAGGGAAGGCCTTATATTAGATCGCAATGCCCTTTATTTAGTTTGTTAGTTATCTCTTGGTGTCTGTGACCTATGGCATCTTCTTAACCTTCTACCAAAGCCATTTGCCTTTGTGCTTGCTCTGAAGTAATGAACGTCTTATTCATTTTGTCATGTGCCCTAAGGGCTATTATAACACTCATTAGTGTTATTTATTTACTCATAAGATTTACAGTATTTACCCATTATATCACTGAGACACTGTAGGCACCCACCTTACCCTGCAGTAATATGGCTCCTGATGAAGTGACCGAGTCTGTTCCAACCGTCGGTGCTCTCATGCTAGGCAAAGCTAGTCTCTCATACATCGTCTCCTAATGCTCCCACATCATTGAGCTAATTGTTTTTTAATAACGTTTTTTAAATGAAGTAGTCCATCACACTCCTGGCCTCCTGTGGATCTAGGAGCTTCGGTGGCTTGGAAAAAGGGTCGAGCAGGGGGTCCATTATCTTTATTACTGTTATTTATGAAGTGCCTGTCTTGGTGCGTTTATTAAGTACAAACATTGTTTTGGCAATTTTAGCACAAAATACGCCACGTTTCCAAGAAAATCTGGAAGTCTTTAGTCAGCCTTTTCGTCCATACATTGAGCATAGCCTTTGAAAAGGGAGCAAATGGAGATGAAAAGGCAAAGAAATGTCAGAGAAGCACTTGGCTGTTGACATGAAAGCTGTAAAGAAGAGAACAGGAAGGAATAAAAGGAAAGAATGAGATGAAGAGGTTGACCTGAAAATGAGGCCTGAACTGACAAACGAATGAAAATAACGGAAGAAGAGAGGGGGAAAGCGAGAGCAAGAAGAACTGATAAAGGCTTCATACTTTGTGTGTGTGATTAGATAAGAGTTGTGCTGAATTTTTGCCCTGCTTTGTAGAGTCCTGCAATAAAGTGTCTCATCAGTACTGCTGACTCCAGCACAATTAACCCTCCACACTGATTATTATATCTCTCAACCAGCCTCTCTCGCTCGCTTGCTCTCTCTCGCTCCGTTTCTCTCGCTTGCTCTCCCTCACTGTCTCGCTCTCGCTCTTTCACTCCCTCGTGCTCTCTTGCTCTCTCTCATTCTCTCTCTTGCTCGCTTGCACCTATATAAATGAGGTTGCGTTCCACCACTAGGCTCAATGGTTCTAGTGTTGATCCTAAACCAAGATAGGCTGAATTAAGATGTATTTAATCAACCAATCAAATATTGGTTCTTTTTTTTGGTTCTAGATTTGAAACTGTAGATGTCTCGAAACGTTGAGAACTGGACTTATTCATTTGCTTGCACTGAGACATTGCCTCAGATCAGTTTTCTCAAAAAAAAAAAAAAATGGTCGTTTTTTTCAGCAACTCTAACAGCTGTGCAAAGCTGAGTCTTGCATTGTTCCTACATCTCGTTTTTATTAGTCTCCTCATAATACATCAAAAATAATCACTGTGAGCACAGCTTCATATGCATGGCCCATATGCTCCTTTATTTAACGTTTCTTGCTGTGCTACGATTACATTTTGAGTGATTTTGCGACTTTTGTGACTTGTCTTAGCTTTCATAAAGTTTCCTCAGATGACAGAGTAATACACTGGGCTATATGGCCCAAAATATGTGGAC
Organism: Prochilodus magdalenae; assembly: GCA_024036415.1. Taxonomy (NCBI): domain Eukaryota; kingdom Metazoa; phylum Chordata; class Actinopteri; order Characiformes; family Prochilodontidae; genus Prochilodus; species Prochilodus magdalenae. The sequence goes on from JAMWET010000848.1 coordinate 64,653, forward strand.
ACCCCTTCTAATTTAATGAGTTCAGGTGTTTAAGCCACAATTACTGCTGACAAGTGAATAAATTCAAGCATATAGCCATTTAATCTCCATAAACAGACATTGGCACTGTCATAGGATGGCACTTTTCCAGCATGTCAGTTTCTGCCCTGCTAGATCCGCCCTGGTCAACTGTAAGCACTATTATTGTGAAATTGAAGCACCTAGGTACAACAGAAGCGAATGCAAAGTGTAATAGGGGTGTAAAACTTGCTACCACTTGACTCTATGGAAACATGCTCTCTGGAATGATGAGTCCTGCTTCTCTGTGTGGTAGTCTGATGGCTTAATCTGGGGTTGGCAGATGACAAGACAAAGCTACATAAAGAACCGCCCTAACAGTAAGGTTTGGTTGTGCAGGGATAGCAGTCTGGGGCTGTTTTTGGGGTTTGGGCACCAACTCTCTGTGTTCTAATGAGAGAGTGTTTTAATGCTACAGCATATAAAGACATTGTGGACAATTATATATGCTTCAGATTTGGTGGCAACAATTTAGGGAAGGGTCTTTCCAAAATAACGGTGCACAAAGCAAGGTCCATAAAAACTGAACGGGGAAGCTCCAATGGATGGCTTAGAGACCTGAACTTAACCCCACTGTACAATGAATTGGAACATCAGTTGTGATCGCTCATAAAACAGGCCTTGTGCCGGTGCCTGACAGTGCAGTTTTGACCGGCTGGGCACAAAATCTTGTAGAATTTTTTCCTAGAAGTGGAGACTAATAAAGCATATGGGTACTTTTTAAGTATTACCAATGGTTTCAGAAGGGGAGTAAACTCATACAGATGGGTTAGCTGGGTGTTCATATACTAGTGTCTCATATTACTGCCCATTGTGTAGGTTAAATGAAGTGGCAGCAGCATATGCATTCTCGTTCTGGCTCCCAAAACCAACTGCATACATCCTAAATAACGTTGCTATGGTATAGACTGTTCCTGTTCAGATTGTGAGATGCAGCTTGAACTGTGATTTTACATTATTCTGCCTCTACCTTGAAAAATTGTGTTTTTTATTATTATTATTAGTAGTAGTATTATTATTATTATTATTTACCGTTATATTTAAAACGAAGCTCTTGCTGATGAACCCTGCCTAACTCTGCGCTGTAAGCTCTACTTGACAGTTCACTGCCAGTTTCTGGCTGTGAGATGAAAGCAGTGGTGTAATATTCCTTTACATGACCCTACAGATAGTCCAAATTTATTTGACATACCAAGCTCACTGAAAGTTGTTAAATGTTTCATCAGGCTGTATTGTATGTCTGTTGCATATTATAATTTCCCCGCTACTCACTTTTTCCTTTTAATAAATTCAAGCATTCGTCTGTGTTTTACTGCATAAATAAAGGACGTAATTGAGTTTCTGTTGTTGCTTTTGAAGTAATAATTACAACCCATTCAAAAATGTTTGAATCCTATCAATAAGTAAACTTTAATATAGGCCGTCGTTCATGCTTATTTTCACTAGATCTAATAGCAATTGGTTCATTATGGTGTTTAAATGAAAAGAAATCCTCTTTTTTGTTTCCATGTGTGACCGCAGCCTTTGAGCCAGCGTGGTCCTGCAGCTCTGAGTGCCAGCTTGAGGGGGCAGCACTCTGCAGCCGCTCGGACAGCTGAGAATGACCGGCCCTGGACTGGGCAGGACAGCTTGGCCCAAGATGACCCTGAGATGTGGGATTTGTTGCAGAAAGAGAAAGACAGGCAGTGTCGTGGACTGGAGCTCATCGCTTCAGAGGTAAACTAAGAAACATAAAAGTGCACTACACACGTTCTAATTGGTTTCTACAAATCCCTTACTTGTTGAAGTCATGATAGCTTTTTGATTGAACTATTTCTTTAGTGGTAATCAGCTGCAACGTTATGTTTCAGTGAAAAGTACAGTTTAGGTAGAGGTAAAGGTAGAGTCGCCAGTTTACGTACTCACCTTGAACCTACATTGAATGACCAGTTTGTCAGGTACACCAACAACAGAGGTGTACTTTGTAGCCCATCTGTTGCTGTATAATTTATGAGGCACACTCTGTCCTGTCAGTCAGTGAATAGGGACCACCTTAGGACTGCTGCTGACCAAAAATTACTTGAGTTGTGGACCGTTCTCAGCACAGCAGTGACCCCGCCATGATGGTGACATGTCGGTGGGAGTTGCTGCTGGGTTGAGAATTGTCTGCCAACTAAAACTTTCCAACCGACAGTGGTCCTGTGGTCAGACACAGTCTAGGGCTAGAGGATGACTAACACAAACTGTGCATGCAAGATAAGCTCTCGCTGTGCTCTTATATAGTGAACCAAGGTAGGTGTGCCCCATAAAACACACCAGTAACACTGCTGTGCCTGACACACCACCAGTGTCACACCTTAATGTCGTCACGTTGTCTTGTTATGGTATTTTTTGGTAGGGTATTTTCTCTTTTGTTTTACCTTTTATTTCTTACTTCCACAAAGGTTATATTTATGTAACAGTAGCAACAACATAAAGACAGTTTGTCTGGTAATTTTGAGACAGTCCCTAGGGTGAACTGGACACTGGAGCAGGCACAAACATCGTGATGGTGGGGGTACGTTTATATTTCTCAAATAAATGTAAAACAAAGTATCATCTGTAATGATAAAGAACAGAACTGCTCATATCACAGATCACCTGAAAGTCACTTAGCTGGGCGTTAAACTTCATTTCTGACATTGCTTTGCCTGGAGCTGTTTGAAAACAGCCTGTTTTGCCTCATAGCTGAGGCATCATTTTACTTATGTATTTTTCCTGACACCAAAAGCTGTTTAATGCTGTGGTCTGATGACGTCCTAAATCGTGCAGTGTAACAGGCAGCTTTCTAACTGATCTATTTCATCTGTGCTAGGTACGATAAATGTGGTGTTAGTACATGATGTCAAAACAAAGTTAAACATAGTTAAATCTCTGTAAGGTTCTTAATTTCTATGGCTTGCATATAATAAATCAATAAACAAGTTTTTAACAGACAGACGGAGGACAGGCCTGTCATTAAAATAATTTAATTCAGACTAAAATAAATTGTGCTGCATGTTTTATATAAGTTGCTCTGAACATAAAGACTTCCTCGTGTACAGGAAACACTCAGGATCCGAAAAAAAAACCAGCAGTCTAATCTGGAATTTCTCATGCCCTTTTATAAATAACAAATATATGCTGCATTACCGTTTGCTGTTGCACTTTTTAAACGTAACTACTCTTCACGACTTAAAAATAAAGGATTTGTCTCCTTCAGTCAATATAATTGTAAATATATGCTTTTTAAATATTTATTTGACAAAGACGAACTGTTCTGCCATTGAGAGAACGTTTTTAACGTCTTTGTGAATAAAAATGATTGAGAGTTCTCTATTGTATTCAAACAATGCCGACAAATGATTTAGAGCTTTAACATGTGGTTGTTTTGTTAATGACTGCTGCTTCCTGCATTCACAGCATTAAAACAGCACTACTGCCAAAAGAAAATACGCAACCATCGCTTCATCTGTAGTAAACTCGCCTGTCCACCTTTTTGTGCATTGTAAAAGGGGGGAGAAAAGTTTGAAAAACTTGGGGGCAGTATTTGGAAATAAGGGTTTGATTTTGTTTTTTGTTTGTTTGTTTTTTTGTTGTTGTTGTTGGTTTTTTTTTAAGGGGGCTATCACGGTTCCACCTCTGCCAGCATCACCGGAGAGATCATGTAGTTGGAATGGTTAGCCATCACCCACAATATGTTTGAGCCTTCTGTAAAAAAGGCTTTGTTATTTTAAATCCAGGTTTGTGTCCTTGGTTCATAGAACAGTCCATTGAAAGGTTTTGGGGGATAACACTAGTCATTTTAGCATGTTATTACTTCAAAGACCTACCACCTTTTATTTTATTGAAGAATTTTTTATAAAGAAAAGAATGTCTTGCTTGAGGTAAGTACTATACCTCTAATGAAAGCTAGTGTCTGGGATTTATTTATTAGCCTATAAATCACTAGCTAGGTAGGCTGACAGTCAAGATTTTTTGAACCCTGTTTTGACACATTTGCATAATGCATGCTGTCTATTGTAGTGAGTGAAAATTGATGGATGTAAACACAGATGGTACAAAATGATTAATTTTATCAAAATTACTGAGAGGTGCAGTGCTACACTGGAGAATACTGCTGATATGAAATAACATAAACTAATATCCCCACCCCTCTTAAGATGGTAACATGTCCACAACCACTCACAATGACCCTGGTCACCACGCAGCAACCGTGACTGAGTGCCTGGGGGAATCCTCAGACTCCCCGCTGCCTATCTGCGTCAGATTAATTGACTATGCATTTCTATTTTGTTCATGCAGCATCACTTTCACTGGATGTTAAGTAGGCATATAGTTGGACATCATGCTATAAGCTTGGCATACTCACAGGCTCTATCTCTGGATCCCTCCAATGAGGACATTTGTGCAACTGGTGGTTTTGACTCAATTCAGACATCTGTGCAGTTCTCATGTCCCTGTGCCACCCCTTACTCATACTGCGCTTCTGAGGAGTTCCAGGTTACTTGTGTACCTTTTTGCTAATTTACACTCCCAGTTCTGCACTTTCAAACTTAGAAACACAGCTGTTTACTTCACTTACATTACTTACAAAAGCTGTGCTACAAAGCAGCTGATAAAGAGAACAAACAGGTTTGTTATGAAACCATGGAACTCTGGCGGAACAAGACATAGTGAAGCTCTAGAGAGCCTGCCATGTTTGTTCTTTCTGAAACAAATTACTTTTATGAGTCTGCAGCACATGGTACATTGGGTTTGTACCCATCAGTGGGGGTGGACCTGAAAAATATGAGAAAGTAACTAGAGCCTGAACTTTTTGAACTAAACATTTTGTAACCAATATCAATTGTAAAGGTCAGAAATATTGATAATTGATTTTACATTTACATTTACATTTAAGGCATTTAGCAAACGCTCTTATCCAGAGCGACTTAAAACCGTGCTTAGTGTTCTGTTGGATAATATTCCAGTTAGTAGAGAAAGTTTAGAGCCTAAAACTCACCATGAGCTCAGACACTGCCCGAACAGGGGGCCAGTGCTGGGGCCAGTGCATGGGGCCATTTTATCTGTTAGAATTTTGGATCACAAATTCCTCATCGCCCATTGATCACAGTTATGTAAAGCATTTTGGTTCTGAGGAAGCAAAGTCGCCCCACACTATTTATGCTTTCTCCACTATGTGTCACAGTTTTGTCTCATCTGTCCACATGTCTGTTGCATTGATCTAATAGTGCTGTGGGAGATGGAGCCATTCATGTGTGTCTTTAGCATTTTCTTTACCCATGAATGCCACTTTATTAATTAGTTATTATTTTAGCATTATTCTAGAAGTTCACATACTTTTTTCTATCAAAAGCTTTTTTAGATTGTTCAAAGCACTTGTTTAGTGAACAGACAGTGGCATAAATGGTGTCTGTCAAATAAAATTGTCTCTGTTGTTAGTAATTTTAGACGTTGATGTAGAAATTAGGATAATTCCAGAGACATCAACTTTTTTTCATTTTTTCACCTACATTGTTTGCTGTAGAGCACTTTCACAGTTGAATTATTTGTTCTTTTATAATTTGGTGAGGGGTCATAGTAAGACATACATGAGTGCATTTACAAGTGTGAAACCAGTCAGCACTGTAGCTAATATGGAGGTCACTGTAGTTTAATAAGGGACTCAGTAGACCATTGGAAAATCAGAACTGGTGATTCTGCTGTGACTGAGGCATCTGACATGGGAAGGAAAAAAAGACAAGTTTTGTTCGTTCATGTTGCGTAAGGTAATAACAGTGCAGCTTTCGGGTGTGAAAAAGTAATTGCCCATCTGTTGAATGTAGCCTAGTTGAACAGATAATGAGGGTTAGAAATGGGAAAACTTTAAAAAACATTCAGGTTTATGCTGCCTGCTATAAATTGGCTTTTATTAACATAGTCAAGTGAGGATCATATGGTTTATAAAGCACAGAAAGCCAATGTAATATTCCAAAAGCAGTCTTCACTGGGCCTCACTGCTTGTCTGCATGGAGAAATTTGGAGACAGTAGTTCACCTTCAAAGGTCAGCATCTCTTCAGCAGCTTTAAAGTTCATTGTCCAAAAAATGGACTTTATGACACAGCAACAAGGTGGAAACGGCCTCTTGTTAAACAACAATGCTACTTATCTTATTGTGCCAGAAAGTTTTTAAGCAAGATGATTTCTCTTTTAGGGTTCACTTAAAAATAGCAAATCTGCAGCCATAGTCTTATCTCAATGTCTATAGTCGTATCTTTCCCGAGACAAAGTGGTTTCTCAATTATAATCCTGACACTATACAGTAAAACTATACCAAAAAAGGTTTCAAAATTTACCATCACTGGAGCCTACTTCTCTGGTAACTCGATAGACCGTCAGCAGACACGGGTCTTTGCCGAAGTTGCGGTTCGATTATACACTATAAGTAATCATGCACTTGCATTAGATTAGAATGTCTGTTCTCCATGAGGCACATTGCCACAGTTTTATTGAGATGTTGCATTGCATTGTTACGATCTTGTTTGTTAACCTTAGAAGGAAAAAACGTGTGCTCAATATGTTGACTTACCCTATTTGCCCCATTAACCCAATTGTTTCTGCATTACTGGCCCAGACCTGGACCAACATCAGGCTAACCTGTTTCTTGTGACCAGTTTATACATGTGCTTAGCACTGCACTGCAATCACAGCTGTTTGTGTCTTGCCATTAACTGTGAAAACTCACCTCACCACTCTCTTTTTCACGTTCATGCTTTTGTTTGTTGAAGTATGTGAAGCAACTGAAACTGGAAGACCAAACCTCATGTGTCCTCTCTCTCCTCTCTCGCTCTTTCTTTACTTTTTTCTCCTTTCATTCTTTCTCTGCCTGTGCCTGTTCCTGCCTTTTCCATCTTCCATCCATACTACCCCTCATCTCACCTCTCTCTCTCTGTGTCTATCTTTCTCTGCCTGTGGGCGTCCTGTAGCGGTTGCGTGTTCGTGCAGCAACACCACAAAGTCCTCAAATTGCGTTTCCAATTTGTGTGTTTGCTTTCACAGCGTGACAGTGGCATGCAGTCAGGAGCTGTTGCCTGCACTGTGGTATCTGACGATCTGAGGCCAGACATTAGCATTGTGTTTGTGTGTGCGTAAAGGACAGTAAGAGAAATGGGAATGGAGGGGGAACTGTGATATTATGGGTAGAGGCTTGTCAGGATACCACCCTGCAGGGCCAGTTTCTCTTTCTCTCCTCAGGGGTGAGGAGCCCTAGGTTTATGATAAACACCACAAACAAATATTTACTCTCCACTGTGTGTGCATGTGTGTTTCTCCCCCACAGAATTTTTGCAGCAGAGCGGCACTCGAGGCTCAGGGCTCCTGTCTCAATAACAAGTACTCAGAAGGCTACCCAGGAAAGAGGTACTTGTGTGTCAACAACAGACTGTGAATACATCAGCTACTTCACTTTCATTATTGTATGTTGCCTCATGTTGAGACTTGTTTCAATTAGTTTAAAGAATGAGCAAAAAGGCATATGGGAAAATGTTGTTTTTCTTGTTTGTCTTTATGTTACACTGAAATATGAGTTAAACCTTAACCTTTAGTGAGTTTAAATCATGCAAAATTGTGTGTCAGTGATTGGCCCTGTGGTATTTGGTATCTTGGGGACCTTATCTGTGCATCCCCTCTTTTTTGTTTTCTGTAAAGACTTTTAAGGTGGAAGAATTTATAAAAAACTGTTCTGAGCTCTCCAGATGCTTCTGTGTCCTTGCATGTGAAACCCCCTCTTCAGCCCTGCTGCAGGTTTCTGATTATTGGTCATTACTGTGGTCTCACAGTCAGTGAACCTCTTTTGTTTCAGTTTAGTTGTATGTTGTTGATTATTGTCCTGCTGAAAAAGTTAATCATAACCCAGTTTTAGCCTCCTGGCAGAATCATCTAGACTGTTGCTAAATATCCCTGCAGGAGTGAAGATGTCATGTGTCCTACCCAGATTTCCAGGGTCTATCAAAGAAAGTCACTCAGACATTGTCATAGGATCACCACCAAATGAACTAGTGGAACCCAGGTTCAAAAGCCCACCACTGTTGTTTGCTACAAAAGCTCAATAAGACACAGAGCCTGATTTTTGTTTTATATAATCATGGCACCAAACCCATAGAAGCTTATATGTGTTTCTTGGAGACTTAATGAATTCCAGATACACCAGTTGTCTAACTGTTGCTATATTGTCTTTGCTCCTAAAAGGCTTTGTGGTGCGAGATGTTAGTAACATACATTTTTTAGGTGCACGTTCATGATTTCAATCTCCCGTTTCACCATCTTTAAAATGGTCTTTTGGATTCAGATCCAGTGACAGGGAAAACCACCAAGGGACACTGAACTTCTTGTCATGTTCATGAAACCAGTCTGAGCCTTTTTGGTTTGTGACATTGATGGTGCATTATCATGCTGGAAGTAGCCATTGGAGGATGGTAACTTGTGACCATGAAGGGACGCACGTGGCCAGGAACAGTACTAAAATAGACTGTGGTCATGCAAGCAATGATTGATTGCTATTAACAAGCACGAAGTATGCCACGAAAACATTCCCTGCACCATTAAATATCCTCCACCAGCCTGGACTCTTTCAGCAAGGCAGGTTGGGACCATGGGTTCATGCTGTTAATGCCAAATTCTGACCCTAAAATCTGTTAACCTCTGCAGAAATTAAGATTATTTTGTGCATGCTGTATTTTCACAGTCTTTAAATGTCCAGTGTTGGTTAGCTTGAGCCTACTTCAGCCTCAGCTTTCTGTTTTTGGCTGACACAAGTGGCTGCTTGTGTAGTCTTCTTCCTTGCCACAGTAGTACATAATGGTTAACTCGAACCAGTTTGCCCATTCTCTGTTAACCTCTGTCATAAACAAGTCATTTCCGTCTGCAGAGCTACTGCTCACAGGATTTTATTTCTTTATTGTACCATCTGGAGTAAACTAAAAAAATTCTATGCTGGAAAATCCTGGAAAAACAGCAAGTACAGAAATACTCAAACACCCATTTGTCACCAATAATCACAAGATCAACCCCGCCCTCATGAAATTGCCTTTATCTGCATGATTTTATGCACTGCACTATAACCACATGATTGCTCTGTGTGCATGTGTGGTTCTTAATTATTACCGTAATTTCTAATTATGTAAAATATTAATCGTCAGGCGGATCGTTTTTAATAATTGTCTAATTTATGAAAGTCAAACACATGTAGTTACTGTTTTTTTTTTTTTACATTACCCATGTCAGTGATGTATGTTTGAGAATTTTATTATTTAATCTCACAGAAAGATTGGATTTCTTTCAATTTCTGCTGATAAACATCCAAAAAGTGATCAAGGTGGTTTCCTAGATATTGGTTGTGGTAGAATTGTTATATATTTATAAATAACCACTTTAATTCCCTCTGTTCCTGTGTGTGTATATATGTAGATATTACGGTGGTGCAGAGGTGGTGGATCAGATAGAGCTTTTGTGCCAGAAACGGGCTCTGGAGGCATTTGATTTGGACCCAAATCGCTGGGGCGTCAACGTCCAGCCTTATTCAGGCTCTCCTGCCAACTTTGCTGCTTACACAGCCGTCCTCAACCCTCACGACCGCCTCATGGGCCTGGACCTGCCTGATGGTGGACAGTAAGTGGCCATGAAGTATCTGCTTACTCAAACTCTATTCATCTTCTGTTTGCATATGTTTTTGTCTGGATACGCCATAAACACGTATTTGTGCCATGGGTACCACAACAGCAATTGTTTTCCTGTTGTGCCACCCTTTGTGTCCTCAATTTCAGTTTCAGCCAAGGTTTTCTATTTCAGTGCATCTCTGCTTTGTCAATACTCTGACCAATAGACAGCTCTACATTCAGCTCTGTATCTTTTTGTTAATGTGTTTTCTTCTTTCGTATAATATAGCTCATATCGAAGTTTCTGTTCTTCACTCTTGTCCAATTTTATATTGAGACATTCACTAACACTCACCAACTCATTCTCCGTAGATTCAATCAGTGAGTTTAGTACAGGTAGTTCTTTCATGTCCTCATTCTTTCACTGCCTCACTCATTCGCACACTCGCTCACTCCTGTACTCTCTTGCTTAATGGAGACGAGTGTGTATTTCTCTTGTTCATTTGGCTGTCGTGTCAGACTGAGGGCAGTGTGTTTGTGCTCAGTACTCACACATTGAGTATTGACTCATTGTCTGCTTTCGGAAAGACACGAGCTAATAAAGTAATATGTGAGATTAGCACACACTCACTTGTACTCTTCCCTCTTTCTCTCACTCTCTTCTCTCTTTAGTCTTACCCATGGCTACATGTCTGATGTGAAGCGAATCTCTGCCACTTCCATCTACTTTGAGTCCATGCCTTACAAACTCAATGTAAGTCTGGTTGATCTTCCATTAATATTAATGCATTTTTTGTTCCTCAGATTAAGCACTATTTTAGTTGCATTGATAGTGATAGTGAACTTCTGCTGCATATTGAATACTGTGCATTAAGGGTACATGAACTGGCAATAATATAATATTGCAATCAAAAGTTGTTTTTTTTGTGATACGACCCTGTAATGCCACATTATATGAAAATATATGAACAATATATGAAAATAGCACTGTGATTTTTATTTGAGGTTTCTTAAATTGAAGGAAACTAAATTATGACAGAAATCACATGGCACTTATTGACTTTTTTTGTTTTTAATGGTGGATTTCCATTTATTTTAAATACACACCCCCCAACTGTTTACTTGTTTTGTATCTACACTCATTGTCTATTTCATCAGTTTCACTTACTATGTATATGGACTTTGCAGTCCTACAATTACAGACTGTAGTCCATCTGTTTCTCTGCATACTTTATCCCTCTTTCTCCAGTGTTGCTCCAGTGCTGGAGTTTTTCAACACCTCAATGTCTCTGCTGGACTGAGAATAGTCCACCAACCCAAACTGTCCAGCTAATAACGTCCTGTGGGCAGCATCCTGTGACCACTAATGAATAACTAGAGGATGACCAACACAAACTGTAGGTGAAAAAGCAAGATATAACTGGACAGTGAGTGGACACAGTGTTGACAAATTTTGGCAACACTGCTGTGTCTAATCCACATGTACCAGTGCAGTACACTCTAACACAGTGTCACTGCAGTGCTGAGAATAATACACTTCCCAAATCATACCTCTTCTGTGGTGGTCCTGTATTAAAAAAAATGTTGTAAAAAGAGCTAACGAATTGAACAGCAAATCAGATGGACTACAGATAGTAAAACGTGTACAAAGTGCAGCTATATGGTAAGTAGTGCTGAGGATAAATGGACAATGAGAGTAGATACAACGACCTAATAAAGTGGTCAGTAGGTGAATAATTTATGCGCGTTTATATAAATAAAGGGAAAATAAAATAATTAATTAATTATAGCTGTGTTGTATTGCACTGTCACAACTTACTGAAACGCCTAAACATATAATCAACATTTGATAAAGTATATTCAGCATACTTAATGTTGAAGCTTATCGGTCCACAGAGAGGCTGGCCCACTGTCACTGTCCAGATGTAAGAGAAGATAAATATTCAATCAAACTAAATAAAAATGTTACAGGCCAACAGGGCAAATGTTCATAGGGCTGCTTAAAGGTTTCTCAGCTAGAAACACCAGCCTGTTTACAGGGCCTGGTTTCAGAGGTGCTATGGCCTGGTCCTGTCACTGTGCCTATGGTGACCTTGAAGAAGCTTCCCAGGGCTGCTGCCTCTTATTCTATGGTAGAGCAGCATCCTTTGTGTCATCGGCAGGCATCGCTGCTGTCTCAAGAGGAGCGTATGATTAAGGAAAAATGACTATGTCAGACTGTATGATATGTATGCAAGTATTAACCGTCATACTTATATTTTATATTTCATATAATAAATAATAACTTAGGTATTCATTAACATGATTTTATTTACTGTTAAATTTGATTATTATTTTGATTATTATTATTATTATTATTTACATGGCAGGCATAATCACAAGTGGTCCCTCGATTGCACACTTGTTGTACCTTCTTTTAGCTTCATGGACTTATTTTAGCTTGATCCTCGGGTCTAGTCCAGAGACCATGCTGAGCACCATGTATTTCTGAGTCATTGAATTCGTCATTAAGAGAGGCTACTATATTCTTTATTGATGTTTTGGTCAGGTCTGCATCATCCTCATGCACTGCTAATGTTGAGTTGTTGAAGAGGAGGGCTTGGTTTTTATTCATAGACTCAGGTACAACAGAGTCTGACCATTTGCTTGTTTAAAAAGACCTGGGCAATGGCTGAAGGACATTTGTCAGCCATGGCCTGAGTGGATCCCCATCTGGCTGAACATTCTGTCTTTAGCAAATGGAGAAGGAGGAGGAGCTGCTGCTGATCAGCTTTTTGGAGAGCCATATTGTACTGTAGATCCTGGTATGCTTCATTGCTTTCTCGTGGTTTACTACAAATGTGTGAGTGTTCACTATCATGGTCATCGTAACCTTCATCAAAGCATCATTTGGCGTTTGGGTGCCTAAGTAAGAGAGATCATCTCAGAGTAGCTCTTATTATTTTATTATATTTTCGAGAGAGAGAGAGAGAGAGAATAACAGAGTAGCTGTTGTATCTTAATTAGCTGTTGTTGTCGGTGTGCACACAATTAAACCATTACACATTGCACAATTGGAAGGAAGGAATCCTACTCACTCATGGCCAAATGAAGCCTATGCCTGAAGCACTGGACTGCAGTCCACTGATGGCAGCTGCCAGCCTTGTTTGAGGCATTGTCTGTAGTGATACAAACAAGCTTCTCCTCCTTCAAGTCCCCTGCAGTCATTGTTTCCCTCAGTTCATAGGCAATATTATGCTCTAAATGGTCTTTAGGAGAAAACGTGTTTGGTGAAACAGTGACAGAATGGCACTGCATAACATTTGTCCAAAGTATGGCGCTTGTCTTTTGCTATGAAGAATACATTAGCGTGGCTATTTGATAATGTCTTTGAGAGGTGAATGTGTAGGTGGTTGCATTATAAAGATGACTGTGTTTAGTTTTGTCCCTTTATTTTTAGACATTGACCAATTTTTGATTTATAGTGATTAAACAAGATGATTGCAGACACCACCGTGAAGCAAATCCTGCACAGTATTTATTGTCGTTTTTTGTTGGACTCCTTGAAAGCAAAGTGTTTCCAAACAGCTGAATTGGTTTTACCCTAGGTTCTCTTTCTGTCATCTTGGCTCAAACTGAACTAAACATGCCACAGACTGGCTGAGAGTCACTTTAGGCTTTTAGGCAGGGGCAAGGTACGCAACTGTATAGGAAAGAGTTACGCCGGACGTGTAAGCCTGGACAAAATAAGAGCATCTCTGTAAAACTGAATAAGGCACAGTAATTGTTTATCTTGATTGTATTGTTTTCATAATTGCTGGAGGCCAAAATCTAGAAAGGCAAGTATTGACTAATTGGCCAAGTTTCATATACTGTGCTCTAATCCAGTTACATGGGACTAATAATACTCTTTGCGAAGGAAAAATGCAGTTGGTTAGCGTTCTTCAAGTACTGAACAGTTAGGGTAAATATATTGTGAAGTAATCTGTAATGATAAAATATTACACCTTTTTAAAATATTACACTTTTTTTTTTATAAACCTCATTTTACATGTACTGTACATGCTGCGCTTTTTGAGTCAGTTTTCCCACTATATCAGATTATATTTATCTAATTAGTGAATTCAGCTCCTTTAATATGCTGCTATTATGGAAACAGGTGTTCAGCTGTGCACACACGGTTTGTATAACACCACTAGTAAAATGGGATTACCTGGAGCCTAAGGTCACCATGCCCAATGCCGTAGATGGGTATAAAACCCTCTAGCACTGAGTCGAACTGCATGCTATGGAGTGAAGGAGCTGTGCAGTTACTTTGAAATTAGTTGTAGTGACATTTGTGATCCAGGACTAATGACCCAACACCTGACCTCAATAATGCTCTTGTCAGAATGCAGTCAAATCCTTCCTGCAGTGTTCCACAGTGATTAGTGTGTTAGTGTAGCAAAGGGAGGTGCCAGCTCTGTGTTAATACCTCTGATTTTTAGAATGAACCTTTGATGAGCAGATGTTTACAAACATCTATACACCACCCATCAACAATAGCAATCTCTTTAGTTAACATTTGACCTTAAATCCAAGTCTGTGGTGTTTTTAATCAGTCAGGGTCTTTAAAAATAATGAAAGAAGTTGTTTGTTTGTTTGTTTGTTTAAAGTTAATAATATACAGTTTAGGTAACTGGTATGTCTGTGCATTTCTATGTGGAGAGACTACGTTATGTATGCTAGGCATTTTCCAGGCTGCTGAGCTGGTCAGCACATATGTGTGTATATGTCCGTGTGTGTGTGTACATGCGTCTCATCAATTCAGCAGTTTTTGAGTTTTGGGGTGATCAATGTGTTGGGGTGTGTGCTGTCTCCGTGGTCTGCCGTCTGATGGATGAGGGGCAGTCCCCTCTCTACGGGAGAGATAATAGGAAATCGACAGGCGGGCCACGGCCTCTCTTTCTCTCTTCTCATCTCACACACACACTCACACACAAGACCCTCAGAGCCCACGTCAGTGAAAGAGTGAGGAGATGGACTGTGAGTGAGAGAGGGGAAGATGGGAGATTACCACCTGTACAGAGATGGAAGGATGGAGGAGTAGAGGCAAGTTCTCAATAGGATGTTAAGCCTTGTGTGCAGTTGCTGATTTTTTCATGGGCACTTTCTCAGCTAAAAGAGGCCAGTATCATTGAAAAGCATTGTAAAAAAAAAAAAAGAAATCTAATCAGTCAGATAAGAATTTTAAGGGCAAACTTTGCAGAAATCATATACTTTATTCAATTTTCAATTAGCTTGCTCTTTAAGTGTAAGTTAACAGCACTTTCAGCTAAACAGCAGTGGAAGTTCTCATCTTAAAGACAGAGAGAGTAGCAAATCAAGCCCTACCCCTGCTTCAGATGTAAAACAGTCCACAGGTGTTTGTCCTTCCTTCCCCTGTAAGAAGACCATTTAACACTCTGTGTCTGAAAGGACGTGTAGCTGTCGAAGCTTTTACAGAAAAAAGGAATCGGACTAATCAAACAAAGAAGCTGCTGGTGTTCTCAGATCAGTGGGTTGACCACCCTAAAATCCAGGTCTCAACATCTGAATCTGTTTGTAAACTTTGAGGGTCTTAACAAAGGCATGGAATCATGCAGAAATGTTCTGGAATAATGGAGGCTGTAAGACTAAACAGTAGGAAAATGTTGAACAACATTTTCCAACTGAGACTGTGTTTTCATGAGACAAAAAAAATTATAATTTGTGATTGTCATTTTTGCATATGCATATGGGGACTGGCCATTAAACTTTGCTTAGTGTCGACACCCTCCGAGTTGGCATTGTTGTTGGTAATGTGTGCAGTTCAGCTTTAGCTAGTAGGCAGTTTGCATGCCATGATGCTGCACTGTAATGAAGAGCCCCATTTTGTGTTCAGTTGCAGCTTCGCCTTCCTTCCTATTTGTCATCTTTGCTGCAGTAGACTTCAGCACTGACAGCTTTAACGACAGCTACTGCAACAGTTAAAAAAACTTCATTAGTGCCGCAGCAGCAGGAATCGAAGTTACTAAGCAACAACTCTAACATGACAGCGCGACGCAGCATTTGACAGTTTGTGCTGAGTAAGAAAATGTCATTTAAAAAGCACAGATTTCTCTCTAGACAAGCACTTGTACAGGACTGTCTCTGGTGTAGGGAGAAGCTGGATAAATGTGCGTTAAAACCAGTCCAAGTCTAGGACCTGCATTCCAAAGCCACATTTACACCTTAGTTATCGTGGTGGTGTATTTACTGTACTCGTTTATCTAATGGCCTACAGTGCTTTTTTTTCCCCTGTATTTTTCTGTGCTTGCATCCCTTTTTATACACATTCTGTAGGTCTAGTCTAAATTTTCATAAACATTATATATGTCAAATCAATTATTTTTATAGCGCGTTTTACAACAGATGTTGTCACAAAGCAGCTTTACAAAGAATCTGGTGTTCGAGCCCCCAATGAGCAAGCCGAGGGCGCCAGTGGCCAGGGAAAAACTCCCTTAGTTAGGAAGGAAGAAACCTTGAGAGGAACCAAGACTCAAAGGGGGAACCCATCCTCCTCGGGTCAACACCAGATACAAGACAGCACTAGAAAGGAGAGTATAGTGTCTGATTAGTCTATAATTATGTTGGTGGTTCATAAGATGGGTCAGCAGGACGCAGGCCAAGCCTCCACAGTGCAGGACAGCCAGGAGCTCCGAGATGGTTAAAGGCATCAGTGGCTCCCAGACGGAGCAGATGTAGCAACAGCATCAGGCCACACAGGATGGGCAGCAGTTAAGCTCAGACCTTGAGAACAGACAGACAGTTAGCTCTGACAGAAGACCTGAACACACTATATGGTGTTAACAGAGTGCAGCAGTGACTCCGGCAGGCCTGGCTATTACAGCAGGAGGAGATTACTTGACATCCAGTCTTGTATGTCTTTGGCACAGTCCTCTATCGTATTAAGGTGAAATGGATCATCTGGTCTAGCTGAAATATACAGTGTCATTGGCATAGCAGTGAAAATTTATGTTATGGTTTCTGATTCTGGAACCGAGTGGTAGCATATATACGGTAAATAACATGGGTCCTAAGACAGGTCCCTGTGGAACACCAAACTTCACTTTTGTGTGAGTGGACGATTGACCGTTTATATTTACAAATTGATAGCGGTCGCTTATGTGTCCCTAATGTATTGGCATCAACAGATGTTTCCATTAAGGTGTTGTCCTATGTTTCCCATGTCAGTGCATCCCTCCTTTAAAATGCTTGAATCAGATTTATGTGGCTAGTTTAGTGGTGTTTGGTGGCAAGACATCTAGCCTTACCACAGAACACTGGCATTGCAAGTAGTCGTTAGACGTCGATGCCACATTAAATGTAACAAAGTAAAGATGTATTTTTATTTATTTGTATATTATCTGTAATGTTACCTTTATGTTGTGAAAGGATTTTAAATTAGTATTCAGTTGAACTGTTACATTTAGCCGTTTATCTGAATAATGACATGCCTTCCTCTTTCCTTGTTTTCCTCTAGCCTCAAACAGGTCTTATAGATTATGACCAGATGGAGAAGACAGCAAAGCTGTTTCGACCCAAGCTGATCATTGCTGGCACCAGTGCCTATGCCCGACTCATTGACTATGCCCGCATCAAGAAGGTGCCACACACTTTTTCACTCACTGCTCTCTGCTCACTCACATTTCATCCCTCTCCACCTGTCCCCATTTTTTTCTCTTTCTTTCTTTTTTGCTATATTTGTATTCTCTAAATTATATGCTATCTACCCAATACTTATGTTATTATTACATCTCTTCCCATCCCCCTCTATTTTTCTCTTCGTATGTTTCTCTGTCCCACACAGACCAGACACACATTTTGTTAAATTGCTCATTCTTGACACTCCTGGATTTTTACACTTTTTTTTTTAACCCACATCTCACATTGTTTGTCACACAGATGCTCTCTGCCACTTTCTCACCAACACACACATGACACCTCTTCCCCTCTCTCTCCTCCCCCCCAGCATTCTTCTTTCTCATTCTGTCTCTCACGCAGACACATGCTCTGTTGGTCTTATTCTGCCTGCATCAGTGGGATGTTTTTAGCAGTGCCATGTGTTGTGTTTCCTCATTGGATTAGGCCGTGTGAGACTTGCTCCTCACACCCACGCTGCATCTTCCATGTTCACACG
>JAMWET010000848.1:85000-375000 GCA_024036415.1 Prochilodus magdalenae
CTCTGTCTCTCTCTCTGTCTCTCTCTCTGTCTCTCTCTGTCTGTCTCTCTCTCTCTCTCTCTGTCGCTCTCTGTCTGTCTGTCTCTCTCTCTCTCTCTCTCTCTCTCTCTCTCTGTCTGTCTGTCTGTCTCTCTCTCTCTCTCTCTCTCTCTCTCTCTCTCTCTCTCTCTGTCTCTGTCTCTGTCTCTCTCTGTCTCTCTCTCTCTGTCTCTCTCTCTCTCTGTCTCTCTCTTTCTGTCTCTCTCTGTCTTTCTCTCTCTCTCTGTCTCTCTCTCTCTCTCTCTCTCTCTCTCTCTCTCTCTCTCTCTCTCTCTCTCTCTCTCTCTCTCTCTCTCTCTCTCTCTCTCTCTCTCTCTCATCCCCTCCACTAGCTGTGTACAGAGTTAAATGCGTATCTGCTGGCAGACATGGCCCACATTAGTGGCCTCGTGGCTGCTAAAGCTATTCCCTCTCCATTTGAGCACGCTGACCTTGTCACCACAACCACACACAAATCCCTCAGAGGAGCCAGGTATGACTATGTACAAGTGAGTGCATGTGTGTGTAAAGAGCACTACTGTGTAACGAGTGAATGAGCACACTAAGCTTTCTAACGCAGGACCACTAAATAAGGTTTTTTTGCATCTAGTTAAGTAAAATTTCCTGAACACATTAGGTGTTAATGGGATTTCAGAGGACGAGTAAGAACTGAGTAATAAACGAGTGCTGTATTTGTCAGTAAATTACCTGGTTCGCTTTCTTCTCAGAGCTGGGCTGATATTCTATCGTAAAGGTGTACGCTCAGTGGATAAGAAAGGTGTTGAAGTCAAGTATGACCTTGAAGACAAGGTCAACTTCTCAGTATTCCCCTCGCTCCAAGGCGGACCCCACAATCACGCCATCGCTGGGGTCGCTGTAGCTCTCCGACAGGTATGCTCCACGCATGGTAACCCAACCAGATTTTCTCTAGGTCCTTTTTCACCCCTCTATAGTCTCCTATTTTCTAATGGTTTATGTACATGTACACCAAAATCAATTCCAAATATATGTAATCAGTGTTTCCTAATGTTTACAATTTTTATAGTCATTTACGCACACGAGTAACTGATTAGAGGAAAACAGTTCAAATTCATTGTGAATATTTTTTTTTGTTTTTTTTTTTTGTTTTGTTTTTTTGGAAAAAGGCTCTATATGGTTCCTTAATGAATGCAATACTATCAGTTCAAGTATTGCAGGCATTTTGAGATGCTAGTCCTGTGAGCATATGCAGATATGAGTAATAGATACAGTCTCCTAGGTAAATAACTGCTTTTGAAAATTAGCAACATTCTGATTCCTGTATGAATACAGACACTGTAATTTTCACGGACATACCATGTTTTTTTAGCTCCACACAGTGTGCATAAAGCTCCACAAATGGACAAAATGTTAGCCCTAGGGCTGTCACTGTCATTACGTTGTCATGTTAATAATTACGATTAACAATTTAAGTCTGTAAAACTATTTAAATGCAGTCTTTAGTGTCACAAAAGTCTTTAGTGGACAAAATGATCGAACTGATTAGCCACCTCACTTGCTTATGTTTGCTTAGAAGCTAACACTGGTCATACTGTTGAATCAATACTGTGCACACACTTAGACAAATGTCAGTAGTTAAATCTACATGATCTTCACCAGAAG
The DNA here is from genome assembly GCA_024036415.1 of Prochilodus magdalenae. NCBI lineage: Eukaryota > Metazoa > Chordata > Actinopteri > Characiformes > Prochilodontidae > Prochilodus > Prochilodus magdalenae. The sequence continues at coordinate 86,660 of JAMWET010000848.1, forward strand.
AAAAACATAAGCCAAATACCCCATTCTGCTAGCATGCATTCTAGAATTATCAGAATTAGCTGCATGGCTAACAGATAAGCAAGCATTACTCAGCACTGCCTTCTGAACAAGTAAGAACAAAAGTATTTCATAAACCCAATAATATCTTAATAAATGTATTTGCTACCTTTTCTTTTTATTTACCTTTATTTGCCTCAGTCCACCGCTCCCCAAATCACTTTTTGTCTGCTGTGGCTTAATGTTATGTGAAATCTAATGACTGTGTGAAATGATTGCAGTCAGCTTAAATAATTGTGATCATATCTAATAACTGCTATTATCTCAAATAATTGCGATTATGTAATAATTGTGACAGGCCTAGTTACTCCACAGTCATCAGAATTATCCAGAGTCATTCAAATTCAGCAGCTTACACCGAGGTAATTACTACCTGCTATATTTTGGCAAAACTCCGAGGTCATCTGCTAAAACAGATCTAAACTGAGGTTACATATTAGTATTACATTTCTGGAACTGGTTTCTGCTCTGTTCCAGCAACAAAGAATATAAGCAGTATGCCACTGTAAACACATTAGATACACTCAACAGAACTTCTGACCTCCCTTAATCTGTTCCCTCTTCCCTACTTTTCTGCTCTCGTTTGCTCAGGCCAACACCCCAATGTTCAAGGAGTATACTGCACAGGTGATGAAGAACGCTAAAGCCATGGCCAGCGCATTGCTAAAGAAAGGATACACTCTTGTTTCAGGTAAACATACAAACACAGTTCTCACACACACACACACACAAACACACACACACACACACACTCACACATTCACTTGTTTATCCTTTGTGGTTCCCCTGCAATTTCCTGTTTTCATTCTTATAATATCCATGTAATATTATATTATATTACAAAATATCTTCAAAAAAAAAAAAAAAAAAAAAAAATTCATCTACATGATGCATTATGATACAGTAATACAGTATCACAGTGACCTAAAATGTATGTCTTTAAATATACATTTATATTTAATATACTCTAAAATGTATGTCTTAAAACTATTGTCGATGTGTCATGCTTGGAGATATGTCTATTTTTTTGATATGTCGTATTTTGATTGAAGTAATCATGTATCATGATTCATCAAAATGCATGAAAAACCTATCTCTATATTTTTTTTCTTCTTCTTCTTTCCAAATTATTAAGCGGTTCTAGAACATGCATTGTTTTTCTATTTTTTGTTCCATGTATTTAAAGTATCTCTCGCTCTCACTCTCTCGCTCTCTCTTTCTTACTCTCTCTCGCTCTCTCAGGTGGAACCGATAATCACCTGGTACTGGTAGATTTGCGACCGCAGGGAATGGATGGGGCTCGTGCAGAGAGGGTTTTGGAGCTGGTCTCAATCACTGCCAACAAGAACACCTGCCCGGGGGACAAGAGCGCCCTTACACCAGGGGGCCTACGACTGGGTTAGTAACAAGCAAAATTTCTAACCTCACCTTTAATACTCTTGCTTCTTAACATCCTTACTGTTGTTGAGTTGTACCATTTAGTTTGGTCTCCTTGACTTTTGTTGTGTCCCAGGTGCCCCTGCACTAACGTCTCGCCAGTTCAAGGAAGCAGACTTTGAGCAGGTTGTGGAATTCATGGACGAAGGTTTCAAAATTGCTCTGGATGTCAAGAAAAAGACCAGTGAGTTGACCTTCAGATCTTCCTTAAAATAGTAAAATGATATTTTGGCGAAAAATCAAATGTGCACATTGTTCTTCATCCCCCTGTTGTTTGAGTAGCCTGGACATATTTGCTGTCTGATATTTGCTTTAGTCTTGTGCTGGAATTGTGGGGAGCATGCAGGTAACAAGTAATGGAAGCTTGTATTCCAGCATTTGGCCTAATGTAGACTGCATGTCTATCATCAGCACCATCACACCTACCTCAAATTGTTTACTCTGCAGTTAAATCATTTTAAATAGGCTTTATTGCGTATGCTGATACTTAGTTTTGTGTTTGCCCAGTTATCTCCCCAGTTTGGTGACTGCCAATGAGCACCATCAAAAACCAAAAACTAAGCTAAAAATGGAGATACTAGGTTTAGTTCTTACAGCAGTGACATTGTAGTAGAGCTGTGTTTTTCTAATGCATTGCAGTGACCTGATGACTGTGGTCAACAGCAGCTTTCTAATGTATTTCTCACCCTCTCTCTTCTTCACTTCTTCTCTTGTTCGTCTGTTTGACACCCTGCAGAAAAGCTAGCAGAGTTTAAGAGCTTCCTGCTGGAGGACCCGGAGACAGTGGCACGCATCGCAGACCTGCGCCACCGTGTAGAGGCTTTTGCTCGACCCTTCCCTATGCCAGGTTTCCCTGACCACTAATCCAGCTCAGACATTCAGAGAGAGAGAGAGAGAAACGGGTCAATCTACACAGCCCATCTAGAAGCCTTGTGGCTTTCTTCAGCAATGCGAACAGTGTTAACAAGGTGATCAGTGTTCCGATTTTTCTTTTCTTTTTTTTTCTTTCTTGTTTGTTTTTTTGTAAATTTTGGGGGTTTTTTTGAGCCTTTGATCATCAGGCACCTTGTTGGTAAACAAAGAAAGTAAAACGTTGCTAATTACTATGGAGATGCTAAGTGGTCACCATGTCCGGTTATGCTGAATCAATGAACAAACAGAGTTATTTTTCCGTCAACTCAAATGACCTGTAGTCTTTAAAAGACAAGTCGTGCAAATAGACTGTTTCGCAATCTACTCAAGTGCCAACAGGCACAGTTCACAGTGGCTCCAACAAGAAATGATGCATACTGTAGGTTCGATTAGGATATCAGATATTGTGGTTCAGTGAACCAGAGTGGTTAGTCACAGGGCTGTAAACTGTGACTCTTTCCGAGGTAAAAGCTGAAACGAAATGTCGGACTTGCCAAACAGAAGCTGTTCAGTGGCAAAATCCAGCCTGTGAATCATAATTTGGGCAACTCCAGTAATGATAGTATTAATCCTGTCTGAGACTGCAGCTAGACTAACAGATAACTATGTCTTTATATGAAATAACACTATGTTTAGACCAGGCACCAGAACAAACAATCCAGATGAATCATTGCACTACACTGGCATTCAGTGTTCACAGATCATTTTTCATCTCTCATGTCTTAATGTTGAACTGCGGAACAAATACCTATCATGAATCTCTTAATGCCTCAGCAAAGGCTTTTTTCAGCCTAAATACTGCTGTGTTCCATTTAGAAAATTTAAAAAATGATGAATTAATATTTATATGGAAAGACTAAACGCACATGTGTCTAACTTGTAGAGAGTAATATAAGGAAAGATCTTATGATGGAGGTCATTAATGGATTACAGTAACTTGAGTTGTGGATTACATGGGGAAAGAGGGGGTGGGGGTTGGGGGGTTACAAGTAGTGCTGTAACTGTGAAGATGCACAAATAGATATTTGTTGGTGAAGTAGCCTACTACTTCACCTCTTATCTTACTAACTGAAAGGGTTTAATATGATGGAATGATAATTGTGACCAAACATTAATGCTGTACTGTTGAAATCGAGGCTAAGAAATCTTTTGGTGTACATGTCTTTTCCCAGTACAAGTAGTCCACCAGCAAAGCCTACAGTAGCCTCTGGTTTTCCCCTTTACTCTCAGAGGTCTTAAAATCCAGTCTTCAATTCCAGTTAGCGCTACTGAATAGTCACCTTGTGACATCTGCAAATACAAAATCCAGAAACTGCTTTCAAGGTCCGGATTTGAAGACCTCTGCTCTAGTCTATCGTTCTCCAGAATGCTGCCTAAGAAACCTTTTTATCTGTAACATTTTTTAAGACCTTTACAGCGTGATTTTATAAGAAAGTCTAATCCCAATAAAATGTGCAGTAACTAAACCGTTCTTGTTTTCATTTCAGCAAAAGCCAAAGCAATTTTATGGGTTTAATATCCCGTGTGCCATGCCCCTGATTGTCCTTTAAAGAGCCCATATCCTACATTGTTCTTGCATTTTGTTTTCCCCCTTGAGGTCCACTTGCAACATTGTGTGAAATTACGCTTCATTACATAATTTGTTTCTACATGATCATTTTCCAGCCTGTATTTGTTGAATTTGTTGTGTCTTTAAAGGCCACATATCCTTTATTTGTCCTCCTTTTTTATTTTATTTATGGTTTTGTTTTTTTATACATGGTTTATATATCATAGGCCATATGTATATTTTAGGTATATCTGTAAGACTGATATATGGAACTGACCTGTGTTCAGTAAATACAACTGACATACCATAAACTTCAAACACTGTTAACAAATTAACATGCAAGAAAACAAAATTACAAAAGCAAAAACAAATTTACAAGATGTGAAAGGATAGGTCTAACACACAGGAGGTGCTTGTTGTGGAAATTAAACTGTTTCGCTGTGGTAGAGTGAGTGAAAGAAAGAGATCAATTAGCGATGTCTAAAATACTTAAGAGTTGGAAATTTTAAGTGGGCTGTAATACTAGTTATAGTGGATAACCAGCCAGCTCGCATAAAATAGCAGCTTTTGCAAATTAGCCCACATTTAACAGCCCACATGGTTTACACGTCGCGTTTTCGCCTCATACCTGCTTGTTTAAAAACTCTAAAGACCTTCCACAGGAAAAACAGAAGCGTGCCAGCTGCATAAAACACGTGCCACAAATAGACAAATCATGCTTTAGCATCTTGACCATCCCAAGCTCCACTCAATCTAACACCACCACAAACTGTTTGATTGACAAAGGTCTGCAACAAGCACTTCCTGTGTGCTAGACGCACCCTGTCCATCGGAATTCGCGATTTGTAATAGTGTTTCCGAACTGGTAAGTGTTTTGCATCTCGTAAATGTGATTTAGCTTTTGTAATTTCATTTTCTGAAATGTTCATTTGATTTGCACTTCACTGCCTTTGTAAGATCAATTACTAATCCCACATTCACAAAAGAGGGAATTCTAAAACTTACGCAACAGTCCTGACTCACTAATATTTACACTCCACACCACAACAGCAACAGACTCTGAGGGAAATTCTACTGTCCCAGACTGTAAAGGGGGTGTTGCCACTTTTCATGCATTCACTTTTCCATGTAATCAAATTGACGACAAGCATGATGTCCATCTTCAAGCTGAAGGCTTCCGATTCAGCTTCAAATGTTCCGTTCCAACTTAAATGTAAATGCGGCACCATTTGGAATAGAAAATTTGGCAACTAGTGTCCATAATCATTAACAAGATTCTGGACAACTTTTCTCTGGATTCTGGAAGCTCACAAAATTTCACTTCAGACAGCTTTTCAGTTTTAACACTGAAGAGATGGAGGAGAGGAGCAGTTCCACCTTTATTAGCGTTACAACCCCAACAGTAGCATGTAAGTAGCAGCCATGCTCTGTAATTTTCATTGTTTGCAGAGTAAAGCTATTTTACCTTCAATTGAGCTTCATAGCTAACAAGTTTGTGATGATGTCCATGTCGACAGCAAGTAGCTAGCTTCAGTAACGTTAACTAGCTAGTGTAGCTGGCTAAGTAGTATGACGACCCTAGTTGTTTACACCAGAGCAAACACAAGGAAACTTATATAAGCTTTTTGGACAAAATAAACATGGATTTAAGGTGGTAGTAACTCCAGCTCCTGCAGGAGGCCTTGCACAAAGGTGTTATAGATGTGCTATAAATACCTGCAGGGTGTGATTAAGAAAATATGGCACAGTGCAGTGAATGTCTCATTGGACATGTAGTAAATGGGTCCAAAACACATGGTAATGATTAGCTGATAGTGATTGCAAAGGCCATGGTGTGAGGGAAGTTGAATCTGCAGGTGTATGGAAGAGTATGGTCATACAGGTCTGCGAGCAGTGGCAAAAATCCCAGCCAGCCTACAGGAAATAACTACTATTAGGTGTCTTTCAGTCACAGGTGACTATTTTTTGAGCTTATAATCTTTGTTTACATAGAGATTAATTTTATTTTCCAGCCAGTCTGTTTCAGCGTGTTGTTTCTTTGTGGAAAATCAGAGCAGAGCTCATCAAATTATTCATGAGCTCACCAAAAACAGAGGAAACAGGTCATTTCATTTTCGGGTTAAATCTAAAGGTGTAAACGGGGATGTAAATGTTTACCTACTACATGAACATGCATCTTATTAGGTCTTTCAGACTGATCAATGGAGACGAGTTTTGTTCTGATTGGCTGCTGTGCATCAGGCCTCACTCAAAAAGCTGGAATGCTACACACAGCCTATAGAAGCTGAAGATCTACAGTGTTATAAACGGGGACAGGCGAGTCATGCTTTGCAACATCACAACATCAGAAGACTGAATTCAAAACGATCAGGGTCTTTGTCTTTTTGCCTTTTGAAAATGTCACAGTGTTTACATGCTACATCAATTTTTGTGTCTAGGAAATGAGGGCTGTCCACTGTTATTAACCCAGCGTGGTCAGTTTTGGATTTGAGAGATTATTTGAGGGTGGAAATGTTCTGTTGGATTAGTGTTATTCGGACTTGATCTGGTGATTAAGAAACAAGCTGATGCATTATGGAACCAACATAATGACTGCTTGAACAGGTACATGTTAAGAAGTGCGCGTGTGTGTGTGTGTGTGTGTGTGAGTGTGTGTGCATGTGTGTGTGTGTGTGTGTGTGTACTTTTGCGTGATGGCAGCAGCAGAATGTGTGCTGTTCCACAGCTGTGCTTTAATGACAGGCCAGCAGTGGAAATTCTCACTCAAAAACCTGTGAGAGAGGGATACACACACACACACACACACACACACACACACAGCAGCCTACCTGTTCTGTGTCAAGGTGCAGTAGCTCTCCCGTCAGCCTTGCTCTTTGCCTCACCGTTACCCTGTCACTGTTAGCATTGCAGCACTGCAGCTGTCATTCTCTCTCTCTCTCTCTCTCTCTCTCTCTCTCTCTTTCTCTCTCACTCTCTCACTCTTTCTCACTCATTCTCTCTCTCTCTCTCTCTCTCTCTCTCTCTCTCTCTCTCTCTCTCTCTCTCTCTCTCTCTCTCTCTCTCTCTCTCTCTCTCTCTCTCTCTCTCTCTGACAGGCAGTCACTAATTTGACAATAAATCACCAATGTTCAACGAGGGACGGATAAGCGACAGCGCCTGCAATTAATTGGACTGGTTTATTTGGAGTGGCACACCGTCGCTGCGCCGCTTGTCATAATTAAAAACGCACAGCAACATGACGAGTCATTACAGGCAGACGGCTGCTCGGGCTTAAGTGCTGTTTTAGAGTTAAGCTCCAAACTGTCCTAATGCACCATAATTATCTCATAATAAAGTGTAAGTGTCTCTTATAGTGCAATAACGCTCCCCCATCGAGAGAGAGAGAGAGAGAGAGAGAGAGAGAGTGAAGGATGGATGGATTGTGAGATCGCGAGGGAGGAGAGGAAGCGTTCCACTCATCAATTAACGGCCTGACAGCCCCGCGGAGAGACGCTGAGGGGGAGCACACCCATCTTGCTTACGCATAGGCGTATTTCTCTCTCTCTCTTCTTCTTTCTCTCTCTGTCTCCTTTTCCGTCTCTCCCTCTTTTTCTCTCTTCTTTCTCTGTCTTTCTTTCCCTCTTTCTCTCTTTTTCTCTCATCTTTTCTCTCTTTTTGTTTTTGTTTTTCTCTCTCTGTTTCTCTTTCTCCCCTTCTTTCTTTCTTTTTTCTCTCTCTTCTCTCTCTACAGGGTATCATAAGATTTTTCAACACTACTGCCACTTTTTAAATAGGACCTTGCAAAGGGGGATTGGCACTGGGAATGGGTAATGCCTCTGATTTCCTGGCGATCCAAAGCTCAAGTAGTACCAAGGCTAATATCCAGATTTTCTGTATACGATGCTGATACTGTAAACGATATATGTGAACAAAAATGTGCCAGAAAGTCATTTAATGTTAACTATTATTATTGTAACTATTAAAGGGGGCAGACTGGAGGTTAGGGAACCAGCCTTGTGACCGGAGGGTCGCCGGTTTGATTCCCTGAACTTATAGTAATGACTGAGGTGCCCTTGAGCAAGGCACCTAACCCCCGACTTCTCCCCGGGTGCCGTGGATAGGGCTGCCCATCGCTCCGGGTAAGTGTGCTCACTGCCCCCTAGTGTGTGTGTTCACTAGTGAGTGTGTATGTGGGTGTTTCTCTTCACGGATGGGTTACATGCGGAGACTAAATTTCCCCACTGTGGGATTAATAAGGGATTAAAATCTAAATTCATTTAGAAATGCAAGTTCTTTTTTGTGTGTAATGATCAATAATGTTCAAACAATATATTCACTTAAACCTTCGGTAACTAAACATGCGTTAATAAGGTTAACATTTAAAGGAGGTTTGTGTGCTACACCATAAATGACAGCAGCGTTTTGTTTGAGAGGCAGGACACAGATCAGTCCTAATAAATACATAGATAAACAATGCTGATAATTTTGCGCCAGATTTGATTCTTAAAAGTAAACGCCAGAAGAACTGATATTTAGGTGACCACCCACCCATCCCTAATTCACACTGTCTTGAAATGGTAGAAGTGCGTTTTGTGTGCAGGGCACCTCATTTTTCGTATGCAGTCAAGAAGCTGACTTGATTATCATTTTTTCTGACCCATCATGAAGATTAGTTGTAGTCAAGGAGCGAAATAATTCACCTCCTGCATGACTACTCAGCCTCAGGGTGGCACTACAGCAGATTGGGTTACACTTTTGGTCCCTCATAGCCCTGCGACTATAACTATGCCTGGGATACCTCTGTCAACACTTCATAGTATGCTGCAGCAGTTATTCATAAATCTGATGTCCAAAGAGCATTTCCGGAAGAAGAACGATTTTGCTTCCTTTGAAGTTTACGTCAGTGCCACAGTGATGAGCAACCAGCAGGCCAACGTATAAATACCTAGAGGAATTAAGCACACTGAGTGTGTTCTTGAAAAGAAAGAGCACACTGGTGCACTCAGAAAGACCTTGGAAAACAGCTGTGGTGGAAGACAGACCTCTTCCCCAGTGAAGCACTACGTCACAGTAATTGGCCAGATCAAGAGCACCCCTCAGGAGACGGAGTTATCTGTGTCAAATTCGACAATCATGAGAAAACGTCACCAGAGAAAGTACGGAGAGTTTACCACTACTGGTAGGCCTCTAAAAGAGGAAGGTCAGACCAGAGCTTGCTAAAAAACAGCTATACAAAAATCTACATACAGGATATGCAGTTCTGGAGCAAGAGCTTACGGACAGATGAGACAGCGACCAGTGTTTACTAGAATTCTAAGAGGTGAAGTACAGAGATGCTCACGATCCAAAGAAACCCACCTCATGTGTCAAGCACGGTGGAGGTAGTGCTGAGGCATGGGCATGTATGGTGGTTTTGTTGTATTCATTGATGATATCATGGCTCGCAAAAGTAGCAACATGAATTCTGAAATGGGTAGGGCTTAGTTACCCAATCAGATTTCAAAGCACATAGGACGGTGCTTCACAGTGACCATGGACACTGACTCGAAGCATACCGCAAAGGGACTCGAGGCTGTGTAAGGCAAAGACATGGACTGTTGTTCCAAGTAGAGGCAGTCACCTGACATTAATCCAACACCACAAGAACATGTAGGAACTGAAGACAATTACCTCTGAATCCCTAAAAAAGGGGGCCATGTATAAAAAAACGATTGTAATTCCTACACTGTTCTAACAATTTGAATGCAAACACATTAAATTCTGTACTTTGAGCTTATATTAATTATTTCATTTCAATTTCAACTGTTAAAATAGCAGTTAATGTCACGTCTCTTATACACTTATCAAGTGTATATCGTCGCTGTCCAAAGAAAAACAGGTATCTCCAAAACGGCAACTTTACATGAGAACCCAAAAACCTCATTTGATTTGAATGGTAGTAAATGGAACCAGACGTTTTTCCAAGCAACTTTGGACCATTTCTATTGGTCCATTCTTTATGAAATTTCCACATAGTGTAGACAGCAGCTCATGTGACCAAATGAGATAAAGTAAAATTCAGCAAAAATGGAGATGTTTTTCTTTGGACAGCGACGATATATTAATGGTCCTAACTATAATTGGGTCTGACTGTTCAACTGATTTACTTTCCCATCACTCACACTGCGACTAAAACTTCTATTTTCTCTTTCCAACACATATTATGGGTAGTTTGTGTCATGAAACTCTCCAAGGAGTATAATCCATGTACTCTGTGGGAAACATTTGGGATTGAATGGATTAAATTGGCTTTGCTTCTTCTTGTCTACCAGCTGCAAGAAATCCAGGCCCACACCCAGCTCGAGTTTGAGTGCCAGGTAGTGGTGATAAGCAAATCCAAGCAGCCAGACTGGCCCGAGATCACCCTCGTCTTAGTTTAGCCGAAGACAGCTTTAATTAGCGGCAGAGCATCACTACAGAGAGAGAGAGAGGTTTGCTTTACCTTTACTTGATTCACACGTGTGTTAAACTCTTAGACGGGGCTTGAGCACTAACACTGTTCTTCAAGCAGCACCTCCTGTAATGTATAAGCGCGTATACTGATCAGCTATAACATTAAACTCGCCTCCTTGTATCTACATTCATTGGCCATTGTATCAGCTCCACCCCCTGTGTAGGCACACTTTGTAGTTCCACAGTTATGTGTATACTTTATCCCACTTAACCCACTCTTCTGTGGTCAGGACCACCGCATCAGGACCACTACAGAGCAGGTATTATGTGGGTGGTGCTTATGAAGTTATTAGTGCTTTGTCTGACAACCTGAAACTTAATGTTGGCCAAGTTCCAACACAGCCATCTTCAACTAGGGTGGACACTGACACCGAGGAAGAGGAGTCAGATGTGAGGAAGTGAATATGGAGGATACTGAGGTTCAGGAAGAAGCCTGGAACTATCAAGCAAAAACGCAGAGCATAGGAAAATAGGAAAATACCTTTATTAGATCTGATGTTAAAATCGAAAACTGTTTTTACTTGCCACAGTTATTTCTTTAATGGGTCTGTTTCAAGGGCAGAAGCTTTTTTGAATCACAGTGATACTATAGTATGAATATGTTCTTCTGCTTTATCACAAATTAGCACGTTTCTCAAAGTCACAAAGTAGCTCCCTGCTTTTATCCCTTCTTAGACACTCAATGTTCTCACACATGCAGATACACACTTATACACCTCTGACTTCACTTTTTTTCCCACACAGCTGGGCGATATCGCGTGTTGTTGAGATGAACATCCGGCACACATGCTCACGTACACTTCCATGTGCTTATATTCACACCAAACTACAGTGTCAGTTCCCGCTGTAGCCTAACAGCGATGGCTGGGAGGGAGGTAGCTGGAGGCTGTCATTTAAATGCCACATGCCAACGTTTTTTTTGTTTGTTTTAATTGTTTGTTGTTTTTGTTTTTCTATCCTCTTGCTTTGACAGTCATTTCAATCTAGCGTTCTATAGATCTGATTAGGAAGCCTTTACACTATTGAGAAGTATGAAGTCACCTCATTTTGATCCGAGTTTTGTTGGATTATAGATGAGTGAAGTGTATAAATTACCTCCTGGTATTTAAAGGTTCCATGTTGACTCACTCGCCGTAGTAGCCCACCATGCAGTAGTCCACCAGTCTCTTGGGAAGGTTTACAGTGTATTGTAGTTTTTCAGAGGTATCCTGGGTATAGTTACAGGTGCTGGGCTATGGAGGACCAATTGAGTGAACCAATTTGCAACAGCGCCACCCTGAGGCAGATCAGGGTTGCAGTTCTGGTAGTTAAGAATAATAAAGACAGAGGATCTTTTTGTGGGCGAAACAGCTAAACTACGACCTTTCCCTGAATTTGTGTTTGAGTTTCTATTTTGCCCACAGAGACACAACCCCTTGATAATGCCTGGGTATAGGTGCCAATAGAATTTTGAAATTGACATGTTCAGGGGTCCCAGAGGTTAAAAAGGGGATCCCTTTTATTTTATACCTTGGATAAGTGTAATAGTTGTGTGTTATGTGCTTGTGATTGTTAACTGATTTCTAATTGATGTCATTGTTGACATTGGATGTCTGCTGGTTACTATTAATGAGGTCACTGTAAATGACCAAATAACTTACAGACATGCAGGGCCATCATGTCAAATTGATGATGACAGTCCCTCATGACTTGCCCATGCTGGACTCTTTTACTGCTGGATATTAGAATCATTTTTGATTGCTTAAATGGTTGAACTGAAAGACCCACTAAATAATGAGTAGGTGAACAAGCAAATTAACCAGCTGTGAACTTCCTCTCAGCCTCTTATCTGATTATTATTAACCGTGCTCAAAGACAGAAATTACAGCTCTTACTAAGCTTTAATAAAGCACCTAATAAATAATCAAAATTTAAAATTGAGGTTTTAGCAGGTAGTGGTCCTAGTTACTGATTACCACTCAATAACAACAATTAGTTAGACAGTGTTCACCACCTGGCGCCACCCGAAACCCCTCACACTGAACAGAGATCTAAAAAATGACTAAATTCCGAGTGATTAAATCTTTAAGAGGTAAAGAGCGGTCCAGAAGGGTTTGCTGTGAAATGTGCAATTCTAGAGAAACGTGCTGAGACAGAATTGTACCCAGTGATGGTGAATGGAATTGGACCAGACATCCAAAGTGTTTCTTGCCTCTATAAGAAACTACACAGAAAGTTATTATATGAAATAATTTTGAATATGCTGGTTAATGCACAAGATCATTTAATGATAGTTTTAACATCAGCGTTTAGGCTTGTTGAGAAAGCTATATATGTCAGAGAAGTAAAAGCAAAAAGGTTCATTGTTACTATTACTTACGTACTTTGTTCCTACTTGCTCACTGTTACTGTGTTTAATACGAAGCAGTTCAGAGAAAAATGATGAGACTATTTTAGAATTATCAGCAATATTAAAATGACATGTAAATAAAATGATTATATTTGCTTTGTACATATGTGCAACCCCTGGTTCCTGTCACCACGCCGGTAAAGAAATCATTAAAGAATCCGTAAAGGTTTCGGTGCGGTGCCCCTCTGGACGGCCTTGTTTGGAATTATGCAGAAATAAAGAAATGGTGGGATTCCACTTTAAACTTCACAAGCAGCCACATTCCCAGGTCAGCTAAACAGAAGAGGGCAGCAGCTCTCTTGCCTTGGTGCCAAAGTGGATGTGGCACTGGCATTCCCTGTCTACTAAATTTTACATCCCCGTGCTCATACATGAGCTGCTGCCTCTTGAGCTTAGTGTAGATTGCTCTGAATGCTATTCCTAAAGTACAGTACCAGTCAAAAGTTTAGACACAGCTACTCATAGAAGGTTCTCCTTATGTTTAGCTTAATGTTTACCTCAGAATAAAAGTGAGACATCAAACTGTTAAATAGCACTCATGGAATTCTCCAGTCCACCTTAAAAACCCTCCTAAATGGACCTTTACAGGAGGATGAAACAGCTTTCTTAACCTGCAATGGAAGCTGACAGAACAAGAAATGTTGGACCCTTTCTATTGGTCTGTTCATCATGAATATTCACTAAACTAAAAGCGGAACTAGAGCTTTTAAACTGTGCTAAAAAGAAGATAATAAGATAATGTTTTTGCACAACTAAATCTATATTAGAGGTGGAGATGATGCAGTTGTGATACATCCAGAGAAACGTGGTATATCAGGATATGTACTGTTTCAGATTCTCATCAGTCGGAACTGTTAGGAGTCTTTAAGATCAGCAACAATCCACGTAGTTGGGAGTGTCTAAACTTTTGACTGGTACTGAATGTTTATCTCTGTCTCATCAGTATTATAAAACCGACAGCCAATAAGCTAGATCGGTGAACCTGCTGCCGCCAGTGTTTACTTATTTACATATGTGTCCTTATCTCATCCAACTCTGCCTTATCTGAAAATATCAGCTGCATCCCCTTTGGCCCCTTGGCAGGACATGAACGGTATCCTTCATGAGCATCTTGGATGTAACAGCGCAAAAGAGAGTGACGTGAGACCAGCATATTGGCCCAGGAAAGCACTGAAAGCACGTCTTGAATATTGTTTATAATTCTGACATTGGACTTGGCCAGATTATGATAAAAGATAATAATAATCTTTATTCATAACGCACTTGTCAGTTTAGTTATGAAATCCCAAAGTGCTTTATACAGGAACATGAATAAATGCAGGAAGGTAAACACTATGACCGGAATAAAAATAACCACACAGCTATAAAAAGGAGAAATGAGCCACAGTAATTCTAGGCATAAAGTCATATCCAGGTTCTGGCACTTCTGCTCAAATGACACACTGGGCTGATTTTCTGAAGTTTACATCCTCTACAGAGAGCAACCTCCCGCACATCTCAATGCACACATACTGTATATGTTATTTACTGAATCAGTAATTTTTTTACCCTACTATGTTACACTTAGCCGTTCTCAATATATACAATGCCCTACAGTATGCCGAACAATGCCATATTTAGACATCACCCCAATTAGGATGTGTTCAAGTCCTGTAGCGACCCACTACAGGCTGGTGCTGGTCTCCAGAAGCCATGCTGATGGCCATGCCAGGAGGATAATGGGAAGCGTGTGTCTTCCAGAAAAGGGACATTATATATTGTTAAGAGCCCAGAAAAGGACCGTGGCAATGGGGTCAATGCTACAAAGCTCCACAGGGAAGGCGTCCTGGCAAGGCTCAGCGGTGAGGCCAGTTCTGGAAAGTCAGAGGCCAGAGTCAATGCTTGAAGGTCCAGTGAAGGGGCCGACACAGTGGGGCTGGATTCCGGAGGCGGCAAGGCGACACACGACAGCAGTGCCAGCGAATAGGATGCCAACAAAAGGGAAACCACTGAAGACTTCAGCACGTGACTGCCATGCTGAACGATGGGCTGTATGCCAACCCTGATCCCAGTCCTAACCTTAGTGTTAATTGGATGGTTGAAAAACATTAATATCTACTAGACCCTCTGCACTGGCCTCTAGAAGCTTGTGGGACAGGTAGCCACACTGGGAGGACCACTAGAGGAGCATGCCAGCGGAAGATGTTCTCGTTGTTAATGTTAATGCCTGTTAGTTTAAAGGTCCGCGTACAGGCCTTCCCTGTGTCTCACTTTACACCAACTCTACAATATTTTCACAATGAGCAGGTGTGTTCAGGTATTTGCATGTGACAATATGCAAACACTTCTCTGAAGTGCTGTTACGGAGGGCTACTTAGGAAAAGGACCTAACACCAACTGAGCTGTAAGTAAGGGGTTCGCTGTAAGCCCTAGCTGAACAAAGTGGTCTGGACAGGCTATAACGATTTAACAGATCAGTAAGATACAGCTGAGCCATGCAATTACGGCCACTAAATATCATGAGCAGGACCTTGTAGTAAATGTGGAACTTCACAGAAAGCCAGTGTAAGCTGATTAAAGGAGTAATATGCTTGAACTTAGCACAGGGGTCACTGCAATCTGAGGTTGGAGCCAATTTATAGTGACAGCATGGCAGCCAGCCAGTATTGGGTAGTGTAGTCTAGTAGTTATGAGAGCATGCAAGTTGATTTCTCAGTATTTTGGGAGCATAGAATGTGTCTTATTTTTCTCAAGTAATATAGAGCAGTCTTTATTACTGACATGAGACTCAAATGACAAACTGGCGTCCGGTGTTGCATCAGGTTCTTTAACTGTAGCCTGTGGTTGCACTGAAGAAGCACTGAGGACAAGGGTACACTCTGCATCCTCTAGAATCTTACCGGGCTTCGAATTCGAGACAGCAGCAGAGTTTGTAGATAGCGCTCTCTCAGTAAGACTATGAAGTGATATTTTTTGCAGCATGCATTGTCACGTTCCCTAGAAAACACATTTCGGACTACAAGTGGAAGCTAAACCACAAAATGACCCCATCTGAAGTGCACATATTGCAATCCACACATAGCAAACAGACCAAGCAAAAATGATTATGGGGTGTTTGGTATGGGCTTCTCTGCGCTACATGTGTATTGCATGTATGTAGTGGGGCTGTGTGCGTATGTGTAGATTGCCAAAGGCCTCCAGATGGGTAGTAATACAAAGAATAACAAATGGAGGCAATATGATCATAATGGGCCACCAAGCCTTCCGCTTTGGCAGTGACGCCTGAGCGTGTGTGTGTGATTATGCATGGTGCGCTGCCTCGACTGGCCTGATTACCTGTCAGCATGTGCTTGGACCCTGACAGGATCTCCCCAACCCTCTGTCTCACACATACAGCAGGTGGAGTTTTTGGAAATTCATGCGTATGTGTGCGGGCTCTGTGCTCCTCTGAGGCTGACTAGTATGGGGATTCGCTAAAGGAATGCAGACGGGGAAGTGGGTCGGAATATATCCTTTATTGAGGAGCTGAATGGTTCATCATGGCCATAGATCTGTTTCTGTGAGTGTGTGCGTGCGCGCGAGTGAACACTTCTCTATGGGTACTCATCTGCGCGAAGGACAGGAGAGATTGCTGCTAGATAGCATGTATTATTCTCGCTACACTGACTCCAGCCACCAATTCTCACACATAATGCCCCCTCAAATGAGGCAGCCACGAACTTAGGGATATTTCTGAAGACTCCTCTATTGCTTCATGGGCCCACATATGGCTGTATTGTTGTCAAATGATTCACAAATATCAGAATATGACATATATGGTAATAATTGCAGTCCATAAGTAAGTGGACAGTGGATGCTCTATATTGCTGCTCGTTTCAGACGAATAAGTGATGGTAAGTTTAATTGGAAATAGTCCCTCTGTGTCAATGGACCATTAGTAATTGGACAATTGTCCGTTCACTTGTATCACCACCAGATGTGCACTGTTGGTTCATTAAATGCACAAGCATGGCTACAATATGTAGAGAGAATTTTAGATGTGGCATTTGTGACTGGCACATAGGGCAACACTGTTGCCCAACTACAACAAGGACCTGGGTTTGATACCCAGCCGGGGCCTCCAGGGTCCTTTCTGTGTAGAGTTTGCATGTTCTCCCCGTGTCTGTGTGGGTTTCCTCCAGGTGCTCCGGTTTCCTCTTACCATCGAAAGAGTCAGATAAACCGGAGATGGCTTACCTAATGTCAATCAAACATATAAAAACTACATGTTAAGTAAACAGTTGTTATAGGTTTTCTTGACAATAGTTGACCATTATTAATCATGTATTCATGTACCTAATGTACTACATCATGTTAGTTAGTCAATACTTAACGTAGAGTGTTACCGGATATGTTTTTTACCTTAAGGTTTATTTATGAGCTCTGTTCTGATTGGCTCAACTGTATTGCGCCTCATTTAAACTGCCATCTGGCATGACATTTCTTAGAACGTCTTTATATATGGGTGGAGCTTCACTGTTATATGCTTGATAGGTGGATATACACACATGGACAAAATTGTTGGTAATCGAGGGGTTAATGAAAGAAAAACCCACAGTGGTAACAGAAATAACTTTAATCTGACAAAAGTAATAAAAAATTCTATGAAAATGAACAAATGAAAGTCAGACATTGCTTTTCAACCATGCTTCAACAGAATTATTTATAAAAAACAAACTCCCGAAACAAGCCTGGACAGAAATTATGGTACCCCTGAAAAATGTGACAAAAGGGACATGTTAAATTAAGGTGTGTTCACTAATTAGCATCACAGGTGTCTACAGTTTTGTAATCAGTCAGTGGGCCTGTTATATAGGGCTACAGGTAGTCACTGTGCTGTTTGGTGACAAGGTGTGTACCACACTCAACATGGACCGGAGGAAGCAAAGGAAGGAGTTGTCTCAGAACATTAGAAAGAAAATTATAGGCTTTGTTATGCTCTGGGGCTGCTTTGCTGCATCTTGCACAGGGTGTCTTGAATCTGTGCAGGGTACAATGAAATCTGCTGGAGAAATGTGCTGCCCAGTGTCAGAAAGCTTGGTCTCAGTCGCAGGGCATGGGTCTTGCAACAGGATAATGACCCAAAACACACATCTAAAAACACCTAAGAATGGCTAAGAGGAAAACACTGGACTACTCTGAAGTGGCCTTCTATGAGCCCTGACCTAAATCCTATTGAGCATCTTTGGAAGGAGCTGAAACATGCCGTCTGGAAAAGGCACCCTTCAAACCTGAGACAACTGGAGCAGTTTGCTCATGAGGAGTGGGCCAAAATACCTGCTGAGAGGTGCAGAAGTCTCATTGACAGATACAGGAATCGTTTGATTGCAGTGATGCTGGTGCAACAAAAGGGTACCATAATTTCTGTCCAGGCCTGTTTCAGGTGTTTAGTTGTTTTAATAATTCTGTTGAAGCATGGTTGAAAAGCAATGTCTGACTTTCATTTGTTCATTTTAATAGAATTTTTATTTATCATTACTTTTGTCAGATTAAAGTATTTCTGTTACCATTGTGGGTTTTTCTTTCATTAACATTACAAACTGAATAGGCTTTTTTTTTTTGCAACTTACTTTCCATATTTGGCTGGTATGGACTGTAAGATACAATAAGATAATCCTTTATTAATCCCACAGTGGGGAAATTTGCCGTTTGTAAATTGTATGTGTAAATGACACATATACACATTTAACCATGTGTACATACTCTATAACCTGCATATGTAGTTCTGTGGCACGTGCAGTAGTTTTGTGTTGTTTTCTGGGTATTTTGAATCAACGAAATGAAAGAACCACCCATGGTCCAGTTGAAGCCTTCTCACTAAGGCAGTGAAGTTTTGGTGTTGATCTGCCGTTACTGGATGGAGTCCATGTAACCATCGAATAAAGGATCACTCAGATTAGTATCACAGTTTAATACAGTTGAATTTTTACAGCACATTTTCATCAAGTTAACAAGGGTTGCCAATATTTCTAGAGGACAGTATAATGCCCGATCCACACCACAATCCAGACCAATGTTGCGATTGTGAGAGACCCTACAGGTAATGACACACATAGTGATAGCAGCAAACAAATTTTCCAAACAGAAGTTCGAAACATGAGTTTAAAAAAGTTCCAGAGAAAATGGATTTCCTAATTCCCAACACCTGCAAGACCAGGTAGACCACTAAAACTGTCCCCATCAGATAAACAGCACTTAAAACTGGCAGATGTTTTCAGATCCGGAATACTTCATAGGTGTTTCTGTCCTACCAGCAATTATGAGAAGTACTGTGCTGCATGCATAAAGCCAAGATATCAAAAAACATCCATTCATTTATACAGTAGACTACAGTGTACCAGTGACTTGTACTTTTGTACTGCAGGCTTTTTACATGGCATCTTCAGTCAGATACATAATTGTTGGAAACTCTCGCATACATACCCTGAGTGTGCTGCTTGTTGTTGTGACATTTTGTACAGTTCTTTATACTAGTAAACAGCACTTCATCACAGCATGCAGTAATATTATTTTGCACTTCTCATTTGTTGGCTTATATATGACCCGCTGCAAACTTCTGAGCGAAGAAAATTGTCTTTATTTGTTCTTTGAAAAATTCCCCCCAGCTACAATTTTACACATGCGTTCTCTAAGTGTGTCTGGCACGCTGAACATGTTTCTGCTGTTGTGGAAATATTACTTTAATATTCCAAACACATCCTCCTCCCAGGAAAACTGGATATGGATTGGAGCGGCTTGTGCTTGCAGTCGTCTTAAGGAAGAGATTCAGGAAGACGGAAAGGGATCTAAGGTGGCAAATGATACCACAGACGGGGTGTGTATGTGCATGTGTGTGTGTATGTGTGTGTATGTGTGTGTGTGTGTGTGTGTGTGTGTGTGTGTGTGTGTGTGTATGTGTGTATGTGTATGTGTGTGTGTGTGTGTGTGTGTGTGTGTGTGTGTGTGTGTGTGTGTGTGTGTGTGTGTGTGTATGTGTGTGTGTGTGTGTGTGTGTGTGTGTGCACGCACGTGTGTGTTTTTTGTATGTGCCCCCAGAGTCAGAGAGAGGACCTTTAAAAGTCAGGCCCTTCCTTCTTCAGCTTCTTGTAGTCTGTAGTGACGGCCACCAACTGTGAAGAGAGGAAGAGAGGGAATACATTTAAATCTGCTTAGCTTAAATTAAGACCATCAAGGCTGCTGGCGCTGAAACCAACACAGATAGCCCAAACATGTGCATGCACATACGTATTGTCTGTCTGCCCAGGCACCCCCACCATACTCCCCATCACCTAGCATGAAAACACATCTCCCACTGCATTACACTTTGCATGTTGAAGCTGCAGCTTCCACATCACCTACCTCCAGACAAACAGATTTTCCTGTCTGTCTGCATTGATTATTTTCCTGCATATTTTTATTGATCTCTCAGCTGCCCCTAAACTCACACAGCATCACTGCTAGGATGGCAGTGGAGTGTGGATTCCTGACCTTTGACTGCGGTTGAGAATTAAACATGCTGTGTCGTGACCTTTTTATGTGCTGTGGTCTACGTGTCCAATGCATATGTAAACTCATGCATTTCTTCAGAATATTCCTTTTACTTCCCATTCCATTCCCTGTCTGCGTTACTTGTTTTTTTTTTTTTTTTGTCAGGATGCCGGGACGTTCTGTTACTCCAAATGGGAACAAAACGTTCACCTGCCATGTCCTGAATTATTCCCTCTGAAGAGTCTTTAACAAGCTCCTTCCAGCAACACATTTTCAGGGCCAATTTGCAGACAGGCTACCAGACAGAAAATCCCAACCAGAGCTTCTACAGTTTACAGGCTGATGCATTTCCAGACTCACTTGAATGTTCTAGAATGCCGTTCCAGAATACCACTCCGGTCATGCATTACTTTGTTTACTTTTGCAGTTATTGTTATATTTTCGGCTAAGTTTGATCTTATTCCACCCACTAGGTAGATTAGCATTACACTTTGCTACCAAGCCTATAGTGTTGAGCTCATCAATGAACATGCACCACTGGAATACTTCCATTTCTTTATGTAATTTTTACTGTTTTTTGGAAAACATATACCCAAAAATGCCTAAATAACCTCATCATCAAAAAAAAAGTAGGATTCAGATAGAAGTGTTTGATTGCAGTGCTATTGGGAAGGAAGATAAAGATTACCAGGAACAATAAATAATAAATTTAGACTAATATGAGCAATAGTTACTGAGCTACACATACAGAAGTAGTGTCTCTCATTATGGCGTCTGGCCATGTTTCCTAATAGTGTCCTGCGATAATCCATCCCATGCAGCTTGAATATCCTCACACAGCTCCTGCAGATTGTGTGATAGGGGTGGAGGTGGAGTGACAGCAGGCCTTCTAGACATTTAACACGTGACAACAAACTGCTCATATGAGCTCTGACCATGGTCACTCCACACACACATTTCTTGGTCGACTCAGCCAAGACAAAAGCGGGACTTGTCACTGAAGATGACCCTCTGCCATCCTGAGTCACTCCATGACAGTCTGGCACAACAGTATTTAATCTTTGGCAACGGTGACGTGGTGCTAAGGGTAGTAGTCCTGCGTTGTGCAGCCGTCTGCCTGTGTTGCTGGCACCAACAGAATTATTCATGGAGGACATTACTGCTCCCCAACTATGACTGTTGGGTAAGTCAGGGACAGTGATAACCTCCCTCCTTACGTCACATGGGGGCCGAGCGTGAAACTTAAATCACTGGTATGTCTCACAATGTCAAACCTGTCCATGAAGTTTTATTATTGTTGGTTGGTTCCTTCTGGGAAGGAGTCCTTTCTGTCCATCAGTCCTTGTGATGATGCGTGTAATGAAGAAAAACTCTGTAACTAATTGGGTTAATTGGCACCAAGTCAGTAACATGATTATGCATGAAATGAGCTTCACAATAATAGAGAAGTATTAAAGGGGAACTGGGAGATTTCATCCTCTACACTGAATAATATCATTTTAAGATTCAGAGAATCTGGAGAATCCCTTTCTATGCAAGAGCAAAGGCCAAAACCAATACTGGGTAGCTGTGATCTTCGGGCCCTCAGATGGCACTAAACAGACAAAATTCTGTCCTCTGGTCAGACAAACCGAAATTTGAAATTCCTTTTTTGGAAATTATGGATGGGGCATCTTGCAGGCTTAAAAAAAAAAGCAATCATCTGACTTGTGTTCAGTGCACAGTTCTAAAGTCAGCATCCGTGATGGTGTGATGGTGGGAAGTGGAAGCATTAGTGCATGGATGACTTGCACTCCGTTAATGCTGTTAATGCTGAAAAATACAACAAAGGAGTTGCTGAGCAGCTGAAAACAAGCAAGGATGGGAAACATTTCATGTTTACAACAGTTGTTGATCTCCTCAGTTCCCCAACACCTACAGACTAATGAACAAAGAAGAGGTGTTGCGAATTCAATCATTGTCCAAAAGAATAGCTGCACCCAGAAAGAATCAGCCGACAGGAATGAACCTTGGTGAGTAGGTTTAGCATTCTGAGACATGCAAATGATTCAAGTTTGATGCAACAGCCAAGATTTCAGACATTCACTAAGCAGTGATGCCCTCCATGAGTCATCCTGTTAGAGCCAACACTACTGGCAGAAGGTTGCACAATGCAGGACTACATCCACACACACCGTTAGGACTACTGCCCTTAACACCATATCAAGACTGCAAAGACTGCACTGGTGCCATGCCAGACTGTCAGGGACTGACCCAGAATGTCAACGGTCATCTTCAGTGACGAGTCCCGCTTTTGTCTTGATGGAGATGACCAACGAATCCGTGTGTGGAGGCACTGTGGTCGCCAAGATGAATGATTTGTCACACCAGGAGGCCTGGTGTCACTCCACCTCCATCCCTAGGGCTAAATCTGCAGAAACGGTGTCAGAATATTCAAACTACATGAGATGGATTATCACAGGACACTTTTGGGAACCTCTACAACTCCATACTGAGATGTCTGGCATGTTGTGTTAACAAACGTCCCAATGTCATACTGAGAGACACTACTTCTGTATGTGTAGCTCAATAAATATTCCCCATATCACATTTATCATCATTTACACTTCCTCCTGGGTGCAATTCTTGTGATGATGAGTGTATTTACCCACTGTGGATTCCATACTGAATCTTTTGGAATGTGACTACAGATACGACATATAATACATACATATATACATATGCTACTCTTCATCACAGTATACAGTATAGTATCCAGCATATGACAAAGGCCAGATATCGTACTAGATTGTGATCATCAAAATCTGAGCTTAACTGATCTTAAGACCCAAACCAAATTCCTTTAATCTAAAGGAACTGTCACTCATAGTGGGTGACTTTTAAGTGCAGGGTCTTGTTTTCTGCCTTTCCTTGAAGCCAAAAACAACAGCTTTCAACATGTCAGTTTAGAATTCGTCTGTGTGCTAATCATGTGTGGTGTCCAAGACCCCAGTGTTTGCTTTACACTGGGTGATTCTATCTTCAGTACTTTCATAGTTGGTAATATGTGTTTGCTGTCCTAACTTTAGTAAGCTACTGTTTAACCTCGTTATCTATGTGATAACTTCATTAAAGAGACACAGCCAGCAAACCCAGTTTAAAGCCAGCAGGGAACGCTGGTGCAGCTGCTGCAGTTCTGCAGCGTATGGACAAATTTCTGAAAATATCCGGGCAGTTACATCAGTCACTACGTCCTGCTGAATCTCTGTGATTGCACAGCATTGTGGTATTCAGTGTATCAAAAAAAAAAAAAAATCGATCTCTGGCTGCATTCTGGAAAATGTCATGTTGGTCACATGCTGGACACTGCTCTTGAGCGCAGTGTGTGAGCAGTATGTAGGCTTTTTTGAACATGCATAAAAAAAGATTTCAAAATTATTCGGGAGTTTTCTGGCTAGTAAGATATTCTTGCATGTTTGCCAGCATAAAGTTCTTAGATGTTGCTGTAGCCCTGTTTTTAAAAATAAAGGAAATGACGGTGTGGGCTATTTTGCACGTCAGTTCCCAGCCTGTTCCTATTAAAACAGGCAGTTCTTCATCCTGTGAAGTGGAAAACTCACTAGATTCACTGATAAGGGGCAGAAGCTTGCGAGGTTTTTCCCATCATAGGTTGCTTTGTGAGGTGTTTGCTTCTGATAGTCTTTTCGGTTGAATCACTTTTCCCTGAAATATTACAGACTAGCTCAGACCGAATATTCAGCAGTTAGACTAACACAGGTACTCTATTCCTGTCATGCGTTGCTTTGGTTGGGTTGTTTTTCTCTTCCATTTTTTTTTAGATGAATGCGTTTCACTGTAAATATTATGGTGGCTGAACCTGGAGCAGAAGGGATGACAGTTGTGTCGCCGCTGTCAGGCTGAAACTGATCTGAGCACAGTCAGCAGGAGCTTTTACCTTGTACTGATAGGTGGGACTGAGCTTGTTCCACGGCTCTGGGTTATTCTTCCTGTCCCAGCTGACAGAATGGGGATAAGGCCAGGCCCGGGAGAGCGAGAGAGAAGAAGAAGAGAGAGGAAGAGGGAGGGGGGGAGGGAGAGAGGGAGCAAGCAAGCCAGGGAGAGTCAGAGAGCGGGTCAATGGGGGCAAAAAAGGAAAAAAATGGAGGACAGTTGGAATGAGAGGAAGAAAAGAGGAGAAAACAAGAGGCAGGATTGGGATGAGTAAAACAGGTTTGAGAGGGATCGAGGGAGGGAGAGAGGGAGAGCAGAGAGGTGGGAAATAATTATCATTGGCATTGAAGGAGGGCAGTATTTTGGCAGAGTGCCGTTCATCATTAAGCAATGTTTGTTTCTCACACAGAGAGAGAGAGAGAGGAAGAGAGAGAGAGAGAGAGAGAGAGAGAGAAAGAGAGAGATAAAGAGAGTGCTCCACAGTAAACGAGTGGCAGGGCTGAACGCCCCAGTTCACTCACATATACAGGAAACAAAAGAGTAATTGACAATACACGATAAACAGATGAATAGAGCAGAGAACATGAGCACTCAAATTTGAGATGTGTGGAATCCAGTTCTCAGACTTTCAACCTTACACTGGTTTTCAGCTACAAGTTTAGCGTACCTGATAAACCTCCAGCCACTGACAGAGATATCAACCTTTAAATTCAATATAGATTAATGAAGGATATTACTGGCAAATGATAGATTTCAAATAATTAATAGTTTAATAGTGTGCCCAGATTTCTTCATATCTAAATTGTAAGATACACTTCATGGCCAAAAGTATGTGGAGATCTATATGAGCTTTATCCCCCACCCCACAGGGGAGACTGGGCAGCTATGTCATTTGATCAGGTGTGCCCAAACTTATGACACATTGCTAACAACCTTCTTACATCCCACTTCAGTTTATTAGCAATCTGGCACTGGTCGTAGAGTCCTAAATTTGGGCACCAGTGGTCAAATGATATGTCTGAAACAATGTCAGAAACACGGGTAGTGATTTAGAGGAACACGTGACTCACGTGACATGGGGTCCTCGTGCCAGTCGGACCAGGTAGAGAGACGCTCCACCCATACCCAAAATTATAAAGAAAAACTGAGGGATAAGCTGTGAAAACAAAGAGTTTCAATTCATTCAGATCCTTCTGTTATGCTATAGGTTCACAATGCAAATAGAAATATCCAAATAATGGAACAGCAGATGATTACTGTAGCATCATAACGGAATCTGTTAAAGCAATCACATCATGTTAATGTGGCTTAAAAAAAAAGCAAGTAGTCACTAATAAACGTGAGCCCATTGTCTTAACGCTAATAGGTTTGTTTCCTTTCAGTAACTGTTAGCAACATTAGCGACATTGGGACTGAACTATTACAAAATACACATTTGCATATAAAACTGAATATAGCAGCATTTGTATGCTTTATTTTAAATACATGAGACTTTAGAGTTAGCAAACTGTAACAGGTTATGGCTAGTCCTACATACACACTGGTGGAATGTCTGGAACAGGGATAATACGGAGCCAGGACAGCAAGAATCCAAAGTTATGTCCTGTGTTACACCAGGAAGCGGAAAGAGACAGGCAGACCCTTTGACATAGCTGCTAGTAAATGACCATGTGATTCCTTTCGAATGTCCCTGATGCAGTCCCAGCTAGATGCAAGTTAACAGGTCTTCTATTCTGAAAACTCCTTCTGTTCTTCACCTGCTAGTAGTAGTAAGATAAAACACATGGTAGAGCAGTCTATGGTGGAAATCAGTTTATTAAAAAACAACATTATTGGATAAGCATAAAGCTGATGTCATATCAGAGGAGAGAAGGCATTTGTCCTGATCAGTGGTTTGGTTTATGTAAGCCTGGGTAGGTCTAGGCCAGTTTCCCACATACACATACACTATTACGCAAAACCTTAGACAGCAATCTGACAATCTGAACATGAATTGATTTAATTTCCTGTCAAAAATACATTTAGCAAAGAAATATATCAGATATTAATATTCAGTGCAGGGGTGCCTAATGGCCCTGGTGATCTACCACCCAGGAGTGTTCAGATCCTACATAGCTGGCTCTAATACTCTAATAGACGGCCCTGAAGACCTTCATTACCGTGTTGGTATGGTTTTCTATTACTTTTTTAATTGTGACGTTCCTTCTTTATGCAAGGGAATATCTACTTTCCCCAGTAACATATGAAGAAACATAAATAATTCGTATTTAACAGCCATTTTCACTGGACATTAAGGACATTAAAGGGAATAGGTGTCATTTTTTTGGAGGGCTTAAAGAATTACCCCAGCTAGTCTTGCCCTCCTTATTACTTATGTCCGTATATTGCCTTGTGTTTCCAATATACTGTCTAACTCTGGTGGATAAATATACACGCTCTCTGACGTGGTTGTTATTCTCCCTGTCTCTCCCTGATTCATATGTATAAGAGGGAGACAGTGTAGGGCGTGTGTCAGGCTGGGTTGAGCGGGCAAGGACGCAGCAAATAGAGAGGTGTGTGTGTGTGTGTGTGTGTGTGTGTTTCTGCTTGCACCCGCTGCCTGTCAGGCTGAGTGACAGGATCACAGTCACTCTTCAGGGGGACCGGTGAGTGGGTGTCTCTCTGTCTGTGGGTGTGCATCTACGCAGTAGATGACAGGGATTAGAATATAAATACGTAGTAAGGGTAAACGGGAAAAATCAGTTCAGATGCCGAAATAGACGTGTTTTTTTTCCTAATGCAGAAAATAACTATGCATGTAAAAAAAAAGAGAGAGAGAGAGAGAGAAAGAGAGACAGACTGAGCCCTGAGCTGTCAAAACTTTACGTCCTATAGCAGCCATTAACATAATTCCCACAGGGGCTTTCAGAAAGATATTCACATTAGCCTATCAGAGATGTTCAAAATGGCCTTAAATGGCTGTAGCCTGTTGTGCGTGTAAGCTCATGTCGCTCTCATCTCCTCTAAGGTCAGAACTGTGATGGACATGACGTGCTCTTCCACGTTTAATGCGGTTGATTTTGTGTTATGAGTTGAGGTGGTTTTTCCGAGGTGTCCGAGTTTTTCCATAATGCCATTTGAGATTACAGCTGCTGCACTTTTGTCTAGCCTGCTTGCTGCTTAGGGGACCAAGACTGGAGCCCCTCACTGGGTAACTGTCATATGCACAGACCCATCAGAGGGTCAGAGAGTCTAATCCTCATGGTGATTAACGCTAAGGAAAAAGAAGCGTGTAGCTGATTACATGATTACATGACTGGGCCAACACTTGGAGGGAAAAAGTTTCTTTGAAGAATAAGTGAAAAAAATCAATTAATCAATCAATCAATCAATCAGCCATCAGCTCATAAATCAGCACAACTGACCAGGCATATATTATATACTATATTTTAGCTATTTTTAGCAATAGGCCTACATTTTTTATTCATTCATTCATTATGATATCAGTGATAGTTTAATCCAGAATGCAGAAGAAAGTCCACTCTTCATTTTTACATTGGTCCAATACTGGCTTTATGACTATAACCCCAGGTAGTCAACAAACCTTCACAAGACCTTTCAGCATTTTGTAGTAGCTTTAAAAAGGAAAGCTGCTGAAATCTGTAAATAAAAGTTAGACGTGTCCAGAATGACAGCGGAAAAGGGAGTATGTGACGAGGGCTGTGCTTTGGGTTCCATCCTAGAGCGGGTGAATATGATGATTGTTAAAAAAGAGCGTTTAAAGAGGACACTTTCAGAACTTAGTGCCTTTCTATATGAGCTTTTCTCTTCTTAGAGTTTAGTGATGCTGCATTTCAAACCAGAAACATTACATGCAGCTTTAATTTACAGTTTAGCTGCGCTTTGGAAGTGATTCCAAACTTCTGAATGGTACACTGTATAATCAAAATTAGAATCAAAATCAGGTTTATTGGCCAAGTATGTTGACATTCACAAAGAATTTGGTTTCACCAGTTCATGTCTCTCTAGTAGTGACAGTCCACAATATACACAATGACTCCACATATACACAATAAATACAGACAGTAACAATATACAATCTTCACAATACACTCAATACACAAGCTATAAACCGGCTACAAATAATATACAGTTGAGGTAGAGCCAGTAGTGTTGAGGTAGAGGCAGCAGTGTTGAGGTAGAGGCAGTAATGTTGAGGTAAAGGCAGTAGTGTTGAGGTAGAGGCAGTAATGTTGAAGTAAAGGCAGTAGTGTTGAGGTAGAGGCAGTAATGTTGAGATAAAGGCAGTAGTGTTGAGGTAGAGGTTGTAGTGTTGAGGTAGAGGCAGTACTGTTGAGGTGGATGCAGTAGTGTTGAGGTAGAGGCAGTAGTGTTGAGGTAGAGGCAGTAATGTTGAGGTAAAGGCAGTAGTGTTGAGGTAAAGGCAGTAGTGTTGAGGTAGAGGCAGTACTGTTGAGGTAGATGCAGTAGTGTTGAGGTAGAGGCAGTAATGTTAAGGTAGAGGCAGTAGTGTTGAGGTAGAGGCAGTAATGTTGAGGTAGAGGCAGTAATGTTAAGGTACAGGCAGTAGTGTTGAGGTACAGGCAGTAGTGTTGAGGTACAGGCAGTAATGTTAAGGTAGAGGCAGTAGTGTTGAGGTAAAGGCAGTAGTGTTGAGGTAGAGGCAGTACTGTTGAGGTAGAGGCAGTACTGTTGAGGTAGATGCAGTAGTGTTGAGGTAGAGGCAGTAATGTTAAGGTAGAGGCAGTAGTGTTGAGGTAGAGGCAGTAATGTTGAGGTAGAGGCAGTAATGTTAAGGTACAGGCAGTAGTGTTGAGGTACAGGCAGTAATGTTAAGGTAGAGGCAGTAGTGTTGAGGTAGAGGCAGTAATGTTAAGGTAGTGCAACAGTATTAGTGTACATGTACGAGGAAGAGACTGTGGTGTATAATCTGGTATGAGAGTGAAACACTATGGGGGAACTGGAGTAGCTATGGTCCAGCAGGTGACGTGACTGGTCAGCTGTTTATGATGGCGTGAGGAAAGAAGCTGTTCCTGTGTCTGGTTGTCTTGGAGAACAGGGTGCTGTAGCGTCTGCCTGATGGGTGTTGGAGTATGCTGTGTCCAGGGTGAGACAGAGCTGTGATGAGTTTCCATGCCCGTTTCCTGGTTCTTGAACAGTACAGGTCCTAGAGGGGCTTAGCAGCTGTCTTTATGGTCCTTTGTAGTCTGTTCCGGTCCTGTACAGTGGTCGCTCCAAACTTGACTGTGATGGACGTGCACAGGACTGATTCGATGACTGCAGTGTAGAACTGGATCAGCAGCTCCTGTAGCAGACCCAGAAAGTGCTTCCTCTGCTGAGTCTTTTTGAGGATGGAGTTTATGTTAGTCTTCCATTTCAGATCTCGGGAAATGATAGTACCCAGAAACTTGAAGGTGTCCATGGTTGACACTGAGCTGTTGGATATTGGGGGATCAGTGTTGAGGGGTGTCTCCTAAAGTCTATGGTCATCTCCATGGTCTTCAGCGTGTTCAGTACTAAATGGTTACACCAGAAAACCAACTGTTTGACCTCCCTTTGATAAGCAGACCCGTCTTACATCTTGTTAATAACATATAGGCAAGTAAAATGATCTAGCTGATATATCTTATACGCTTATTATTTTTTGCAGTGTAGCGCATGTGTCAAAGTATGTTGGCTACATGGCTACACGAAGACGGCTCCTCAAAGGTTCTGTAGCTAAGACAGTGGTTTAATAATAATCAGAGAACCACTGGCATGCTTAAAGCGTTCTTTGTGAAATGGTTTTGTGTTCTAAATGGTTCTATAGGATCAAAAGGCTTTGCTGTTGTTATGATGTCATGCTTGTAACGATAGAAGAACCATTTTGGTGCTATGTAAATAGGATATGTGGGATATATAGAACTCCAATGTGAAGAACCTTTTCATCATGGTTCTATATAGAACCACAGTCACTACAAAACCAATCTTTTTTGTGTTGTTAGTCATTTTGGCTTCCGTTTTCCTGGTGTTCTCACTTTCAAGAGGTAGAAAGTGTGACTATGGTTTTTTCCACTCTTTTTTTTTTTTACTTCAACATCTGTGCAGTTTTAATGTTCTGTCCAAAAGAGAGAGAAACAGAAAGAGAGAGAGAGAGAGAGAGAAATGGACTGACTGACTCTTAATCTCTCTCATTCACAGCATCTGGTGTTGCATCTGCTCCTGACCTGAAACCACTCTTAAACAGAGCAGGCCTTAGTTATTAATTTATTTAGTTATTTGCTCTGTTATTTATTTCATTATCACAGTCAGTCAGCAGTGCTTCCAATCAGATGGTGCGATTTCAGCAGTGAGACTGTTTTTTAATTGCTAGGTTAACGTTCTGATTAAATCTGTTTTCAGAACCAGTCTGTGATCTCACTCCGGACGAGTGTGGGTTCTACAGCTCTCGCATCGTCAGTCGAATGCCACAGATGGAGATGCAGCCATGCTAGCATGAATGAGGCTGGCTGCTGTAGGCTATTGACTGCGGATGCTGTCTGATGCAGTGCGCTTCAGTGCTCTTTGGTGCTTCGCTTTGATTATATAACACTGTCACTTTTGCCTTCTTTTGGTAACCTGCCAACAAGAATTTGGGTCACCGCAAACTGATTTACAGAAACGTGGCAGCTGTTCAAGGAACAAGCATTAAGGACAGTTATTTGTGCTGTTTCAACTTTTTTGTAAGAAATTATTTCAACACACCAAATTAAAAATAGGAGAACAGATTACAGTCCTGCCCATTCCAGGGGTCTTTTCACCCTGGACCCTGTAAATACTCAACAATTAGCTTAAAATAACCGAATAACTGATAGATAGACAGACAGACAGACGGACAGACGGATAGATAGATAGATAGATAGATAGATAGATAGATAGATAGATAGATAGATAGATAGATAGATAGATAGACAGACAGAAAGAGACAGATGGATCGGTAGATAGATAGACGGACGGACAGACGGACGGATAGATAGATAGAGGGATGGATGGATGGATGGATGGATGGATGGATGGATAGATAGATAGATAGATAGATAGATAGATAGATAGATAGATAGATAGACAGACAGACAGACAGACAGACAGACAGATGGATGATGGATAGATGGATAGATAGATAGACAGACAGATAGATAGATAGATGGATGATGGATAGATGGATAGATAGATAGATAGATAGATAGATAGACGGACGGACGGACGGACGGACAGATAGATAGATAGATAGATAGATAGATAGATAGATAGATAGATAGATGTTTGCATATAGGTCAAATATATGTTCATATATGATGAAATATAAGCTGGATCTCGGCTCATTCATGCTAAATTATTTAATATATTTCAAATCCATATAGCCATAGCCATATCCAAGTTGTATATGGGATCTTTTGTTTTGATATCATTGCTGCCTGAATATGCAGATTTGTCCAGTATGTAATGCATGTTTTTACAGGAAACATTGCTTTACTGATGATGTAACTGTAATGTAATCATTTTTTCCAAATCATTTTGAGCAGTTCTGTTGATCCAGTCATTCAGAAGGTTTCGCACAATGTAAAGGGCAGCAGATGCTTTGTAAGTCAAATGCTTTCTGACAGCAGTGACGTGCAAAACTGATGCTAAATCTTTCCTCCAAGCTAGTCATCTATATAAAATAACATGCTCTTCCAAAATGAGCACGGAAAGTGTTGAAGTGTTGTCATTTCCTAAAGAATCATCAGCAAGAGACTTCAGCGATACAATATTTCATTAATCTGACGTTCAGGCTTTTGACATATTTATAATAATGAAATTCCACTTACTCCTGGATGCTTCTTTGCCTGCTGATACACTGTTTTCAGCATGATGAGCTTGATGGCTTGAAAAACAGAAACAAACTGAAACCAAAAAATAAACCCTTTAAACTCACTGAAACGATGGGACCATAAAATGCCGAAGCAGACTGACCGCACTGTTGTCTCCTCTCCAAAATAGACAGAGAGAGAGAGAGGGGGAACTTGTTGCTTGTCCTTCGTGTCTCAATAAAGGGGCCAGTACTTGTGAGTGAGAGGAGGGGCTGTTATCTAATCATTATAATCGCAGCTGGCATCCTCGGCCTGACCTCATCATCTGGACGTTTCCACTGTAGCCCTGCTAGGACCACCATGCATTTACATTTGTCCTCCACAGTGCGCCGCCAGTGTAGATGCGTGAGAGAGAGAGAAAGAGAGAGAGGGAGGGAGAGAGAAAGAGCGCAAATGCGTTTGATATCCAGAGCAAATGATCATTTAATCAGGTTAGGCTTAATTTAGTCTATTCATGAGCTTAAGCCTAATTCAATTTGCTAGCTCAATATAGCCATGCTTATATGGATATGCAGTGCATAATGAAGTGAGACGGAAGTAACACCAAAGCAGCGCCTTATCTAATCACTACAGTGAGCTACTGTACATGTCTGTTTGTGCTGTTGTGTGTTTGAAATATCAATAGGCAGTAATTATGGTTGCTGCTTGCGAGCTGTGAAATCTCCTCCAAACTCAGGGGGCTCAATTCATTATTGATAGTCACAGAGTGATTACATTCAAGTCAATAAATCCATACTTTGCTTTGCAACTGATAAACTAAGATGGAACTATGGCCAACTATAGGAGGCCCCAGGCAAGGTTTTACCTCAGAGGCCACCCCCTCCGAAGAACCTGATTTAAACCATATGGCCAAATGTATGTGGACATCTGACCTTTGCATCCATAGGAGCTTGGTGAACATCCCATTCCAAAAACATTAATATGGAGTTGGTCCCCCTTTGTGGACATAATAACCACCATTCTTCTGGGAACACTTTCCACAAGGTCTTGGATTGTGTCTGCGAGAATTTAGGTCCATTCATTCAGAAGAGCATTAGTGAGGTCAGGCACTGACCTGGCTAGCAAACAGTGCTCCAACTCATCTCAAAGGTGCTCAGTGGGGTTGAGGTGAGGGTTCTCCTTAAGACTCATCAAACAATGCCTTTCTGGAGCTTGCTCTATGCACAGGAGCACAGTCATGCTGGAACAGAAAAGGTATTTCTTCAAACTGCTGTCCCAAACTTTCCATGCTGTAGCATTAACATTAGGCTACCCCTCACTGGAACTGAGGGGGCCAAACACTGAAAAACAGCCCCCGGCTTATTATCCATCCTCCTCCAAACTTTACTGGTGTCACTGCACGCTGATAGGTAGCATTCTTCTGGCAACCCAGACTCATCCATTAGATCTACAGATAGTGAAGAGAACATGTTTCCCCTGTGTAAGAGTCTATCGGTGGCATGATTCACACCACTGCAATCAGCAACTGGCTTGTACCTAGTGATCTTAGGCTTGTGTGCAGTTGTTCAGTCGTATCAGCTAGCAGGTAGCATTCCTATGTCTTTGGCGAAAGTTCTTCTGATGGATCAGTTTATGATATAGAGTTAATTGTAAACTAAAATATAAGGTTTCAGATGATGTTTGAGTATGTTGTCAGGTTTTGAGTATGTTGTTACATGATGATATTTTAAAAAGTAACCAAGAACAAAAAATGATGAAGAATGTAGACTGATATGAGCAATATTTATTGAGCTACACATACAGAAGTAGTGTCTCTCAGTATGGCGTCAGGCCGCCATGTTTGCTAATGTAACATTCTAGATGTCTGGGTATGGAGTTGTAGAGGTTCCTGTTGGTGTCCTGTATAACATATCCAATGCAGTTTGAATATCCTCACACAGTTCCTGCAGATTGTGTGGTAGGGGTGGAGGTGGAGTGACACCAGGCCTTCTGGATGTGTGACACGTGACAGCAAACCATTCATTTTGGTGCTGACCACTTTGCCTCCACTCACGGATTTGTCGGTCCTCACCACGTCAAGATAAAAGTGGGTCACTGAAGATGGTTATCCACAATTGGTATCATATTTTCATCAGCATAATGTTAATTATAAGACCTAAACATCAAGTCAGACCTTCTTTTTGAGCATATGCAGGTGAGTGGCTCCAAAAAACTCCCAGTACCTTGGACTTTTAATCATTTTTTCAGGCTTTATAGGGCAGCAGACCATATTTTAGCATGCTAGTTGTTGCTCTATGCTCATATTTTGTCGATATTTATAATAGTAATGCTACATTGTTCAGTTTTAATTAAAATACTGTATGATATAGTCAAGTCAAGATTTATTTATATAGCACCTTTCACAACAGATGTTGTCACAAAGCAACTTTCCAAAGGATCTGGTGTCCGCGCCCCTCATGAGCAAGCCAAGGGCAACAGAGGCGAGGTAAAACTCCCTCGGTTCGAAAGGAAGAAGCCTTAAGAGGAACCAAGACTCAAAAGAAGAACCCATCCTCCTCGGGTCAACACCAGATACAAGACGGCAAGGAAAGGAGTGTTTAGTGTTTGTAAGGTAGAGGAATAAATATCGGATTAGTCTGTAATTAAGTAGTTGGGTCATCAGATGGATCAGCAGGACACAGACCAAGCTTCCACAGTGCAGGGCAGCCAGTTGCTTTGTGGTGGGTAAAGCAGTGGCACCCAATCACAGCAGATGTAGC
Organism: Prochilodus magdalenae; assembly: GCA_024036415.1. NCBI lineage: Eukaryota > Metazoa > Chordata > Actinopteri > Characiformes > Prochilodontidae > Prochilodus > Prochilodus magdalenae. The sequence continues at coordinate 121,457 of JAMWET010000848.1, forward strand.
AACAGCATCAGACCGCACAGGATGGGCTGCAGTTCAGCTCAGGCAATAAGAACATACAGATTGTTAGCTCTGAAAGAAGATCAGAACACGCTATATGGTGTTAACAGAGTGCAGCAGTGACTCCGGCAGGCCTGGCTATTACAGTATAACCAAAAGGGAGAGCCAGAAGGTAACAAAGACACGAGGGCTCCCTGAGAAGCCAGCGCCCCTCTGCTCCACCGTTAACAAACCTGAGTGAAACATAGTGCTGCTTTAGAATGTTACACCAACAAAATGGACATAGAGTGGCTCCCTGGGGGTCTTGTTTGTTGTTGAAACAGGACCAAATGGCTATTCTTAACTTTTGGGTTGCCAGCCCCTTCTTCCTAGGCAGTTGCCTATTACACCTGTAGTTTGCACCAGCTCTGAATGGAAAGCTGGCCAGATTGATTGAATCACTACATTGAGCTACTGTACATGTTCAATGGTGCTGTTGTGTGTATGAATTATCAAAGTGCATTGAACTGTAGTGGCTTATGACCTGTGAAGTTTACTGCGACCAGTTTTGGAGGCTTTTGTTGCTGATGGTCCTTAAAAGCGATTATATATTCAAGTCATGACAGAAAGCCCTTCATTCTAATTCACTCTGAGACACACATCCACGCACACACTGTTTTTGCTGTGTCTGGTTGTTTGGAGGCGTGTGCTGAGAGAAGAGATGCACCTGTCTTTGCCCTTTGACCTGTGGGGAATATCCACGGTGTTTGATTGATAGAGGAGGCAGTGAGGTCAGACGTTCACCTCCTCCGGCGTCAGCCCCGGCATCGAAAGTACTTACCTCTGAAGCTCTGATGTGCTTAATGAGACTATCATGTAATTAACAAGTGTTTGATGCAATTAACGTTAGTGTGCCAGGGCTGGACAGTTGCTTGTCATTAGATACTTTTCTGTGACACTTGTGATTACTGTTAATTACCTCACAGGTGAGGCTTTGGTCAGTCTGCCACAAAACCCAGCGCAGCTGAGTCACTATTGTGTATCATACTGCAATTATAACAGTGCATAAAAGCGAATGTTGAGTTTGTATCCAGTTCATAATCCAGCTTTATTGCAAAAACAAGAGAGTGGTTTGCTCTGAAATGGCTAAATATAAAGAATCTTATTGTCCTAAAGTTATTTACAGTGGTGGAGAAGGAAACCAGAGGTCAAGAAGTCCATAAAGCTTATATACCCACTTTATTTGCCTTTAAAATGAACTGGCTACATGTGTTTTTATATGTAGATCATAAAACAAAGTCTAACTAATAACTCACTAATAAGTAAGTAAATGATCTAGCTGTTGGAAGCTACAGTAAACCATTTTTGATTCCTATCATCATCACTGTGAACAATTTTGACTGCACGTCTCACATTAAACCACACTGAATCAGTTCACATCCTAACAGTCAAATTATGTGTAGCCAGGTGATAATCAGATCCTATTCATTTTGTCTAGATTAATCTGGAAGATTTAATAGGTTTCTGTGTGTTGGGGGCGCTCTTTCACATAAACAAGGATGGAGCCAGTGCATTCAGAAAAAGCAGAAGAAGCTGGCTAGCATTTCTTTGTGCTAACTGAAAGGCAAAGGTGAAAATACTCGAGCTATGCTCCTGAAAATACTAGAATTTGCTTCACAAGTTCAGGTTATTGCTTGCTTTGGATGTTTAACAATGGGATGTTAAATATTTCAAGGTTTAAAGCACAAGATAGGAAGTATGTGTGTGGGGAATTTCTTTCTGTTGAACAGATCAGTTTGTCTTTATAACCTGTGTTAGCTGTTTAAAATATGGAAGCCCTTTTCCACCACTTTGAGAGAAAAAGGTCATATAGTTAGTTATAATTATGAGACAGTAAGTCATAACTTTGATATACTAAGTAATAATCATGAGATAGTAAGTCAAAATTAGGAGATGCTAAGTCAAAATCATGAGATAGTAAGTCAAAATTAGGAGATGCTAAGTCAAAATCATGAGATAGTAAGTTAAAATTAGGAGATGCTAAGTCAAAATCATGAGATAGTAAGTCATAATTATGAGACAGTAAGTCAAAATTAGGAGATGCTAAGTCGAAAAATAATGAGATAGTAAGTCATAATTATGAGACAGTAAGTCAAAATTAGGAGATGCTAAGTCAAAATCATGAGATAGTAAGTTAAAATTATGAGACAGTAAGTAAAAAAAAGGGATACTAAATCAAAATAATGAGATAGTAAGTCAAAATTAGGAGATGCTAAGTCAAAATCATGAGATAGTAAGTCACAATTAGTAGATGCTAAGTCAAAATCATGAGATAGTAAGTCAAAATTAGGAGATGCTAAGTCAAAATATATGAGATAGTAAGTCATAATTATGAGATACTGTATGGCCTTTTTTTCTTCAAGTGGCCGAAATGGGCTTCCATATTAAAGTCATGGAGCAGATCATTATCAGAGATTCCTTTCCAATGTCTTGGTAGTTTGTTATAAATGGAGAAGCAAATATCGTACTATTGACAATAGTCCTAGTAAATAAACCCATTTCAGTTCATTTAGCTACCGTGAATGGAGAAGCTAGTGTACGTCTCTTTGGGGCTTAGCACACGAGCAAAGTAAGTAAAAATCTTTTCTCTTTCAACATCATTTAATAATCATTCAGGGACTAAAGACACAAACCAGTCCAGTTTTGAAAGTGGAATGCTATCCTTGAACAATTTCTGTAGTCAGTCCAGCACACATACTCTCTGATTAAACAGTCATTCTGTTGTAACAGATGCAAAAAAAAATTCCTGGTGTTGGTGTTGAAAGAAGCATAAATGGTATCCTAACAGCAGCGTATATTGCTCCAAAAAGTGTTCAAGCTTTCACACACATTTGTTCAGCTGCTGATTTTGTAACGACCTTTCCTTTCACTAAATCAAATATTCCAAATACAGATAAAGAATAAACAGACCCAATAGTTTACAAGTAGTTGACCGGTCGGTATCTGAGCATGTGCTTCGGTTCTGTTTTTAATTGCTTGGCGGAAACTGAGTTGTGTACAAGTGAAACGTGTTTCTGCTCACCTCAAATAATCAATCAGCCAAAAACGGAAATATTTACAGACAGGCGGTTGTTAGCACCATTCTTAGTTATGTGCCATATATCTTTGCCTAGATAGCGTTATGTTATACAGTGTCAGGGATCACATAGGCAGCTTTATCTGAAGTTCATTATCTCCTTTAGGAAGGTGTGATAATTGGGAACGCAGTGTGGATAAGGCTAATTGGTCGGTTTTAAGCTTCAATGGAATGCAAGGAATTTCACTGAAGTTGGGACAGAAAGTTTTAGTTTGTAATTTGCATTCAACACGTCCCAAAACCTGATCATTTAAGACTATGCTCACTGAGAAATGTTCAAAAAATGGAACACTCATGCTTGAATATAAAAGGAGCATGCAGGACAGTCCTTTAGTCTTTGAGGGTCAAGGTTTACCACTTTGTCAAAAATGCATCAGCAATGGATAGAAAAAGGCCAAAAACGACACCAATGACCTCCACTACTCGGAGTGCACTACGTACAAAATGCGTATGTTTGTGTATATCACCACATGAGCTCAGGAATGAAGTGTTGTCAATAAGCATCATCAATAAACGCAAGTAGAGATTGTACTATGCAGTGTGGAAGTCATGTATTAACAACATCCTGAAACGTGGCCGAATTCTCTGACCTGAAGCTCATCTGACTAATGCTCAGTGGAAACAGGTACTGCGGTCTGGTGACTCCACCATCATGCTTGTGGGCCAAAGAAGAAAAGGACCATTGAGATTGGTTCCAGCCTAAAGCTGGTTGGTAAATGGCATATCTGTAAAGGCATGAACACTTTTTGGAGCCATTTACATACCGTCTTTTTCAGGGACATTCATGCATCTTTCAACATGACAACATCAAAAAAATGGTTGTCAGATAAAAACATTTTTGTTTATTTTTACTTTTATGCATCATCTGATCATATGGGCAACCGTTTACATGGTGTGAAAATGTCATGATGAATGGACCAACAGGAATGGTCCAGATTTGCTTGGAAAAAAGTCTGGTTCCACTGACTGCCCTCTCCTCTAAGTCTCCATTTTGGACATACTTGTTTTTCTTTGGACAGCAATGATGTTTATATGTTACAACAGAACGGCTGAAAAATCTGAGAGTGTGAATGTTAGACTGAACTGGTTACAGTCCAAAACTATATAAGCATAAATATCCACAAACTAAAAACAAGTTGGTTTGTGTCCTAGGTCCCCAAACGATTCAGTGATATCAAGACAAATATATATCCCAGACTGCAACGGTGCCATGCCAGACAGTCATGTAGTAAGCCAGAATGGGCAATGAGTCATCCTCAGTGACAAGACCCCCTTTTGTCTTTGTGGAGACGACCAATGAGTCTGTGTGTGGAGGCACCGTGGTCAGCGCCAAGATGAGCAGTATTGTTGTCATGCATTACACACGTCCAGAAGGGGTCACAAGCTGCACTGGATAGATTATCACAGGACACCATTAGGAACTTCCACAACTCCATGTTAATGGCATGATAACATTAGCAAACATGGCGGCCTGACTCCATACTGAGAGACACTATCTCTGTATGTGTAGCTCAATAGATATTACCCATATCAGTCTACATTCTTCATCATTTATTGTTCCAGGTAACCTTTATCATCCTTCCCAACAGCACTGCACTCCCACACTTCCTCCTGGGTGTAACAGTTCTATTGATGGTGAATGTGTTTTACTGCTTTCTCAACACAGCAAAACCAAATAAGCAAACAGACATCAGTCAGCTACAGAAAGGGGAAAGTTCTGTGAGTTTAATTTGTTTCACCATGTGTTCCAAGCAACCAGATCCAGAATAACCCTTATAATCAATAATCAATATGTGGATCCAGACTGAAAAGCTGACATTAATGTGATAAGTAAGAGTATATAAAAACACAGCTACATATGATTATATATCTGTGATATCTCTTTTCTGGATATGTCCTTGTGAGACTCCCAGCCAGACTGATGTGCAGGGGTGTTTGGGTGATCCAAAGCCGGAGAGACAGAATGAGATGCATTAAGGGAGGAGAGGAAAACCAAAAATGCACCTGCTTCCCACATCCCGCTCTGCTTATACATCTCCACACACACAATAGCTATTGTTCCCTAAAGGATTGTGCTCATCTGTTCAATAGCAGTCGCTGGAAATACAAATGTTTTTCTTCTTTCTGTCTGTGATTCAGTCGTCAGGAAGGTCAACACACACGCCTGCCTCCACACACTCAGACACACTCCGCTGTTCCGATGGAACCTGTTGTACATCACTATGACCTCAAGTCCCCATGGCAACGCCAGGGGTCACGCCCCTTTCCGTGGTTAGAGACACATTAGATGACCTCAGTGCGGGGCTCGCATAAATGTTGGAGTGAGTGCGTGTGTGAGTGTTAGTGTGTGTGTGTACATTAGACGACCTCCTCACACAAAAACCTCCATAAATGTCGAAGCAGACGTCTGTGTGTGTGTGTGCGCGTGTGTGTGTGTGTGTGTGTGTGTGTGTGTGTGTGTGTGTGTGTGTGTGTGTGTGTTGCACTGGGAGAATAAACACAATTTCATCCAAGCAGCAATGATAGAAACCTAAACTCAGCCTGTACTAGCACTAATAATAAATACCTTCTCTCTCTATCTCTCTCACCCTCTCTCTCTTTCTCTCTCACTCCTTTGCTTTCCCTCTTTCTGTCTGCTTTCTCTTTTGCCTCTTTCATTCTTCCTATCCATCTTTCTCCCAGTTCCTCTCTCCTCTCTCTTCTCTTTCCCTTTCTATTAACCTATTTCTCTCTCTCTCTCTCTCTCTCTCTCTCTCTCTCTCTGTCTCTCTGTCTCTCTCTCTCTCTCTCTCTCTCTCTCTTTGTGTACAAACACATATGTATCTATAAATATACACACACATGCATAGATATACTTAGATGGGGTGTTACCCACTGTCTCTCAGGCGGTGACATGCAGTTACATATTTAGCAGCGAGGGGGCGCTGTGTCCCTCACCGAGAATTATTCGTAATTTTTCGATTTGGGTTAGTTTTTTCAAAATTTGGGATAATTCTTTGAAATCTGTCAGTGTAAATTTCCCGCGTTTGTTGAAATCTCTCACAGTGCAGTAGAAAGTGCATCTCTGTCTCAACCACACCTCCTCTCTTCTCTAGGCAGCCAGGACTGTCTATACCTGCCCCTCTCTATGGCCAGGCTGGGGTCACTGAGTACCTTTCTATTACCCTATTTCTCTCTCTCTCTCTCTCTCTCTCTCTCTCCCATATCTAAATGACCACTTCAGAGGCTGTTACTATGGCAGTCTTCAAACACAGGTGCTACTCCCCGTGAGGTTATTTGCATAAACAGGATATTTTTCCCTAAAACTGAAAGGATTAATGAATTATTTGAAATTCCAAGTTTAGCTGAAGCAGAAGGGCCGCGAGGACTATTCAGGGCCAGTGCAGACACAGTCTCAGCTGCAGCTGTTAATCATCATCTGTTTATGTGACTCATCCTGTGATCTTGATCATGTGTCTCCTCAGCGTTCTATATAGCGTTCTGTAGTATTTTTAAGACAAGGAATTTTGGTTACACTGGAGCCTTATAGCTTACCTTAATGCTCAAATCATCAACATCATGTCTTATCAACAGTGTTCAGGGTTAGGACCAGGACTGGGTTTGGGCTGAGGGAAAGTAAGTTATGGTTTAGGTTGTTAGCTGAAGTTGAAATCTAACGAGTGTTAAACTTAGGGGGAAAGTGAAAGTGAGTTTAATGGGTACGGGTGGGTGAAGTGGGGGGATTCCATCAATTTAACCAACAGTTAAGATAATCCCAAAGTGTTTCAGAGTGGTTTGATGTGAAATGATGGTTTAAGATGAAGGTGCTGCCTGGTGTCTGAGGTATTGTTTTATGATAGCTTTAAGTGGATTTTGACCTAAAATACATTTCTCAACATGTGGGCCATGGACCACCATTAGGCCATGAAGCAACCTCTAGTGGACCTGAAGACAAGGAGGGGCAGTAGTTTGTAGTGGGCTGGTAGCATCATATATAACTGGATTAGTATGTTAGACACCCGAATATAAATATTTATCAGATATAATTTATGTATTTATGATAGCTGATTTTATTATTGAGTCTTCTGGTGGGACGCTGGGCATCAATCAATAAATCAACATTTATTTGTATAACGCTTTTTACAACTAACGTCTCAAAACAGCTTCCCAGAAAAGCAGTTTATATAAAGGAACAGAAAAACACGGAGTCCATGGACAGATATAGGGAAGGAAATCCAGGTCCAAGCCAGCACGAGGCGGTGCGGACCGGCTCGAGGCGGGAACCCATCCTCCCCATGTCGATCCCAGGTAGGGAGAGAAAGACAGAACTAACATGAGAAGCAGCTTAGAACATCCACTAGATACAGTCTGATTAATCCAGGAGGTAGTAACTGCAAAGATGGAGCCGCCCATAGGTTTTCTGTTTACGTGAGAGATAGAGTTCATGATCAGGCCTTGGTCATTGTAAACATTGTAGTCATGTCGGGTGATGAACCGAAGAAACCAGGACAGGAGACCCATGGGTGAAGATGATGCTCAGGCGACTCTAGCTGCTCTGGGGGTTCCCATGTGATCACTCCAGAGAGGTGTCATTCCTGTGCTTAATTGATTTACATGATTTAAAGTCTCTCATACTGCGAGTCTGGAACTCCAGACCAGTTCTGGGCATGGCCACACCTTTCCCCTATCCTTAGGTGAAGGAGTCACCAATGGGCCTCAGTACAGCACCCCTTTTATTGGTCAACCATGCCAGTAAGCATACTGAGCCCATGCAGAGTCCAAGCAAAGTCCCTGGGGCACAGAGAGGCACGACGTCCACGTCCTTTAACTCCTAATTCCAAATTATTAACATGATTTAAAACCTCTCTCTCTGCGAGTCTGCTGCTCCCGTCAGGCTGCGTGTGTAGCTGTTACCTTCGAAGTTTCTTGAAAACAAGTGAAGACATAACAGTGACGAGTTCTAAACCCCACCATGTGTAGCCTGTAGCTTCTCCTGTTTGTTTACAAATGTAGAAAACCGTGGCAGGACCGTGGGAGACAGTGGCGGCACCCAGAAAGGAGAGGCCTTAGCTTTAAACAGTGACATTTCAAGCTGTTAAATTACAGTTTTTGCTCTCATATGTAGAGTTATTCAGAAGATAACTTTCCCTCCAACAGCGTCAAAAAACGCTCATTAATGCTTATACCAAAGCGCCCGTGTCATAATTGCGTTTTCCTTCAGAGTATCCGACCCCCATCACTTCTCCTTTCTGAAGAAGAGAACGAACAGGCACAATGGAAGAAAGCCTCTCCAAATAATAACATGAATAATGTCTGAATATTAAAGGATATTATTGCAGCCATTTACTATCCACCAGGATAATGAATTTATCACTTTATGGCAAAATATTATAATGGAATTATCGCAAGGTGTTATGAAGACACTCTGAAAAGTCATTACAAATGGAATTATGTGTCTTTTTTGGCTTCCTCTCATTTTCTTTTCCATATAGATTAGGAGAATAAATGAACAGATAGGTTTTCTCTCTTTCTCTCTCTCTCTCTCTCTCTCTCTCTCTCTCTCTCTCTCTCTCTCTCTCTCTCTCTCTCTCTCTCTGGCTGTTTTTTTTTTCAGTTCAGTGATGTCACTCTCATCGCTTTGGCCGAGCTGAGAGAATGGCCTGCAGGGATCTGCGCAATCTGATTGAGAATTAAAAATATATCGCTGCTCATATCATGCTCTCTGTCTCTTTGTGTCTCCTTCTATTTTCTCTCTTTCAATCTCTCTTGGTCTTACATGCCAGCAAAACACTTCCTGTGAATCACCCTCGTTTCAGTTATTTTCCACACTTAGTAAAATTCCTTTCTACATTACTCATCATTTTAATCAGCTGGTTTTATTATTTTTGATGAGAGGTGGGTGGGGGGTTAGGGGGAGTGGGGAGTGGGGAGTGGGTGTGGGGTGAATAGTGTGAAAAATAACTCACCTAATATATCACGCTAAGGTCAGTCCTTAGGCTTTACTAGATGTTAAATATGTCAAACAAATTATATACAATACTATAAGACATTTGAGATACATCGTTATAAGACATACATCGTTTGAGCTTTGCATATGTACTAATGCTATGACCCGTCACAGCTTTTTACTTGTGTCTGTCGGCGGCCATTTTGTGTGTCTGCTCTTTGTTGCTGTTGTGTGCAGGTCCATGACTGACCACCTGGGGCCGCCTTCCAGAATATGAAGTCATCAAGTAGCCATCCAGGGGAGATGTTCAGAGTTCTCTCCCCTCAGACATGACCAGGAGGAACCAGCCCAGCCCAGCCCAGCCCGGCACACTTACCACTCTTTTTCACTTTGTCAGTAAAACTTTGCGTAGGGGTAACCCTTCTCTCCTGTTTCTGTCGGAGGGGGTTAGAGTAAGTTTATACGGTTGTTTCTTTGGTTTAGATTTAAAGTAGATTTTGATTCTGTTTTCTGTTTTGTTCTGTATTGTTTGGCTGTCCCTGAAAACAGTGTCCCAGCAGTGCCACTGAACATTTTGATGAAAATGAACCTGCAGTTATCTCATTTCAATAGTGTCCAGTGTTTGGTCAGACAGTGGTCTCTGGAGAGAACCCATTCTCACTTTCTGCTCTAGCCTGAGCCTAGACCGGATCATAACGTTATATACTGGGTAACAGTTTCATGATAAAATGGGCCAATAGAAACGCTTTAATATTGCTTCAAATAAAACCTCTTTACATGAACTGGCTTTGAAAGTAAATTTTCAAATTTGCTCACTCCATTGGGAGATTTTCTTGCACAATATAAGCATTTATATTCTCTTACTTCTCATTTTCAGAATATTATTTCTAATTTTTGTGCAGTGCTTTTTGCAGTAAAGATATCATTCTAGAGATCCTTGTTTTTCTTTGGACAGAGACATTACGTAGCTCTGTACGTAGGGTCACATTTAAAAAGGTGCAGAAATGATGACGATACAGTGTGTTGTAAATTTCTTTTATTTTCTTATTCCTATATTTTTTTAATCTTCCTTTGACCTTTGTTAACCTCTGGGAAGAGCTGCCACCTTGGAACAGAGCTTTTGAACTTTGGGAGGAGTTGCATCACTACTCAACAACGCTATAAAACCCTGTCAAACTTTGCATCTGTGGACAGCTCTGGCCCGCTCTGGCCCGCTCTGGCCCGCTCTGGCCTGCTCTAGACTGCACTTTGCCTTGTTCTAAATGAACGTTGTATCCAGAGGAGGCTTCTCTCTTCAATTGACACCAAAAGCACAAATTACAAGTGTAAAATGTTTTTTTTAAAGGTGCCACAGTTACTTCCTGGGACCTGTACAAGTAGCATTAGAGGTGGTAGCCTTTAACAGAACATTCAAATGAATAAAATCAAATAGGTTTATAACTGAAACTGAAGCTATTTTCTCCAAATAGCCTGCCATTGTTGTTGCTGTCGGTTTGTTGTTGCCGCATGTCAGTTTCGGGAGTGTAAATATTAGTGAGCACATTAGGTACCTACATTAAAATGCATAAGACTGGAGCAAAAATGAGGACTGTCTGAGGGGCCTGAGGTCTGGTTTGAAGACAGCTAGTCTAGACTGTTACATAACAGTGTATGGTTTTGGAGCAGGCCTGTTTTACCATCCTCTTTTATAAATGCTGGAGTGTTTGAGGTCCCCGGTATGTCAGTTTTCTCATTATTTAAATATGACAATATGAATACAGTCTATGGCATCTTTAATTATAGCTTTATTCTGTGTTTCTGTAAAGACATGAGTACCAGACAGAAAAGGAAAGCACACAAATGACAATGTTTCCATTTTCACTTTTGCAAAATTCACCTTTTCATTCACTTTCAGTCTTCCGCCTTTCAAGTTTATATCTTCAGGTTTTCATACATTGTTCATTAAAATTCTGCTTAGTTGAACACAACCTTAGCATAAATCTATTACTAGAATGTCTAGAAGGCCTTTAAAATCATAGTCAGACTGTGACCAAAGATGTCTCTCTCGCTCTCTCTCTCCCTCTCCCTCCCTCCCTCTCTCTTCATCCTTTCTCTCTTTCTCAGCTGAAGTGTGAGGCCCGCCTGCGCTCTCAGGCCATGAATGCCACCATCTCTCTCTTTTATTTAATTAATTAATTTATTGCATATAATCTCATTTCTGAATGCCAAAGGGAACCTGAAACAATGGGATCCTCCTTTAATGAGACTCTCAGGCCTGGCTCTCCATAATTCTCTTTGATAGACTCCCATATTGCAAAATCAATTTCCTTCCACCTTCTCTGACTTGTAAATAATATATCTTAGCTTGAGCGCCGCAACACACTTTCTGCCTGAATCAACTGCCTGTGGCCTATAGACCGACCCACCAGCACTACAGTTCCATCATGGAGGGGGTTTGTATTATTCATCGGAGTTATTATTATTGACATTATTATTATGTTCTTTCAGGGATGTGAGAAGCTCTGCTGGGTGAGATACGTCTCTCATTCGAACAGAAACCGCTCGATACCTTCCATCATCATTTACACAACTGATCGAAGAGGGAAATGAAACCTGCTCTCTGTGAGTGTCTTCTCTTCTCTTCTCTTCTCTTCTCTTCTCTTCTCTTCTCTTCTCTTCTCTTCTCTTCTCTTCTCTTCTCTTCTCTTCTCCTAACCTTTCTTTTCTTTTCTTCTCTTCTCTTCATCCTTCTTTTCTTTTCTTTTCTTTTCTTTTCTTCTCTTCTCTTCTCTTCTCTTCTCTTCACCCTTCTTTTCTTTTCTTCTCTTCTCTTCTCTTCACCCTTCTTTTCTTTTCTTCTCTTCTCTTCTTTTCACCCTTCTTTTCTTCTCTTCTCTCCCCTCTTCTCTTCATCCTTCATTTCTTCTCTTCTCTCCTTCTTTCTTTTCTTCTCTTCACCCTTTTTTCACCCTTCTTCTATTCTCTTCTCCTCTTCTCTTCTTTGTCATCTCCTCACCCTTCTTCTCTTCACCCTTCTTTTTCATTTCTTCTCTTCCCCTTTCTTCTCTTCTCTTCTTTTTTTACTCTTCTTCTCTTCTCTTGACACTTCTTCTCATCTCTTCTCTACTTTTCACTCTTCTTCTCTTCTCTTTTCTTTGCCCTTCTTATCTTCTCTTCTGTTTCATCTTATTTCTTATTTCTATCTTATTTTCTTTTTTTTTCATTTCTCTTCTCTTCATATTTTTTATCACCTCATCCTCTTTTCCATTCTTCTATTCTTTTTAAAGACTATTGATTTTCTTCTATGTTCTTTTCTTCTCAGTTCTCTTCACTTCTTCTTCTTCTTATCCTATTTATACTGTTTTGCAACTTGTCCTCTTTGTATATCCTCTCTTCTCCTCTCCTCTCCTCTCCTCTCCTCTCCTCTCCTCTCATTGCAAGGTATTTTCCTCCTTTGGTCCTTTCTCATGTTTTTCTGTCGTCTTCTTATTTCTTTTATTGTCTTCCCTTTTTTATCTTCTTCTTTCCCTATCTCTATTTTCTTTCTTCTTTTTTATCTTGCTTTACTTTCATATCTTGTTTGTTTTCTTATCCTTTTCTTCTCTTCCTCATTTGTTTTTATTTCTTATATTGTCTTCTCTCTTCTCTTCTCTCTCCTTTTCTTTTCTCTTCTATACTGTGGGTTTTCTCTCATCTTCTCCTCTCTTTATTTTTGCCCTTTCTACAATCCTATGAGTGCTCTTCACTCTCTTGATACTCACACACAGATACCTCCTCTCAGAAAATGTGAGTGATCGTTGGATCATGCCTGGGCGTGAGTGAATAAGTGGCTGTTTGCTCTCCTCTGTGCTGAGCTCTGATGAATAGCTCCGCATGGCTGCACTGATACAAAGTTCAAGAAGGGAAAGGAGTACAGGCCAGCCATGAATACATGAATTAACAATATGTGTTCACTCCAGCAACTGTGTGTGTGTGTGCATGTGTGTGTGTGGACTTCAGCATTGGACTCCTAGTTAGCAAGGAATCGCTGTGGAGGCAGTAAAGTGGAAGACCAGCTCAGCAGCTCCAGCTCATACACACATTAGTCTTCATTTAGCCTGAGTCGGGCTCCAGGGTCCCGGCGTCTCTCACTACAAACTGAAATTTATTGAGCTGCCCTGATCGTGCTAATTGAAAGAAATTGTGTGTCTGTTTGCGTTCCAGGCTGCTTGAGGAGGCTGGGAGGTGGCACGTTACGAGACAAGCTGTCCCTTGGGAGTCTCTCCCAGGTCTGGCTTGTGAGCGCCACAGAGAGAGAGGACAAGGCACAACACAGTAGACCTCTAGCCTGGCAGCAAACTTTGAATTGAGACCTAATATAGCCCAAGAGCTTTCTACCCAGGTCCAGTTTGACCTGAGCCAAGGTCTAAATTCAAGCCCATTGGAACTCTGGCTAAATTGCGTCTGCCACAAGCTGGCAACTCAGCATTGATGATGACAGCTCCTGATAAATTACGTTATGCTGAAATCAGAATACATGAACATGGACCCATTGTGGACATGATTTTGTCATATTAAGCAAATTCCCAGCATGGGGAGTAAGGATTATGCAGTGTGGCATAATTGAAGAACATCAGTGTGGTGTCTGGGATTCCCCTACAGCACCCAAGCCAAAATCCCAGCTTTTCAGAATCTTTTGTGTTTTTCGCCTCAGTTTGACATCTCCTACAATGTTGGCGGCAACAGGATGACAGTGCGTTCTCTAGCACACATATGTAAACATGGCTAAGATGTGCCATGCCAATGTACCCAGAGTGTGGGTACATTAGGCTGTGGAATCAGTAACCCTGCATTATTTACTTAAGAGAAACAGTTAAGCTGTTTCTGAACCTGGTGGTTCTGGCCCGGATGTTCCTGTACTTCTTTCCGGATGGTAGAGGTCGGAACAGGGGATGACTGGGGCGTTGTTGATATGTTGACTGCTTTCCTCAGACACCTCTTGTCGTAAATGTCCTGTATGGGTGGGAGGGCAGTTGCGGTGATGTGCTGTGCGGTCTTTACTACCCTCTGTAGGGCCTTGCGCTCAGCAGCAGTGGCGCTACCATACCACACAGTGATGCAGCTTGTCATAAAGGCTCCTTAGCTAACTTTGTGCAGTGCTTTACACTGTGTATATAGAGCTACTGACTCCGTCAGGTGAAAAGAAAAATTCAACAAACTGGCCAGTGGGTCACTTATAACGCACCCTAAAACAATAGTCCTGGGTCAACAAATATCTGTCCCTGGACACATCTGGCCCTGGTGCTGGACTATGGACACCCACTGAACTACACCATGCACTCTCAGGAATGATGTAGAAAGTGTAATGATTGAGGCTGCATCCAGAAACTTTCCCTACAACTCCTGGCCTACCCTGGGAGAATACACTGGAACTGCAAATCAGGGGAAAGGACAGTTTGATGTTGCCTTTTGATGAACTGAGCTTAAAACATATACTCACACAGAGTCGGCGGGTTCGCTTCTGTGTGGTTTTTGACTGCATGCTTTTTTTTATTTTACACCAAAATACACAAAACAGAGAATACACAAATGCAGACACAAATACAGTAAAGCTGTTGTGTATGTCCCCGCCTCTTTCTTCAACGAGGCCACATTACCACCTTCAAGGTCTTTCTGAGTAGCATACATTCATGTATCCTCCGTTTAAAGCTGCTTTGGTGGGTGTTTAAGGCAGCTTCTCTCATCTCCACCAGGATATAGACAACCAGTAAGATGCCACTAAGACAATAGTTTTGGGTCATGGAGGAGAGGAGGAGGACCGGTAAAATGCCAGCTTTGGTCAGCCATACAATGACAGTGCTCAGAAAAAAGTTTTTAACAAAGCTTCCAAACTGTTCCAGCTTTTTTCCCTGATCATTCCTGAGCGATGTCTTTTCATAGGACCCATTAGATTGGCCCAAAATGCTCTAGCAGACTACATCTAGATTTCACACGGAAAAAACAGCAAGTGCTTGTCATCCTCCAGCTGCCCCGAGACTAGACTGGGGGGCTAGAAACACATACATGTACACATACACCATGGGACGTCATGTTTGCTCATGCAGCATGCCAGACGTCTTGGCATGGAGTTGTAGAGGTTCCTAATGGTGTCCTGTGATAATCCATCCCATGCAGCTTGAATATTCCCACACAGTTCCTGTAGATTGTGTGGTAGGGGTGGAGGGGGAGTCACACCAGGCCTCCTGGACGTGTGACAACAAACCGTTCATCTTGGTGCTGACCATGGTGCTGCACATGTAGATTTGTTGGTTGGCTCCACCAAGTGAAAAGGGGGACTCTTCACTGGAGATGACCCGCTGCCATTCTAAATCACTCCCAGACAGTCTAGCACAACACCACTGCAATCTTTGGTGATGTCGCCATGGTGTTAAGGGCAGTAACATTCTGTGTGCATGTAGGCTGTTGGGTTGGTCAGGTATAGTGATAAGGCCCGTCCCAAGCATGAAGCTTAATTTTACAGTTTTTAGCCATGTCTCACAAATGTTCAAACCACCCACCAAGTTTTTCATTTCCTGTCTGCTTGATTTTCTTCTGAGTGCCCACCTACATCTGTTTATCATGCAGTGTTCACCCCCTGAAGCTTAATGAATAGCAATATGCTGTTAAGCACATGTCTATTAGTTTTTTCGCTTGATTGCGGTTCTACACACACACTTCTTATAGAAAGCATACACTCATACTCTCAGAAAACTCTACACACAAACAAAAAAAACCAAAAAACCCAGAGAAAAACCCTGGAACAAACCAAAACTGCTACATTCAAATTTCTATCGTTAATTGCCCTACTCTTCAAAGTGGGTGTTTCACAAATTTTAGAACACATGACACACACAAGTTTACAATTAGCAATCAGAGCTTTAGCATATAAAGGGCGACAGTTGATCTTCTGTTTTGGTGAAATGGATGCCAACATTGAAACACTATGCAGACACATGTGGAAGATATAGCACTTGATTCTTTCACTGGCTAGTGATTCGCCACTGCTAGGCGATATTACCCTCCGCTGCTTGGCCAGGTTAAACCATTGCTTGTGAATGTGGATGAGGTGGCTGTGGCCAGACCAAAACAGGACTTCTGCAGCATAGTTTTTTTTTTTACTGTAACTGTGTACACAGTAAAATCTTCTGTTGTTTTGTATGTACCCAACCACTGAAATATGCAGCTTTCTGTTGGTTACATAGGATGTACACTGTAGAATTTGTTTTACACAGGGGAAAAAATAAATATATTAAGTTTCCGAGTATTACTCTCTCTGTTTTCTGAGTATGAAAACATGCACATTCTGAATGGTTCACAATACACTTATGTATGTACTCTCTGTAGCAGCGGATAAGTGTCATTATCATAGAGCGGACAGAAATCCAGTGTTCTCATTCATAATAGTGTTTTATCATTGACTGCACATCAGTGTTCAACTGGTTCTCTAGCCTAAATGGTCTATTCATATGTTGGTTTTCCATGTGTGTCATCTAAAAACACCACTTTGAAGAACCTGAGAGAACCCTTTTGAATGATAAAGCTTGATTGCCTAATTTTAAAGGAGAATTGACAGGGTGTTTTGCTCATGTGATGTGTCAGTGTGCCATTTTTTTGATTTGTGTGTAGAGTTCTGAGAGTATGAGGTATGCTTTCGTGAAAATGTGTGTAAGCAATCAAAGGAAAAACCTGTAATCATTTGCACGTCTCACAAGTGTGTTACCTACCCACCACAGGTTCATTCCTAAAGTCTGTTGATTTCTCTGAGTTTGGCACCGCTATTTTTGGGGTTGATGATGAGTACAGTTAGTCTGCTGATTGCTGTGTTGTACCAAGAGATATGCTAAACAACATTGATGTCTATTAAAAGTGTGTACTGACCTTAATTGCCTAATTGTGAAGAGAAGAGATACAATCTCTCGCTTCTTTGGAATTTAAAGAAGGTGTTTGCAGAAGCCCAGTAATGTCAGATCTATGATCTTGTGCTGGAATACAAGTGGACAGACGTTCAGTGAGGTACAGAGGTGCTAGACCATACTGAGTCAGGCAGCCAGAACAGTTCTTATCAGTGCTGTTTACTTCCATTGGTTTTGTTAAGATCTATGCGACAGTCACTTCCAGATTTCAGATAAAGATGGAGAAGCAAGTAGACATCACAGGAATCTGCTATTGGCGATTAAAAACAATCTTGGCAATTAGCAACAGCTGCCAATTAGGTTCAGCTAAGCATGCTGCTCAGGCAGAGGCGGCGGCATGCGACTTCTTGATCTGCTACTAAATGCTGTAACAAACTTCTGAACCTCCTACACCTTCTTGTGCAGCATCTTGTACAGGCCGCACAGATTTTTGGCTAAGGGACAAAGCTCTGTTAGAGCCAGGTCGGCTTTGTACGCGCAGACCTTCTGATTTCTCTGACTATTCATCTCTTCAGAGAAATTACCTTTAGCTGTTCTAACGGTTGTTTTGTAGAACCTGCTAAACTGGATTAATCCTGCAGTCTGATCTGTAGTGACTCACAAGGCCTGGCTGTGCCATCGGCTGCGCTCCTGCCACCTTCCTGTTCCAGTCCTGAGCCAAAGCCAGTGCCGGTTTAAAGGGAGCATTTTGGAAACAGGACAAGACTGGATTCGTTCACTTTCATCCGGAAAACCAAACAAGGCATGTGCACATATCAGCGGAGTGAGAAAACACACTGTACAATATTATAGCACAGTATTTCAGGGTTAGCATGGTACGGATATGCTGGGGCCCAAGATAATATTTTATTATGTAATTATGATTTGTGGTTTCCAACATGTAGTGAGCTCATTATCAGACTAATAGATTAAACTGGCCTAAAGTGTGTTTCTGTGCACATGCTGGAGATGATGTCTCTGATAATATACCAAACAGAGTCTTTAGACGAGACTTGTGCTTTGCCTGCCACTGCAGCCTGAATGGACTGGTTACATATGTAAAGATGAAGCCTGTTCAGGTTGTCTGATGTGATTTGTCTATTTCAGAGTTTAGTTTTTGTACAAAACAAATATTAATGTGAGTTCAGCAAAATGTGTTCTCCAAAGGATGGTTCTTTTATCGCACCACATAGAACCCTTTGTGGAACCTTGTTTATAACATAAGCATTTTGGGGTCCGCAATGATTTTTAACATCCCTCACATTCTTAAAGGTATGCTTTAGAAGAACCAGTTTGGGCCCAGTTAGGAACGTTCAGTGGCTGATTGATTACAGAACCATTCTTTATACAGTATATACAAGATCAAATAACCTCTTTAAAAGTGAAAGAACTTCCACACAGAACCATTCACCAGGTTTCTTAGAGGTTTTGCACAATCATGGGTCTTAGGGAACCATATATAGGCCTCACTCAAAGAATCCTTTATGGTTTCTATGGTATTATTATATTATTGGGTTTTTGGGGTCTGCAGTGATTCTTAACAGCTCCTCCACTCAAAAGGTACTTAGGGGTTCTAACAAGACGCTTTAGAGTTTATGTAAGTATATCCTAACTTTAAAAAGGTTCTTAATCCATATCAATCATACCAATCAATCCTTTTAAGTGCTATAAGGAATATTTGTTAACTGATTCAAAGCGGGCCACTGGCATTGTACATTTGTAGCACCATTTTTGTAATGAGATATTTTAGGACCTTTTTGTAGATGACATAATTTTCACATAATGTAGAGGTTCTACCAGGGGTTGGACAATGAAACTGAAACACCTGACATTTTAGTGTGGGAGGTTTCATGGCTAAATTGGACCAGCCTGGTGGCCAATCTTCATTAATTGCACATTGCACCAGTAAGAGCAGAGTGTGAAGGTTCAGTTAGCAGGTAAGAGCACAGTTCTGCTCAACATACTGCAATGCACACAACATTATGGGAGACATACCAGAGTTCAAAAGAGGACAAATTGTTGGTGCACGTCTTGCTGCCACATCTGTGACCAAGACAGCAAGTCTTTGTGATGTATCAAGAGCCACGGTATCCAGGGTAATGTCAGCATACCACCAAGAAGGACGAACCTCCACCAGCATCACGTAGTGACCTGGCCACTATCCTGCAAGAAGAATGGCTTAAAATCCCTCTGACCACTGTGCAGGACTTGTATATGTCATTCCCAAGACCAACTGATGCTGTATTGGCCGCAAAAGGAGGCCCTACACCATACTAATAAATGATTGTGGTCTAAAACCAGGTGTTTCAGTTTCATTGTCCAACCCCTGTAGGTAGAACCATTCAGTTCTTTAAGCTTTTAAAAGTTTTTTCACACTCACAAACATGGTTCCATGGTAACATCATATTTTGGGGCCTGCACAAAACTCAACACAGGTGCCAAAACGAGTTCTTTGCACAGTGCTAAAAAAGAACCACTTGAACCAAAGAATTAGGGAACCAGACTCAGAAGATGACTGATTTTTATAGAACCATTTTGTAAATGAGATATATGATATGTGAGGACCTTTTGTAGATGAAATAACATTCACATAGTGTAAAGGTTCCAGGTAGAACCTGTCAGTTCTTTAAGCTTTTAAAAGGTCTTTCATGATCACAGATACTTTAAACGCTTTAAGGAACTAAAAGTGGCTCTTATGGCATTACTGAAAGATCTCTTTGCCACATCTGTGGTTCTTTCACAGCATCGCTCAAAGAACCCTTTATGGCACCTAGTTATTTGCAGTAGTGGACCTACATAGCATCATATTTTGGGACCTGTACAAAACTCAACAGAGGTTCTTTGCACAGTGCTAAAAAAGAACCACTTGGGCCCCAAAGAATTAGGGAACCAGAATCAGAAGATGACTGATTTTTTATAGAACCATTTTGTAATAAAGATATGTGATACTTTAAACGCTTTAAGGAACTAAAAGTGGTTCTTGTGGCATTACTGAAAGATCTCTTGCGGTATCTGTGGTTCTTTCACAGCATCGTTCAAAGAACCCTGTGTAACCCTTTTTCACATGGTAGCACACGCTGCTTTCCTTATGGCAGCTTTGCTCTCAGCTCTGTAGCTATGTACTGTGAATAAACCTACTACAG
Organism: Prochilodus magdalenae; assembly: GCA_024036415.1. Taxonomy (NCBI): domain Eukaryota; kingdom Metazoa; phylum Chordata; class Actinopteri; order Characiformes; family Prochilodontidae; genus Prochilodus; species Prochilodus magdalenae. The sequence continues at coordinate 141,527 of JAMWET010000848.1, forward strand.
TCTATAAATGTTCTTCTCCTGCCATCACATGGAGATTTGAGTCTGACAAAGACAGCAGCACAGAGTGCATGCGCATGTACACACAGGAGCAACAGTAAAGCCTATGTGGGTGCTGTGGATGCTGAGGAGACAGACTGATGGACAGACACGCGGCCAGTGCAGGAAGAAAGAGTTAAAATGACAAAGAGAATCTGTCATGCTGGGTTAAATAATAGAAGACAGAGGTTTTTGGAGAACTCTGCTACGAGCCTCAATAAGATGGTTCTGAAAGGCACTACAGGTGAGATTCACCTTAATCTGTAATACAAGCTAAATAGCATACATATGCAGTTTCAGTAGTGCATATCAGAGGCAACTCCAACTGACACTTTGGCCTTTATTTAGGGGAACTGGCCCTGTGTTTCTAGCTGCTTCTCCTGCAGTTCAGTGTGGAGGTTTGGTTGAATAATTTAGGGCAGGATTCGACTCCAGCCATATGGTGCAACAGTACGTGCATCCAAACACTCTATTCTGGGTGAACAGTGGTCAGTAGGGCTGGGTTTGTAATAAGAAAGCCCCTTCTGGTGCCTTTCCATGTAAGCTGCCCATTGTTCCACACGGCTATTCATGAGTGGCATAAAGTTACAGGCTCATACACAAATCTAGAACTGCCAGAGAACACTGACAAGCTGGAGCACCATTCTCTCTCCCTCTCTCTCTCTCTCTCTCTCTCTCTCTCTCTCATCTTATCTCTGTCAAGTCTCGCTGGAACACACTGCACCTTCTCCACAGAATACTCCCAATAATTGTCAGATTCAACGTTTCCAATAAAAAACCTGGGGGGAAATAAATTGGTGACTGGGTGAAAAATAAATAAGTCCTTCTGCAGGAGTGGCACACTCAAATTTAAAATAATAAGATGTGTGTCGGTAGTACTGCCTGTCTTCATCCGCAAGCATCCACGCACACTCGGGCGCACGGTCCTGAACCATGATGAAGGTAGAGACAGGTGACAGGAGCTGAAGGTTGACTCTGCCATCAGGGAACACTTCTGAGGGGAGTCGGGGCAGAGTGAGAGTGTGAGTGTGTGTGTGTGTGTTAAGGGGCGATGCAGAGATAATGTGAGATATTGACAGTGTAATAGGAGTGGGGGGAATAGTGGCGTTCATCTAGTGCACACTTTCACGGGGGCTATTCTGTGGTCAGAATTTAGTTCTGGCATTCACAGCTTTTATCATGGGCTAGCTTTGTCTGATACAGAACTATAATTTAAAATAGTTTTTAAAAGATATTTTTCATATATAAATGACTAAGATGAGTACATGGCTAAGATTTGGAGTTGCTCCCTCACAGAAAGGTGATTTAAATACTCGCAATGTACTTTAATATCAGCACTTGGGCTTTGTACTTTTATTTTGTATGCTAAATACAACTGATGTAATTTGCAGGTTTTTTTCTAAAACAAATATTTTTATATATCTAATTATGGTGCATAGGTGCAAAATAGTTTCCAAATATGTCCATTTCTCAGATTTACTACTATTTTCTTTTATTGTATATTACATATCGTCTCTGTACAAAGACAAACAAGTATCTCCAAAATGGCAACTTTACAGGAGAGGCCAAAAACCTCATTCAATTTAAATGTAAGTCAATGGAACCAGACGTCTTTCCAAACACTTTTGGGCCATTTCAGTCGGTCCCTTCATAATGCAAATCTCACAAAATGTAAAAGGGAGCTGCTGTTTTCAAATGATGCATAAAAGTCAAAATGGCCAAAAATGGAGATACATGTTTTTCATTGGACAGCGACGATATAAAATCTCAGTGTATAGTGGTTGTATTAGATTGTAAATAATAAGGTTATATCTGCATTGCACAACACACGTCTGACAATATATCAATACCAGGAACAGGACAGAGATAACTGCTTAAGAAAATGATCTGACAAGTATAAATATTACACAGCCTTTTTCTCAGTATTACTTATGCAGGTAGGTTTTTATGCTGTATAAATGTTTAGGTATCAGCTCAGGCACATGTGAACATGAAGAATTGCATCTACAGAGCCCAGTAAGGAAGTTACATATCAAACAACTGAATGACTTTGTTCGCAAAGCGGATTATATAATGTGGACAGCTTGGTAAACTGGTGGAATTCCCCTTTACAAACCAAACGAGGTTTCCGTAGACACATAGATATTGTTAAACTTTCAGAAGGTGCCAGTCAGTTTCCAGACCTCACAGTACCAAACTTAAAACTGAGCCTAGACTGGTTTATAAATGAGGCACAATGCAGGACAACCAGTAAGAACACAGGTCATTTACATACATCAAGAGGACTGTTTGTGCACATCTGTGGGCTCTATGTACTATTCTATTTGGGTGATGGGAATTAATATTTTATGAACTTCGACATTTAAAATGACCAGGTAAGCATAACAGACTTAACTGTATACAGTAGAAATGTCATTAAACAAACAGGTTATAAGGACGTAACGAATACATAATTAAAATGTGAAACATATAGAAGTAAACAGATTATAATTTGCATTTTCTTGATCTTGAATTAAATTTATTTAAATAAATTGATGTTTATTACCATCAGTCTAATAATTCACACAAACCACCAGGGGCTGAAATAACTGCTTACACTCACTGGCCACTTCATTAGGTACATACTGGTCTATTTAGTCAGCTTCACTTACCATATGTGTGCACTTTGTAGTTCTACAGACTGTCCCTCTGTTATTCTGCATACATTATTAACCCCCTTTCACTCTGTTCTTCAGTGGTCAAGACCCACATAGGACCACCACAGAGCAGGTATTATGTGGGTGGTGGATCATTCTCAGCGGTGCAGTGACACCGACATGGTGGTGCTGTGTTACTGTGTGTTGTGCTGATGTGAGAATATTTCACCAACCAAAACTATCCAGCATCATCAGCAATACATAAAAAGCGCAGAATATGGAACCTTCATGATTTTAATCCAGTATGAATCTACAACAACCAGTTTTTCCAAAAGTAGTATTTTTTGGTTTCTAACTTCCTTAAGTCATAAAACCTTAAGCGCCCTCAACAATAACAGTCTTATTCAAACTGACCTTGCCTGGAGATGAGCAATGTTGTGATTGTTATTGAGGATGGTGCCTGTGGATTAAAGGTGTATGCTGTAAAATATATAGTTTAAGGCATGGCAAAATTACCTACAGTTATCAACAGAATGTGAAGAAACAAGTGGTTTGAGGAAACATTGAAGTCAAGGTAAATGGCTTTAAATGTAAATGTCCCGTGTTGGCGAGATACAGTGGGGTGCGAAAGTTTGGGCAGCGTTTTTAATTTTCCTGATTTACCTTTATAAAGCATTGATTGTTTGAATCAAAAAAATCCTTTAAATATATCATATATCAAGTTTATATGATTTACAGAAAGTGTGCAATAATTGGTTAAACACAAGTAGTCAGGTGCATAAATTTGGGCACTGTTGTCATTTTATTGATTTCAAAGCCTTTAGAACTAATTATTGGAACTCAAATTTGGTTTGGTAAGTTCAGTGACCCTTGACCTCCATACACAGGTGACTCCAATTATGAGAAAGGGTATTTAAGGGGGGCAATTGTAAGTTTTTCTCCTCTTTGCATCTACTCTGAAGAGTCGCAGCATGGGAGTCTCAAAACAACTTTCAAATGACCTGAAAACAAAGATTGTTCATCGCCATGGTTTAGGGGAAGGATATAGAAAGCTATCTCAGAGATTTCAGCTTTCAGTCTCCACTGTGAGAAGCATTGGGAGAAAATGGAAGACCACAGGCACAGTTCAAGTCAAGGCTCGACCAAGTGGCAGACCAAGAAAAATCTTGAATAAACAGAAGCGAAGGATGTTGAGAACAGTCAGAGTCAACCCACAGACCAGCACCAAAGACCTACAACATGATCTTGCTGCTGATGGAGTCACTGTGCATTGTTCAACTATTCGGCGCACTTTACACAAGGAGATGCTGTATGGGAGAGTGATGCAGAGGAAGCCTTTTCTCCGCCCACATCACAAACAGAGCCGCTTGAGGTATGCTAAAGCACTTTTGTACAAGCCAGCTTCATTTTGGAATAAGGTGCTGTGGACTGATGAAACTAAAATAGAGTTATTTGGGCATAACAAGGGCCATTATGCATGGAGGAAAAAGAACACAGCACTCCAAGAAAAACACCTGCTACCTACAGTAAAATTTGGTGGTGGTTCCATCATGCTGTGGGGCTGTGTGGCCAGTACAGGGACTGGGAATCTTGTTAAAGTTGAGGGACGCATGGATTCCAATCAATATCAGCAGATTCTGGAGACCAATGTCCAGGAATCAGTGACAAAGCTGAAGCTGCGCCGGGGCTGGATCTTCCAACAAGACAACGACCCTAAACACTGCTCAAAATCTACTAATGCATTCATGCAGAGGAACAAGTACAACATTCTGGAATGGCCATCTCAGTGTCCAGACCTGAATATTATTGAAAATCTGTGGTGTCACTTAAAGAGAGCTGTCCATGCTCGGAAACCATCAAGCCTGAATGAACTAGAGATGTTTTGTAAAGAAGAATGGTCTAAAATACCTTCAGCCACAATCCAGACTCTCATTAGAAGCTATAGGAAGTGTTTAGAGGCTGTTATTTCTGCGAAAGGAGGATCTACTAAAGGTTTTTTTTTTTTTTTGGTGCCCAAATTTATGCACCTGCCTAATTTTGTTTAGACAATTATTGCACACTTTCTGTAAATCATATAAACTTCATTTCACTTCTCAAATATCACTGTGTTTGTCCCCTATATGATATATTTAACGGATTTTTTTTATCCAAACAATCAATGCTTTATAAAGGTAAATCAGGAAAATTAACAACGCTGCCCAAACTTTCGCACCCCACTGTATGTACTGAAGTTAGCATGGTAACCAGCTAGCCCTGGCCCTTCCTAAAAGTAAGTCACTATAGCATCAATAAGAGGATGAAGAAGAAGCACTGCGTGTGTTCTTCTTAATCATGTTGAAGGTTTTCCTTCTGGTTAGATCATTTAAGAACAAGTAAACACAACGATGGCTGAAGCTCTTGGGAAGTGACCACCACCACTCACTCCATAAAGCAATATAAATAGAAGTAAAACAATTGTGTTTCTTTTAGACTGGTATGGAGTGAAGCAGAGACGAGGGAGGGCTGTGCATTTCCTTGTTTCTTATGATATGGGGAATACCACAGCTTTCTGGTAATATGTTGCCCCCTGTTTGCTTGGAGTATGAACTCAACAGGTTGTGTCTTACAAATTGCTCCTTTAATCCTGACAGTACAGTTCTAATTCTAACTCCAACTGGTCAATTCTGTGAAACTGCAGCTTCGTCCTGTATTAATCAGGCAGTCAAATCCCCTACAATCTGCATTACAGAGCTAAACCTGGAAAAACTAACCCAGCAGTGCTTAAGAGAGATAAAAAGTGAGGATACAAGTTAACATTTTTCTGGCAAACTTCGGCACAGCGATGTTGTTTCCAACTTCTGCGCTCTTACATAAAGCATATTAAAAATAATAATAATAATCATAATAATAACAAGCCCAACAGATGTTGAGAAAATATGTGCATGCACTAATGAATGAAAGACGTGTCCAGTAACGACTCACACAGCTGCAGGTTGAGGAATAACTCTCTGCGAATAACACATTCGCTGTTGCAGGTAGAGAATGGCAACATTTTGTTGACACTGGTATTTTCCTATTCGGCTGAAAGTATCTAACTCGTCCGTATCGTGACATTTCGGGGTCCTGAGACACCTATTCCCAAAGCTCGCCTGATGTCAATGCTCTCTCTGTAGGGTTTTAAAAGCGGTATCTGACAGCGGCCAGTGCAAGCCGGCGCTGTGATGGCCGATCACTGTCACCAATTTGTTCATAGCCATGAGGGGCATGCAGGGGGAGAGAGCCTCAGAGACAGCACCTCAGCCCACACTCACACTAATGAGCCACACAGGGTGCCAACTCCCTCTCTCCACATACCTGCCTGTGTGCTCAGCCCTGTGCCAGTCCCACTTGGCACATTAAGCAATCTCTCCTGCTCTCTCTCTCTCTCTCACTCACTCACACACCTGAATGGCCAATGCTGCAGCAGAAGTGATCCATTAGCCCCTTATTAATTATAGGCCTTAATATTCAGGAAGTAATATGTGGTTTCGAAGGTGAGGAATCAAAGCGCAACTCTGCAAACTGGTCATTCAGTTCATGTGTTCATATACGGTATTGTCTCCACACTTAATTTAATGTGTCCACTCTAGTTTAGTCCTAGACATTAGACGTTGCATTTTTCTGCATCTCATGATCTGAATAATCTCTAACACATTCAATGATGTTGAGGACTGGAGGACTTCTAAGAACATCAGCAGCTATGTGATTCGCATTTGAAGTTTCTCAGCAAGGTCTTCTTTGCAGATACACATTTTTTCAGACCCACAGCATTGCGTTGTCCTCTCTCAGTAAAACAATGAACAGAAACACCTGTTCACGTCTCTTTCATATCTGAAGTATATATTCAATTTTTTTACTGTTTATCTGATTGGGACATTTTTGATGGTGTACTAGTGGTGGTCCGCTGTTGCACGGCTAGGAATCCCATTTTTCCATGTCTATAACCTGCAGTTTTGGAAACGCACTTTTCTCCCTTGTCTATTGCATTCCTGAAGACACATCTAATCTCCTCAAAAATATCGGAACACAGTTTGACTGGCATTTCCTCTTGCTTCTGTTCCCTTAAAGAGTATTTGGTGGTTGGTGTAGCTCAGCACATGACGCCACTACCTGCCTGGGCGCTATCACCACACATGGGAGACAGGGGTTTGAATCCCTGTCTGGGTGACTCCTTGGGCAAGACTCTCAACACTACACTGGCCTCTCTGTAATATGATTAACGTTGTAAGTCGCTCGGGATAAGAGCGTCAGCTAAATGTCGTAAATGTATTTGCATTTAAAAGTACTATGTTTAACACACCTGCACACTACATAACACTAGGAAGGAGCGAAAGAGTACAGTCTAGAGATTAGCTTCTCCTCCACCTTTGTTGGTCTTCTGTCGGAGCTTGCCCGTGCATGTTTCTATAAGCTGACATGCCACTGTGTCTCTGTGAAATGTTCAATACCTGCAGAGAAAGTTAAAATGTGAGCTGCGTCAGCTTCTAGTGTGTAAACAGCCTTAAGCTATCCCGGTGCCACACTGGTGTCAGAAGTGGGCAGTGTCCCAAGGATATGTGAACAAGGTGCAAAATACAGGGGGCTGGGGACCCCCTACTTAACTTCATAAATCCACTAACCTTCTCAAATTCCCTGAGATTAAACTTATGATAATATACTGGTATTGTTTAGCTGCTTTACCCATAATCAACAAGCTTCTGCCTTTGATATTAACTAGCTACAGCTGCTGCAGTCTGGAACACGGGTCCACCTAGTTTGTGCTTCATAGTGTGAACTGTAGATCTGCTAAATCAACTGTTAAATCAAACATTTTGTTGCCACAAAGTTTGCAAGTTAGCGTCATTATAAAGAGTGAGTGACATGAAGCCAACATGGGACTGCTTAATAGTGGTGTGCATTTGGCACCCTGTATGTACAGTGGTGCAGAGTGCTGCTGGCTCAATTGCCCTCATTAAGCTATGGAACCGCTATGGAACGTGCATGTTCAAGATTTTAAGATTCTTATATTTGCATGTCACTCATCAGTTATGTGCACCTTAAGATAGATAGGTAGATGTGTCTACCAAAGACAATGAATGTTAAGGGCAAAACAGTGAACCACTAAACAAACAGGACAAACTGAAGACACTTACAGCTCAATTTAGTGCAAAAGACATTCGTGGGACATGATCTCATGGCAGGACAGACCTTACACAGCACATGCATAAGTGTATCAGTGCAAAAATCAGCATTCAGTTTAGTCAAGTAAAGATATCACAGGCAATGACTAAATAAGAACAGGTGGAGGACGGACTGCAAAGTCCAGTACGGATGCAGTGTGCTGCTAAAACCATTAGCAAAATGCAGTGTGCAGTATCCCTGCTTGCCCAGTTAAGTGAACTGCAATCACTGTGCATGGAAAGGATGACAAGCATTACTAAGCCGGCAAACAGGAGAGGGATAAAACTGTTCCTGCCATTGGCTTCGGCCTATACTTCTGTCTGTGGATGATTTTGTTATCTGCCTGTCTAAAGCTCTCTGCCTGTTACAGCTGCACTGATCTGTAAAGTCCCCCACGAAATAATCAATCCTGATACCCATCAACAAAATAAATGATCATGGATTTGTTGCTCAGAGATGCTGAAACTTTTGGTCTACAAACAATTACTCTTTACTCATCAGTGCACAACATTCTGGTGGTGTGTAATGATATACAACGTGTACAGCTGAGCCTCTGGACGACTGAGCTGATGCAGATTCTCTGTCCAAAAGCGCCACCATGTGGTCACCGATGATATTGACAGTTGGAATAATGAAAGGGCTCTTAGTAAATGACTTTACATTCATATTGTGTTATTAATTCTAGAGATTTGCATGATTAGAACTGTATTTATAATTATAATTTACAGTGTTTTAAATTGAATACAGTTTGCTTTTACATCTATTACAAAACTATGTTCATTATTATGTAGTTTTATGGCCCACAATCAGATGTCGGACCACCGTTCAACTGCCCCAGAGTGTGTATGCATAACCTATGAATCTTTTTTAATACACTCACACATAGGCCTAAAAAATAACAATGCCAGCCTAGTGTAGTATTAATAAAATACATCAGAGAATATTTCAGATTCCATATACATCATTTATACTGTACATAATTACTAAGATGAAAAATATAATAAAGAATAAATGACACAAACTATGACAAAGCTATGAATACATTTAGCCAGTATATTATTAGGAGCAATATACTAATACTGTCCAGGATCTCCCTTTGCTCTCGAAACAGGCTCAGTTCTTTGCGATATGGATTCCACAAGATGTTGGAAATATTATTGATTTTTCAGATACACTTTCATGCAGCAAGACTTCTGTTCTACCACATCCCAAAGATGTTCTATTGGATTCAGATCCAGTGACTGGAACAGTCCCAGAAGAACATGTGTTCATGAAGTCAGTCTGAGATGACTTTTGCCTTGTGACATGGAGCATAGTCATGCTGGATGTAGTGGTTGGTATTAACGACCCCACAGTGTCCCACACCGTACCACCACCACAGGCCTGGAATGCTGACACAAGACAGGTTAAATCCATGGATTCATGGACCTATTGGTGCCAGTATGAGCTCTGACCCTGTCATCTTTATACCTCAGCAGAAATGGAGATTCAGCAGACCAGGCTACACCTTTCCCGTCTTTAACTGTTCAGTTTTGGAGAGCCTGTGCCACTGCATGCTCAGCTTACTGTTCCTTGTTCACAGAAGTGGACCCCAATATGATCTGCTGCTGCTGTAGCTCATCTGCCTCAAGGTTTGACAACCTGAGATGCTTTTCTTCTCACTAAGATTGTTCAAAGTGGTTAGCAGTTACTGTAGGCGTTCTGACAGCTCAAATCAGTGTGGCCTTTCTCAATTGACCTCTGTCAGAGAACTGCTGCTCACTGGATGTTTCTTCTTTACCTCATCAGTCTGAGTAAACTCTAGAGACCACTGTGTGTGGAAATCCAAGGAGACCAGCTATCTGGTACTGACAATCATGACAATCCGAATCACATTCTAATCACAGATTTACCGCATTCAGATATTTGATGTGAACTGATGGTCTGTATCTGCATGTTGTTGCACACTGCACTGCTGCCACATGATTGGCTGGTTAGATAATTGCATAAATGAGTAGGTGTTCCAAGTACAACATGTAATGTAAGATTAAAAAAAAAAATCAATATTGATTGTCAGCTTCCTTGCGAAGAGTACATCTCGGCCTGACCTGAACTGGTTCTTAGAACGCATCGGTCATATTCTGCTATCAGTATAGCAAGGATGTAATGTTAAGCAAAAACTTTGGGAAAGACTGCGGAAATATTGTTTCAACTTTTTTAAAGGTGGTCCTCTAAAGTGACTTTTCTTCAGCCAACAGAGCACAACGACCAGCTGCTTTGAGCTCAGGAGAAAGTCCTGCTTCAGTGTATTTTGATCTTTCTGAGATTGGCTCCTTTCCCTCTTCTCTAGAGAGTGACAATGAAGAAATACAGTAATAACGTTGCACTGAAACACCGGCCCCTGATATATTCTCTGGAAACCACAGAATAAAGATCATAGTTTATGGCAAAGAATGTAGACGGCGGCACACTGTGCTTCTAAGAGAAAGCACTAATAAGAAAAGAATGTTTTGTACTCTGCGATTCCCAGCTGTACCTGTGCCTATTATCCACCAGTCACTGTGGTGATGACTTGATCTGAACACCAGAAGCAAAACTCCCAACACTGTTCACATTGTCACTAACCAATACAACGAGTACACTAAGGAAAGAGTGACTTCTCCACAGAGCTGTTGTTGAGGCGCAACACATCCAGCACCTGAACCATGACTATTTACGAAATTCCTGTGGGGGGACACCTTAAAACTCTCAATGGAGTAATACCATTGGTCCTTTAACAGAGCTACTCCAGAGTCTCCAGGGACATGCCCAAAGCATGAGAGAAGTATGAGGCCACTAGAGATGATTATAATATAGCATGTGCCAACATTTACAACTTCAGGCTTCAGGCTCTTCTCTAGCAATCATCAAAGCAGATAATGATCTAACCAACCAACCAGGCAGCTACTTGTGCTTCCTTTAGTTGTACCAGACAGGAGCATCAGCAGAAGGCTGATTGGTGGAGATTTAATTGGGTAGAGTGTGGGTAAAGTGACCGAAGCTATAACTTACTGAAATGCAACAAAACGTTTTCTGTAAAGCTTCTTGTATCTCAAACTGTGGCATCTGCTGCTAGAAACAGCTCCTATGGAATATTAGGAAGCTGCGAACAAAATACTTCTCACAGGCGTCCAGAGCATTCATATTTCTAATGAGTCAGTGATGACTAGTTGACTGCTTTTATCTCATGTTCATCAATTATTCACTCATCGAAGGAAGGAAGTGTTACTCACAATGAAACTTAAGTTTTATGATGATCTGCTTCAACCATAAAATCACAGCGTGGCTATTACTTGCAGGTTTTTGTTGTGGGGGTTGTAAAGGTGGAAGGAGCCTCTCTTTCCTTCACTTCAGGGCACAGAACCTCAATATTCTTCAAGATTTAAGGAACTATCAAAGCAACTAGGAATTTAAGTTCCCCAGGATCCTGTTAAAGGCATGGAAGTTGGGTTTCTATTCATAAGCTTACCAGAAAAAAATTCCAGATCCAACTTCAATGGAATATTCTGGCCCTTGTACAAGCTGTAATGTTGGAAAGTTGGAACAGAACATTGGATTAAGCAACTGCTGTAAGTTTCTTATGCCTCGTTTGAAGATGAACATCATCCGTGCCCAAAGTACCAACACACACTTCTTGGCATGGTAAGGTACATTTCCACCATAGTTGTTGGTCTATTGTCACTGGTTCTGCTGGGCTGGAACCTGAACTGTAAATTTCAGAGGTGTCAATTTGAGTGGAGTTACACAACACTCCACATTTTGGGTGGGGTTAAGCAACAGTCACAACCAGTCGTCTTGTTCCAGTAGTCAACACACCCATACAGGAAACTCCAGAAGCCTCCGGAGATGTGTCCAAAGCCAATGACAAGAACGATCCCCCAAAACGCAGATCTAAATATCTCATATGCCTCTCCCACCTATAGACGAAAGTTCAAGAAGGTCAGGAATAAAGAATGCTACAGCCAAGATCCCCAAACCACCCTCATGCTTCCAAGAAGAGACGAAAACGAATTTCATTGGACTGCAGCTACCTTCTGAGGACCTCTGCCTTTTGTAGATGCCTATGGCTGCTGTCTTTTCTAGATAGAAAGCTCCAGGATCTGCAGCACTTTCACAGGTGCCTTAAACACTACAGAATTTCAGACCCTGAAGAAGTCCTCCTCCTCAACAGGTTCCAAAAATGCCAGAGCTTGATTCATTCTGGGGTACAAACGGGAAATGTTTTCCTTCTCACCTTTTTTTTTTTTTGTTCCACCACATTATGAACAGTGAGAGCAACCATGCTGTGAATGTCAGTGCAGCCTCAGGCACCATCACCAGCAGTTTGAACGAGTGTGAAGAACCCACAATGAGCGCTTGTAAACAAATCTCATCATCGGTGTCTTTCAGCTGAAAACAACAAAGCCCAGACTAGCACAGTGCAGAAGCTGTAGAGCTACTGTAAGCACAACTCAACCCCTCACTCAACTGTTAGAATTTGTTAACTAAGGAAGAGGGAGGTCCAACCCGTTAACCCTTTCTATTCTCTCGGGGGTTTATTCCACAGGAGTGTATTTTTGGTCTTCTGCTGTTCTGTCTCTGAACCTTGCCACATAAAGAGCTTGCCAACAAAGATGACACCTGCTTTTACATATTTGCAGCACTACTGCTCTTAACACTGGCTGCACAGTATACCATAAACAGGACGAATAGATGCTTTCCACAATATTATGGAATCACAGAAACCTTTGTCTGGAATAACAGTTAAAAGAGGAAAAGTTTGGGAATCTAACTGCACTGATTTAACCAGTAGGACTGTGGAGGGTACTAGTTGATTTTGACTCAAGTGCTAAGAACCTCATGCATACAGTAATCTGATGTTCACTGGTTTGCAAAGCAATGAATGGATAAGCTGCATCTCCTCTAGTCAGCAATCTGCAAGAGAGCACATCCCATACCAATTCTGACCCCATTACACAATCTCTTTTAGGATGGGTTTTAACGTACCACTGCTGGTTTTTAAAGCAGAAGTTGATTTAGAACCATCATGGACTGTCCGTAGACCATGATCATCATGACCCCTTTTTAAGATCCAGGCCTACATAGACTAAAAGTTAGAAAGAGATGATGTGGTGAGGTAGTTTTTGTTTTTAAGCACCATAGAATAATCTATTTATTTTAGATATTGGCGGGGGGGGGGGGGGGGGGGGGGGGAGGATGGGGGGTTGGGAGGACTCCAGGACTTTTCGTTTAGCATTTTCAGTTTACAGCTTATAATCCGCAGCCTGTTTTATAGAGCACTTTCCTCCTCAAATTAAGGGAGTGGGTAGCTGTGGTTAGCTGTCTTGGCTGGTACACAAGTTACAAATATTTTTAAGGACAAAAATATTTCCAATGCTAATAAATACAGAAGGCTTCTAATATAGTGAGTTAATCACTTTTAGAAACTGGAAACTCTATTATTATTATTAATTTAAAAGCAAACTTTGCTTTTGAATTACATGAACATGAACAAATTCAGATATATGTACAAAACAGTCTGTTACACGTTGGGACATAGACAAACCCTACAAAGTTCATACAGGTCAAATCTGGGGGTAAAGATACAAACACAGTCCACTGTTTGTGTTGTCCAAACCACCCCTGTATGCATGTCCAATCTGGCCCCGTCATAAGGCTTAAACCACTGTGACCCACTGTAACCCACGCTGCCTCTCCTTTCCTGACGATCTCATCACACAGATGGTCTCCGTCTGGAGCTGGTCTGTAAGAAAACATTATTTATAATATTAAAATAAAGTCAGCTCTGCTCAGGGACCGCTATAACAACGCTCACTTCAGGTACCTGAGCCAAACAAGACAAAGAGGGTAAGAAGGGTATTAAAGGGGGTTGAGTAATAAAGGAACAGGTGGGATATTTACTCTGTTCTTGTTGACACAGGGATGATTAGCTGATGTTTATTCGTCTCCCTCCTGAACATCCATCTCCTCCAGGATCTCCTCCAAATCTTTGGCCTGCTTCTGTTTCTTAGGCGCATCTGGGGAGAGGAAACAGCATGTAATGAATAACTTACAAGGAGTTTCACATTTAATGATCAGAAACATCGTGACCAGTTTAACCAATGAAAAAACACAAACACAGGTCGACCTCACATGCCAGAGAGGAGGGCTTACCGTGGAAATGTTGAGCTGTTTTTCTCCGCAGGTCTTCTACACTCTCCTCCGTGTCAGCCCACTCTAGGACCAGCCTTCTGCCGTAGAGGTGAGTACTGTGGCACAGGGCTGAGAAGGCTTTCTGAAGAAACATACCAAAAGCCTTGTTTTGTAGACGGTCCTGGTTTCAGTCACTTTCGATTCAATACCAACAGGGTAACAGTTCAGCTAGAGAAGAGCTGGAAGAGAGCAATCAGAACTACTAACCTTGGCGTCCTGCTTTGTGATAAAGTCTACGAAGGCAAAGCCACGGTGAGTTCCACCAACAGCTTTCTTTGGTAGACGGACAGTCTTTAATTCGCCAAAAGTGCTGAGGAAGAAACAGAAATAGAATAGAATAAGAAACGCAGGTCAACAAATCCATTAACAAGCATTCAATGGCTGGGACAGTCTACTGATTGAATGATGGTTATCAGTCAGGAAAGAGAAGGTTAGAGTTCATGGCTTTTTATTTAGGGAGTTCTGCACTAATGTTTCAGATTCACAACGCAAGTCAGACTCAATCAGCACTACTGGATGTAGAGCTCCAGTTCTGTCCCTCAGGTTGATGGTAGTTCTGTAATGAAAGTGTTATTTAAAGCTGCTTCAAACCGGACAGGTGCAGAAAGACTGAAACTCTATTGAAGACTTGACTCAGCCTTTCACCCCGGAGACTCCAGGCTGTACTCGGACTGCCATGAAGCGACGTGCGAATGATACACTGATCATTACTGTAAAACACCCATGGTTTTAAATAATGGTATGAATTATACCCATCAGTCTTCATTCTTTCCTGATGCATCCATTTTTGAAAGTTGCTCATCACCCAAGCTCATAATTGTCAGCTCATATGAAAATGTAGAATTTTGTTCAATTCAAAATATTAATAAGAAAGAGAATATACAGTCTATTAAATATTCTGTCATTTGCATACGCATGCTACATCATTAGATCAGAACAACGTGCAGCACCTAACTCTACATTAGAGCTAGGATATGAAGTCTTACCAGAAGAGCTCTCTCAGCTCCTTTACAGTGGCCTGGAAGGGGACATTCCGCACCAAGATCTTTGAACTTGTCTGTTTCTTGACTTTCTGCTTCTTCTTGCTAGCGTTCGCTGCACCTGACCTGAGAGAGGCAGACAAACGGGCAGACTAGCGATTAGCTTTTACTACTAGATGCCATTTCCAACGATATACACGCTGACCCAGACCTGAACATGATTCATGGTTAACAGACCATACCTTAATTCTCTTTCGGAGATTTTCAACTCCAGCTGGCGCTCGTCAACCATACAATGCTGCAGAGAAAGAAAGAAGGACACCTTTCAGAAATGCACTAAACTAAAACATGCATGGAGAGGAAACTGCTGAAGCTAGATACACTTGCCTGTAGCTGTCGCAAGGCCTTCTGAGCTGCTTCAGGCTTTTTGTATTGCACAAAGCCGTAGCCCATAGACGACAGTTTGCCTGGAAAAGAGATACTGATTACAGTTCCAGTAGCTTATTTAAAAAAAGGGCACAATAGCATTTGAGTACTCTTAAATAAGAGGGACTATTTTATTGGTCAGTGGTTGAACATGGACCTACCTGATTTATCCCTCTTCTTGGATATGGTGCAGGTTTTTACAACTCCACATTTGGAGAAAGTCTGTAAACAAGACAAACAGAGTGAAAAGGATTTAGCAGAAGACGCAAGTGATATCCCACACACACACACACACACACACACACACACACACACACACACACACACTAATCATGGCACTTCATTATCCACTCCTCGCACCCTCATGTTGAGTTCCACTAAAGCTTTAGACACTCAACCCTTAACCACATCTGCTCCTCTAAACTCGACCCCTGCCCTCTTTCCCATGAACTCTGACCCCACCTCCCGCAGAGTCTCCTCTGTGGTACTGTAGTTGAGGTTTTTAATGAAGAGCGTTGAGCCAGGCAGGCTGTCTTCTTCTTCCTCCTCCTCCTCTTCTTCTTCTTTTTTCTCCTCCTGTTTCTCTGAGTCCTTCTGCTTAGACTTACTCACAGCCTCAGGTTCTAGCAAGAGAAGAAGCATAGACACTAATGAGCAACTTAAGCAATACTGAATGGCAGTTTACTGGGTACATTTTGAAGACTGCAGTTTCACCTGGTTCACGTGCTTTGGGAGGTGTTGTGAAGACGGCCATTGGAGCCCACTCTAAATACAACGGAACATGCTGAAACTAAGCAGAAATACACAATTATGAAAAAATGCAACAAATTGAAGTATTAATATATGTATTATTACAATTATTACCTGAACTGCAGCTCCCAATAATAAAAAAATGTACTACAAACAACACACCCTTATCCATGTAGCACACCTATATAGGCATCAAGCAGCGATTTATAATACTGAGTAACTGGATTCTATGGCACCTTTAAATCTTATAAATATTAAAATGCAAAATTAGCATACTTTTGCTGAACCGGCATGAGCTGCGCCAAACTCACTGGACAAATAATTAGTCATCTGTGACTGAAACGTACCAACTATTGTGTAATACCTTCACAGGAATAACAGCTGTTATTGGATTTGGCATGGACTAGACAAGTTTCTTGATGTAGGCCTTATAGATGCTCTGGTACTCTTACATGAAAGAATTGCACAGTTGGGCCAGATTTGGTGGGTGCCTCTGCTGGCTCTGTTCAGAGGAGAATTTCCTGTAGACTGGGATTTTAGCTTCTATACACCTGCATATTCAGCTACTTCCTTCACACTATGGTCTTTGGCACACACAAATGCAATCACTCCCTCTAGCCAATCACTAACATCTGCAGGTATTTAATAGCACCATAATCCTTGTTCAGCACCATCTGCAGGAGCCTGAAGTTACTACTACATTTAACACACAATGTGACTGTTTTGTCCAGTGAGCTTATTATTAGTATTATGTCACTTTGACAAACAATACTTAGACTGTGTCATTTCACACCAAAATGTGTCATGGCATAAAAAAAAATAAAAAAAATCAACACTGAAAAATACAACAGACATTTATATATGCACCTTAGTGTATGCAAGTCTGGTGAAAGCACGTTTGGCTTCAGTGGGCTCCAGGAACTCGACTATAGCCGTGAGGCCAGAAGGGGGCAGTAGTACTCTCCCTAGAGAGCCATGAGGGGAAAACAGAGCCTCCAACTCCTGCACTTGCACTCCTGTTGGCAAGTTCTTCACCAGGATGACAGAGTTACTGCGCTGAGCTGCAGCCTGGATGTAGGCATACACAAAAACCATGTAAGAATGCACAAACACAAACGCTCAAATCAAGCAAAAGACTAAAAAAGCCTCTGTGTACATCCCAGGTCATGAACTAAAATCCCAATCATCCAAACACTGCACAATAGCCAAGGGTATACCTGACTGAATGAATCCAGAGACACACTGTTATCCAGCAGGAACTGTCTGGTCTCCTGAACGATCTGAGTCTCCCCAAGGGCCATCCGCACAGCCAAGCTGCCTCGTGACTCCTATAAACACCAAACACCGTTACAAACACATGCTTCATTTCCCTAGCCAAGGTAGTCATCACAGATCAGAATGTCAGTCAGGCTGAAAACTCACATGATCAAGCACTTGGCTTTTGCTTGTGTTGTATTTCTCAGCGATAGCATCAGCTACTGCACTCGTGCCAAGAAACAACGTGTTCCAATTATGAGAGCTGCATGAACAAGAAAACATATTAAAAACCACACCTGGGTTTACCACTGGCCCGCTAATCTGCAACACAGCAGGAAAGAAATTTATGTTATCTCCAATGTGGTTTACAGAAGCAGCCAAGTATATACTTGGCCGCCCGTCACACTGGCATAAAACAGTTTTGGAATGTCGACCTGCCACTGGATGCCTTGTCCTTGGCATCCTTCTGCCTCTTATAGGAAGAGCTGCCTGGGGCATTGGGACCTTGATCTGGTTTTTCCTTCTTTATCCTGGATGGTATGATATGCAGTACCCGGCCCTAAAAGGCATGAGAGGTAAGCAAATGAATCATTTTTGTAGCAATAACAATAGAGAGAAACAAACTTCAGCATACCTGGAATATATGGCCGTCCAGCTGGGATATGGCAGTCACCGCATTTTCCGGAATCATGTAAGTGATAAAAGCAAAGCCTTTGGGTTTCTTAGTCAGAGAGTCGATAGGAAAATGGAGCTCGGAGACAGGACCTACAGGAGAGGAAAGACACAAAAGACAGACAGCACTGTTAATTTCAGACATACATTACATTAACTTTATATATCGTGTCTGATACATATACACGCTTGGGCAATTACATTTCAGGACATTTCCAGATACCTTTTCAACAGTTCCAACACTGGGGTTACATTTAGGTTTCTCTTGACAGGCACGAGAAGCTAGATGTTAAAAAAAAATCTAGGATACATTGTGATAGTATTGCAATGATGTCACGTGAGCGACATTCGGAAGAGGTCAGAGATGGATCTTTATGGCTTTCAACCGCAGGGCAAAGCAAATGCGTTTCTCATCTACATACATGCACAGATGCATATCGTAAGAGGATATGCATCTGCTGAGTGCTCAGTAGCCGATGAGAGAATAAACAAAGAATGCTAGGAAATGGAAAAACCTGAATGTGAGTCAAACATTAGTAAGCATGTTTCTTTTACATGTCAGATTTCCTGGCTGAATCAGAATACTCTGGCAGGAAATCACGAATGATTTTTGTAAGGGTTTGATCAGAGTATGAAAAGCAGGCATTTATTATTTGTTGAATACTTGATTTTAATGTGCATTGTTTAAAATGAAGCACCAACAAAGCATTAAAATAAGTTAAAAATCTGGTTAAAATTGTGTATTTAGAAGTCACGTAAAACAAATCTGTAGGAGTAACTACCTAACGTCTAAGCAGAATATGGACCCCATGTCAGCTGCCCCCTTTTCTCTAAAACATGACATTTTACATCAAACCCCCTCTGAATAACTCGGCCTATTTAATTTCATTGTGTAAAGGTTTTAAAAATTGGTGGAATTTTCCTTTTGAAACTCATTTGGCTGAAAGGTTCCATCACAACACGGCAGCAAAATGTGCAGGAGAGAGGTTCCTGATACAAACCCAACATAACCATTTGCAAATACTGGTGCTATAATGTGTTGCACTAAATAAACCTGGTTGGCCTTTACTAAATTACTGTATTTAGTTTTTTGAAAAGCTCAGTTTCTCTCCTCAAGTTTTGACAGGCAGCATAAATACATGTGCCACATGAACAATCATTCTCACCATGCTTAGTGAAAAGCTCTTTCAGCTCCTCTTCAGTACACGTGTAGGGCAAGTTCCGCACAAACAGTCGCCCTGACTCGGCCACGTCCTCCTCTTCCTCATCCTCCTTCAGATCAGAGATAAACTTTTTCTCGTGCCCAGTGTTTCTGTTCCCTCTCCCCTTGTCTCTTGCGTTCTTGACTCGGAAAACCTCAATATAACGGCCACCTATGAACATGAAAACATGTTTTACTGAAGCACCTGAAGATCTCATAACAAAGCTTTAAAGCAAATAATGACCTACCCATATAGTCTCTGTTGAGCCGAAGAGCTCTCTCCACCTCTGCTTCTGACCTCAGGTCCACATACACATATCCTAAGAACCAATATAACCCCGTTAGTCACATTGCTGATGACCTTTTTGATAGCCTTGGAACTAGTGATCCTTACCTGAGTTCCGGCCATCTTCATTCTTGGTAAAGCGAATGGCTACAGGCTTCAGAGGGATCATGAACTCTCGCACTTGTTGCTGAGGTGGTAAAGACATACGCATATCATTACGATACAAAACGGAACCATGTGAAACCAGTTTAGGAGCCCAACATCATTTTTGGCTCCCTATTTACATAGTTTTTATTATTTTCTATGTGTAGAAGCCGTAGCATTATCAGTCTGATACTGGCCAAAATCACAAGATCAGATAAGAGAGGATATGATCTAATACCCTGAACAATAATGTAAATACTTAATTAAACTTTTTACATAAAGTTACTTAATGTGTCTTTAAATGGGGTTTGCTGCTATGTTCTAGATGTGAAAACATTGAAAGTAAAAAGAAACAGCAGTATTGAATGAGTGACCTATGGTTTGGGCTGAGTACTTCTTCCTTTAGGTGAGTTTGAGCATGAGAATATTTAGACTGCAGGTTTAGAAAATTTAAATAGAATTATAATTAGGAGGGAAAAAAGGTCATTTGAGAGAGTCACAGCTTTCGCATACTACTGTTTATCCACCTTTTCAGAACACAGCAGTTTATTTCCTCCCATTCATCTTGAAGTTATAAGGAGGGTTTCAGGACAGTTTCTTGAGTCCAACACAATACAGGGTAACAAATCAGAACCATGGCAAATCACTCAGCTCAATCTTAGGCATTGTAGCTTACAATAAATCAGTAATGCCATATCAAAACATTATCATCATATTCGTCTGCCTTTTATTTCTTTTTACATTGTTTATTAGAAAATGCCAGCTGCTACTTCCGTTGTGTGAAGATTTTCTGAGAAACAGACTTCATGACAGTGATGAAATGAATGGCTGTAATCCATTCAAGCAACCCTAAAGCATCCGGAATACTACACTACCTCTTTGACGTTGAACGGAGCGCCACGTAGCTTAACAGTGAAATCTGTAGAGGGTTCAACCTGTGAAGAAAGTAGCAATATAAAATAACCAAGATTCAATCAACCAACAACAAAAATAAGGCTAAGGTTATAAAACATTTGTAACCAAACGGAGCCAACCTTATTCTGGGACTGTGAGGCTTTCCGGGTGCCGTCCTTGTCACCACTCTCATATGCACTGTCAGTCTGCTGGGCTGGATGTTCCTCCTCCTGTTCCTCCTCTGCCTTGTCCTCTTCCTCATCATCATCCTCATCATCCTCCTCCTTCTTCTTCTTCTTATCCTCACTTTCATCCTGCATGTCTGATTTCTTCACCATTTTGGAGCGAAGATAATCCATATCAGACAGTCCTTCCTTCAGAGCTTCCTTGGAAGTATCTGTAACAGACAGAATACTTCTATCATCAGGCTTGAGATTTTATATTCCTTGTAACATTCATTGAGAATAATGGTGCACTGTTTTTGTCAACAAATAACACAGAAAAACATCTATATGTTTCCCAGTAACATATCTGCTTCACAAGTTCAGGAATCCAAAATGTGAGAAATATAGAAAGACACACCCTGATTATGGTCTTCCTCCTCAGGTGCATTCTCTTCATTCTCATCGTCGCTCATCTCCTCCGACTCGTCAGAGTCAAAGTTCAAATAGTCGTCATTATCCGCTTTCTTCTCTTTCTTCTTTTCTGGCTTTTTGCTCTTCTGTACTCCAACAGATGCAGCTTCTATAGAGTCATTGGCCCATGTTGGCACCTGTGTGCGGTTTCTGTGCACAGCCAGAAACTCCTGGAAGCCTGGATCCTCTTCCAGCTGAGGATTGTGGAAAAAGCCAACATTTTACAGAACGTAACCTTTCAACACAACCCATTTAGAAACCGTACCAATCTGCAGACCTCTGGACACTGTGGTGACCAAAAATGGACAATATATTTCAATCATTTGGACTTCATATGTTCCAGCCTGTCGTTTCAAAATACATTCCTTTGACTCAAGAAATGATGATCCTAAATACATCTGCTCTCTCTCTGACCACTGAAACAATGATCCAGGATAATACTGACAAATGGTAACAGTTACAGTGCTCTTTATATTCAGGACTCTGTACTCTGCATTCTGAATAGTAATTACAGACAAAGGTTTAAAAAAGAAAAAAACAAATACTGACATACTTACTTCTCCAAGAAGACTAACAGGCTTTTTCCCCTTCTTTCCCTTCGAAAAAAGACAAAATGGTATGTGTCACCTTCCAAAAACAACTCTGCATAGCACTAAGTGGTACTTAAAACTGTTTCAGCAAATACCACCATATCACAGCCCCAAATTAGAACTGACTGCTCTGGATTTCAAATGATTTGACCAAAATAAATCTAAAGCATCAAACAAATAACTTGCCAAGACATAAATCACTCTTAGAGAAGATGGTACAATATATCTAGTTACCATGAAGACACAAAGAATGAAAAGAAAAATGTTTTTTCAGATTAACACAGAATGTACTGTATATGGTTCTATATTGAACCAAAAAGTGTTGTTCTACTGTCACAAGCTTGGCATCATAACTGTAAAACCCTTTTCAGATGGTATATAGAACCTTATAAGCTCACCCAACAAAAACTAGCCATCTTGTTATAAGTACCTGCTGTGTTTGTGGCAGGATTCATAGATTGACACGAGGTGTGTGGAAAATGAGTTGCAATGCAGATGTTAAAGATTGGCTAAAAGGAGTGACTGGGCATTTGGGTGTGCCAAAGACCATAGTGTGAAGGAAGCTGAATTTGCAGTTCTATGGAAGTGTACAGTCTTATGGGTCTACCAGTGGTGGGACAAACCACAGTCTACAGGCAGTTCTCATCAAAATCATACCAGGGAAGACATCCACCAAATCTGGCCCAACTGCACATATATTTGACACGAGAGTGTCTGAACATTGGTGTGGCCTACATCCAGAAATTTGCCCAGTCTATGCCAAATCGAATCACAGCTGTTATTTGTTCTTAGACATGTTCTTACACATGGTGTTATGCAAGTTTCTTTGAATGCACAGGTGGAACTATTGCCTTTTTTACAGTAAGTTTTTTTCAGGCTTATGACACATTCTCCATAGAACCTTGAGGGTTTATATGGAACCACATGCTCCTTTACTAAAAACAGTGTTGTAAAACTAAAAATGGTTCTAAACAGAACTACTGTCTTTTACTAAGCAACACTTAAATAATCATCTACTGTTGTGGCACTGAAGCACAGAGAATGTTTAAACCCACACCTTCTCATCTTTCTTTTCTCCTGTCTCCTGCTTCTGTTCACCCTTTGGGTCCTTGGGTTTCTCTGCCGGCTGCCGGCTGTGCTTGCTCCAAGGTCTGCTTTTGTTGGGGTCTCCCAAATCTGTACAGAACTCCACCTGACATAAAACACAGAGAGGAATTAGTACATGCCAACATCAGATCAATCATTTAGGAGGGGGCGGTGGTGTCAGCTAAACTACTTACCGTCACTCTGGATGTGTCCACAAAACTTTTGTTGAAATGCTTCAGTGCCTTTTCTGCATCCTCCTCAGACTTAAATCCAACAAAGCCAAATTTCCGAAACTTGCCATCTTTGGTGAACTTCAGCCCACAGTCTGTCAGCGTCCCGAAGGCTGAGAACATTTTACGGAACCTCTCCTCTTTCATCTGGGTCAAGATATAAACATGGATTATTATTTTAGCATGTAGAGGTCAGCTTTATATTCACCAGCTTCTTCTTAGAATATCCGTTCCACCTTAAATGGTGCAGAAATCACCTTCCAGCACCTGAGGACAAAGGATCTTCATACTGATGAAGAATGTGTACGTGGTTCTAGGTAGAATCTTTTCAAAATGTGTGTAGGAAGAACCCCTTTTGGTGCTATACGGAACCATTTTCAAAAAGGTTACAAATAGGACCATACAGAACACACTCTCCATCATTATAATCATCATCATCCGAAGAACCCGATCTCATCATACAGAGAACCATTTAAGTATGTAAATAGCTGTTTAGGTGCCAATGGCTCTATAAAGAGCGCTGTCTTTACTCAAGACCCTTGAAGAACCATCCGAGTCGCCAGAATTGACCTGTTGCACCGTTTAAGGTGGAACGGTGAAAGAAATCGAACAGCAAGCATTTCCTGCGCAGCTCGTCCACCCAACGATAACTAACCCCACTCACCCCATTCGGGAGGTTTTTCACAATGAGCCGGGACATTTTCCTTCCGCTTTTCTTTTTGTCTCTTTTATTAGTAAATAGTTTCCCAAAAAAAGAGATTCATCAACAAGTAAGCGTGGGTCCTCTCAGTGGGCCGCCATCTTTGCTTGATGACGTAAAACGCTGGCGACGCTTGCTGTGTCTGATACGTCATTAACGCTGCCTACTGATACAGTACACAGAGGCAGCAGGGCAGCAAGAGGTTGAAATGGTCTTGTTTATTCTCGAATTTCCCGTTCCACCTTAAATGGTGCCTTAGGTGTGAGAACATTAACTGCTGCACCATTTACGGTGGAACGGAAAAATTCAAGGCTGGCTTGTGTTAAATACAATGATGTTCTCAAATATGCCCTGTATATACCCTGCATCTCTCATCTACCTCAGCCTTACCATAGTGCTATATGGTAATGTGTACATCTGCATATATCATAGTTTTTATTCATAACTTTTATTCATAACTGTAAATTAGTGTAACAGAGATTTTAGTGCTTAGTACTGTATATATTTATTGTCTATTTATATGTTTGTATTGAAGTGCTGTAAGGGACTACGCACCTAAGTTTTTCACTCACCTTCACACCTGTGAAAATGTGATGTGACAGTAAAGTGATTCGATTTGATTTGAAATATATTCTAAAGAAAGTTTTTATTTAATATTAAATTAATATTATCTTTTTTTTATTTTCTGTGTTATCATGTTGCAGTTTACCTCTTAACTATACAGATTTAATAAAATCTCAGTGCACTTATCAATTGCAGTATCTTTTTCCAGCTCATTGATTAAAATATACTCGATAATGTGATTAGGAATATGATCAGGTAGGCTGAGAGGATCTGCCATGCCTTTGAGAGGCCTTTCCCACAAATCCCACATGTAAAACACTGTTTAAAGCAACAGCTTTGCCATATACTGTATTTTCCAGATGTGGACAGCTTACAGTACTGTAACTCCTTTTTGTTTTACAGTATAATTAAGGAAATATACAACTCCTTCATACCCCCTCCTCCATGTTCATCACAGTATTTAATAAGATTATGCAGACACTTAGGCTTCTGAATCAACAGCATGCAGGCTTTGTGTCCAGTAACCTATAAAGGCTACGTAAAAGCTTAATAAACGTAGACATTTAGCACCTTACATCCTAAGAAAATTGGTCAAAGAGGATAAGAAAACATTTAGGAACAATATGTTTAAGAATTCTCCTTGTTCTGCCTTATTCTTAAGGAAGAGTTTAAATGCACACATTTAAAAAAGACAAAACACATTTAATAAGATTTTCTTTCTCCCCTGGTATAGCATACCATGCTGTACATTCTAGTTCAATCCCCTACCCACACTATACCAAAAAGAGTCCTTGGGCAAGACCACTGCATTCCCCCACCTGTGTAAGAAATGATGAAACTGTAAATTGCAGTGGATTACAGCGTCTGCTAAATGCCTATAAAACGCAGACTACTGAAGCTCCTTTGCTTGGCTGGTTTATGAAGGCAATGTATATGTGTTCTTACACATCCCATAATACTCTGTGTCGGTGCCAATTCAGTTAAGGAAAAATAGAGCCAAAGACACAAGCACCGAAACAGTGGAGAACGCTGCCTACAGTGCAGGCAGCCAGGCATCGAGACAGCTGCCTTCAACTTTAGGCACCTTAAAAACTCTCCACCCATCTCCAGACCTGCACATTTGTGACGGTTCTATTAATGTTCTATTACATGTTTTGGAGCAATATATGTTGCATTCAAGGAGGGTGTGGCTTATTTCACATTCTGCATGTATTACAACAGCATGGCTCTAGTAAAAGTCCAGGTATGAATTAGAAATGTGACTACATAGACCTGAAACTGCTGAGCATCTGAAATCCTAGATCAGTCAATAACTACAGCCATCATCTCCTCAGTTCCCAAACGCCTACATAGTGTTGTTATAAGAAGAGGTGATAAACAACTACAACTGTCTGCATTTTCTGCTTCTCATAAACCAAGCAATCCAAAAACGCTTTCAGTGATGTTATGGTCTGGATTCTGGGGTGGTCATATATATATATATGTGCCCAGATGTTGTCTGTTTCCTGGTTCTATGTTCTAGCAAAATGGGAGGTTACCTAGCCTAAATTGAAACAGAGACACCTTTTAATGGTACAAAATATTTTTATTATAACTAAATAGTACAGTACATGTACAATAGGATTTTTCTTTATAAACACAGACAATAAATAAAAAAACACACAATAAATATTAAATAATTCACCGAAAGAGCTGAAATAAGACATGTAAACATCGTCTCTCATCGTGATAAAGAATATGCCTTTCAAATCGCCTCCAAGTGAAACCGGCAATGTGGTTTAAACTTTTCAAACATTTTCTAGCTAGCTTTTAACGTTCATAATATCAACAAAGTAAACAAACTTCAAGCCCTCAAAAATATAGTGAAGTTAGTATTGCAACACCCTTAAGTCTAATGGTCTATCATGAGGCTGCGCTGTAGCGATTGAACATCAAGAAGCTGAAATTACAGATAACTTGCATCGAAAGTCCAGACCATGACAAGTAACCCACTATCTGGTCTTCTAAACTGGTTGACATTTAAACGACAGTACAAACTGAGGCTTTGTCGTGGCACTGTGTACATTTACAAAACACATATAATCATATAACAAAGCATGAAAAAATAACAGTACAAATAGCAGTCCTTTCAGTCGTCATTCAGAGTCCATTGGTCCCAAATAAAGTCCATTTCAGGACAGAGGAGCATGCTGGGTGGTTCCAACCAGCTCCTTTCAAGTTCGTTCTAAAGTAGCTCGACTGTGCTTAGAGTTCGGAATAGTGCATCTCTGGTGAATCCGGGCATCACACTGCAAATACGTCCACAGGACCAGTGGGCTCTTGAAGACCCAGAATGCTGTAGGCGATTCTTTTCTGGTGACCTGGCAACTGCACGCCGATCTTCTTTATATCCCTAAGTTCAAGAAAAAAGGAAGGATGATAAGCTTGGGATGCAAAGAGTGAAAGCTTATGAAGCTAGTTATTATTAAAATGTTGTAATGCTACAGTTGTATATGTGTTTACTTACTCAGTCTTCAATCGCAACACCTGCTCCATGCTTGTGATACCAGCATGGGCAAAGGCTTCTTTATACTGGTTCATCTTCATTGAATCCAGCCATTCATCCACAGACCTGAAGGGGGCGCCGTCGTTTCCACTTGTGCTTGGCAGGCGAATAGACACTCTGAGGGAATGAAACATTATTGGGTTGATTAATATAAACTATAGCTCAATAAAACTCAGTGTGAGTCATAAACACCAAGCCCTGACACATCATCTCTTCAGTCTTACCAAAGGCACTTCTCCTTTCTAAACCTTTAATCCACTTGAATTCTCCTGTATTAGTTTATACTGCAGTGTGCCGTAATGGGCCGTAATGCTTACCGTAGGTCGACATTGGCGATGGCTGTAAGGGACTCAGGGTTGTGCAGCAGCTTGTCCAGCAGATTGACAATATCAAGGAAGCGTGGGCGTTTGGCGCGATCCTGCATCCAGCATTGCAGCATCAGCTGGTAGATAGCAGATGGGCAGTCCATTGGCGCCGGCAGCCTGAAGCCTTCATTTATGGCCTTCATCACCTGAGAAAGAAAGAGGAAAGAGAGGTGAACTCCCTGCACTGTAAACCCACACCCAGTGAGTAATACACTTCAATAAACATCATTAAATACAGACACCCATATATAAATCAATATATGTGCATGTGTTGTACAGTATATACCCTTCATTACACAGCAACAGTATGTATTAACATACACCATCAAAAATAATTGCACCCAGAAGGAAGTGAGTCACTCCATGACAGTCTGGCATGACACCATTGCAGTCTTTGGTGACGATGGTGTGGTGTTATGGGCAGTCTTCATAGTCGTCTGTGTGCATGTAGTCCTGTGTTGTGCAGTCGTGTACCAATTGTGCTAGCAAAAGCAGGATGACTTATGGAGGACACAATCGTGGCCGCTGAGTCAGTCAGGTACAGTGATAAGACCTATCCCTGCTTATGTCATATGTGTGCCAAACCGTGAGACTTCAATCATTTGCATGTCTCACAATGTCAAACCTGCCCACCAAGTTTCATTCCTGTCGGGTGGTTCCTTCTGGGTGCAGCTATTTCCGCAACTACGTTTTTCTTTTATGGTTGCATTGTGCCCAGCCTTTATTGAGCAAGAAGCATCTTCCTGCTGAAGACGAATATGATGAACATGCTGGGTAAAAGATGTCATACCTCATGGTTACTCATGTCCCAGTAGGGTCTCTCGCCAAAAGCCATCACTTCCCACATGACTATGCCAAAACTCCACACATCGCTAGCTGAGGTGAACTTCCTGTATGCTATGGCTTCTGGTGCCGTCCAGCGAATAGGAATCTTTCCTCCCTAGAAAAGCAGTGCAAGAAAAATCCTGTTAATTTTCATTGTGCTTAATGCATGGTTTGCTTATGACCATAAAGCTCAGCGAGAAAAAGGGGCTTACGCTGGTAGTGTAGGTGCCCTCAGGATAGTCTTCCAGAACACGAGACAGGCCGAAGTCTGACACCTTGCACTCCATGTTGCCATTGACAAGAATGTTGCGTGCAGCGAGGTCTCTGTGCACGTAGTTCATGTCTGAGAGATACTTCATCCCTGCTGCTATACCGTTGAGCATTCCCACCAACTGATAGGATGAAAACTCTTCATCGTGGTCCTGTGCATTAAACAGCAGAGAGGAATTCAGTTAAATGATTCATGCAACTGACCAAAAAGAATCGAAGCAAACACATGGACCTCAGAGAGTTGACCTACCCTCAGGTACTGATCCAGAGCGCCGTTCTCCATGTACTCGGTGATGATCATGGCATGTTTGACTAAAAAGAAACAGAGGAATCCAATTAGAACATCGTAAACAGTCATCGGCCCCTGTGACATGACTTTTTCCGTACATGCTGAATGACTCGACTGAGTGGGTGTTCATTGATAGAGAGCTGTGACGATGACGAGTTTACACGTACATTTGGTAACGACCCCCTCCAGGCGTATGATGTTCTGGTGGGAGAACTGGCCCATGATGCTGGCCTCACTCAGGAAGTCCTGCCGCTGCTTCTCAGTGTAGCCTGGCTTCAGGGTCTTTATAGCCACAGCAACTTCACCGCGCCCCGGCAACTTCAGCAGACCGCGAAACACCTCACCAAACTCTCCTACGGGACAAGAGGGAGGAAAGGTTGATGGCTTACTGTATATTATATTAATTTTAGACTGGAAAAGGAATAAATTCAAGCTACTTTGATGGATAAATCGGTCTTCAAATTTGAAATTCAGGTATAAAGTGGACATATAGAGATTTCTTACCTGCTCCAATAACTTTCTGCTTGGTAATGTAATTGGGGTGTATTTCACTGGCAAACTTGAGGATCGCTGTGCAGGGGTCTTCATAAGTGTGCGGGTCCACATAGGTCTTCAGAGGCTGCAGTTTTTCTGTGCCAAAGAAAAGACAGCACGTTTAGAGAACAATGTATATACAGTGGGGAAAATAAGTATTTAGTCAGTCACCAATTGTGCAAGTTGTCCCACTTAAAAAGATGAGAGAGGCCTGTAATTGACATCATAGGTAGACCTCAACTATGAGAGACAAAATGTGGAAAAAAATTGAGAAAGTCATTTTGTCTGATTTTTAAAGAATTTTATTTGCAAATAATGGTGGCAGTATTTGGTCAATAACAAACAAGCAAGAAAAGACCTCTAAACCTTTTTTAAGAGGCTCCCTCTTTCCCCCACTCATTACCTGTATTAATGGCACCTGTTTGAAGTCGTTAACAGAGTATAAAAGACACCTGCCTACAACCTCAAAACACTCACACTCCAAACTCCACTATGGTGAAGACAAGAGCTGTCGGAGGACACCAGAAACCGAATTGTAGACCTGCACCCGGCTGGGAAGACCAAAGCAGCTTGATGTGAAATCTACTGTGGGAGCAATAATCAGAAAATGGAAGACCTACAAGACCACTACTAATCTCCCTCGATCTGGGGCTCCACGCAAGATCTCAGCCCAGTGGGGTCAAAATGATCACAGAAGGTAAGGAAAAATCCCAGAACCACAAGGGGGATCTAGTGAATGAAACCTGCCAGGAAGCTGGGACCCAACGTTACAAAGGCTACCATCAGCAACACACTACGACGCCAGGGACTCAGATCTTGGCAGTGCCAGACGTGTCCCCCTGCTTAAGCCAGTCCATATCCAGGCACGTCTGAAGTTTTTTGAGAGAGACATTTGGATGTTTCCAGAAGAGTATTGGGAGAATGTCATACAGATGAAACCAAAGTAGAACTATTTGGTAAAAACCACAACTCGTCGTGTTTGGAGGAAAGTGAATGCGGAGTTGCATCCAAAGAACACCATACCAACTGTGAACATGGGGGTGGCAACATCATGCTTTGGGGCTGTTTTCTCTGCAAAGGGGACCAGGACGACTGGTCCGTGTACATGAAAAGAATGAATGGGGCCATGTATTGTGAGATTTTGGGGTGCAAACCTCCTTCCATCAGCAAGGGCATGAGGATGAAAACGTGGCTGGGTCTTTCAGCATGACAATGATCCCAAGCACACTGCCAGGGCAAACACAGGAGTGGGCTTCGTAAGAAACATTTCAAAGTCCTGGAGTGGCCTAGCCAGTCTACCCGATCTCAACCCCATCGAAAACCTTTGGAGGGAGTTCAGTCCGTGTTGCCCGACGGACAGCCCCAAAACATCACTGCTCTAGAGGAGACATGGAGGAATGGGCCAACATACCAGCAACAGTGTGTGCCAACCTTGGAAGACTTACAGAAAACGTTTGAACCTCTGTCATTGCCAACAAAGGATATACAACAAAGTATTGAGATGAACTTTTGTTATTGACCAAATACTTATTTTCCACCATTATTTGCAAATAAATTCTTTAAAAATCAGACAAAATGACTTTCTCAATTTTTTTCCACATTTTGTCTCTCATAGTTGAGGTCTACCTATGATGTCAATTACAGGCCTCTCTCATCTTTTTAAGTGGGACAACTTGCACAATTGGTGACTGACTAAATACTTATTTTCCCCACTGTACGTCTGTCCAAACAAAACCATGTATGTAAAATTTTGGACACATAGCAGATATGTCAGACAGTTTCATACCTGGACAGGCAAAGTAGTTGCCTCCTGATCTCTGTCGGACGTGGGAATTCAGCCTTCTGGTAACAGAAAGAGCAAGGTCAAAATTACATTTGCACATTACTGCGAAGATGATTTTTTAATGAGGGCACTTTTGGATCAAAGCAGGAATGTAAACAGGAGGCTACTGGGTGGAGAGGGTGAGGCATACAGAGTGCAGGCCCGGGAAATCCTGTGCCGATGCCGAAGAGGAGATATGATAAGCACAGAATGAAGAGAGAAGGAAAAATTGATGAAGGCCTCACTAACCTTTTGTGCAGCAGCAGGATGACCACCACGATAAGCAACATGACTCCACCTCCAGCGATAGCACTCATAACAATCATAGATCCGCCCTGTGTTTGCGATTCGGCTGTTGGACAGAAATAAAACATGCCGTTACATGCAAACACTGTCTTCCTGCTTCAGTTTTTTTGTGGCAAAGATGGCTGCCAACCTCACAAACTCACAAACAAATGTGCTTACCCAAAGGGAGAGTCTCAAACTCCTGCTCTGCGCTGTGGCTGCTGGGATGGCCCTCAGGTGTTAGCGTCTGAACACGAAACACGTACTTAGTTCCAGGCAAGAGGTCATTAATTTGGGCTGAGCTTTTCTCCAGCTTCAGGACGGTGTACGTAGTGACGTCCTGTTCTGCCTGATCCTCCTGAGGAACAGATAACAGAAGAAACCTTGGTAAAGAAAGAGGCTAAAAGACACAAACAGCCTTTGAATTCAGCAAAGAAAGAAAGAAAGTAAGGATAATGGTGAGTATACCTTCATGCGGTACATAAGCTCATAGTGAGGCAAATGTTGGGAGGAGGTGTGGTGATCCACAGCCCAAGACAGCGCCAGGCTAGTAGGGGTTCGGTCCAACAGTCTGAGGAACGTCACTTTAGGAGAGTCTGTGACAAGAAGTATATGAGTTGCACCAGGCTTCAAAGCATTTCAGTGGCTAAGCTGCTAATTGCTAATGGCCTTCATCAAAGTGCTTCATGTTATTCAATATGTAAAAGGAATTAATGTACACAACATTAACCCTATCTCAAACCAAGTCAGTCGGCCAAGACATGCTTGGAGGCCAAAGTTTATATTAGCATATTTGTGATGGAGCTAATGTAAGAGTGAGGGTTTTTGTCTTGGTGGGCCAAGAACCAAAAAAAACAACACACAAATAAAAGGCCTTTGAAACCTGTTTATATCTGATTGTACCCTGAGCTATTCATTTAGTGTGTCATGATTTTCCAACTACGCATTTAGAGCTTCAGTTTTCCTTACCTGTAAAGTGCAGCACTGTTGTGATGCTAGCGGAGGCTCTGTGACGGCTCAACTTGGACACTCCATTCAAGACCTCCACTGTAAACGTGTAGTTAATGTGCGGCTCCAGCTGGCTTACTGTAACCTCGGTGCTGCGCAGGGCTGTGCTTGCAGGCTCGAACCACACCCTCCCTCCACATGGTATACACGCAACACTGTCACAGCGCTCGCAGGCCACATTGTAGGTGACGTCACTCCTGCCACCTGTGTTCGTTGGGGGTTTCCAGGTCAGTTGTAAGCTCCCCACAGTAATAAGACGAGAGATGGTCAGGTTTTGAGGTGGGCCAGGTGGACCTGAGGGAAAGGAGGATCATGAGATATTGATATACAGTTAGACGAAAGGAAATAATGAGCTGTAAAAAGCTCTCATGCTTGTCCATGCAAGTCAGTTCAAATATGACTGAAGTGAGCACGACAAGCCACACAAGACTGAGCGTGCAGGAATGTCACAGGGCTGAGGTGGCAGCCCTGCTTATGATGAAATGCTAAGCAATTTAATGTGTCAACCAAGACTCACCAGAACAGGGGGCAGAACTGGAGTCTGTCGGTGCTCGGTAGAAGCCTTCCAGGCAGGGACACAGAAGGGCCCCAGGTCCTGTGGGTTGGGTGTTTTCGGGGCAGATTCGACATGGCTCGCTGGAAACCGAGCTCTTGAAGTAGCCTGCGTCACATGCTAAACAAGACAAAAAGAAATGGTACCTTTAGAATTTGACTAAATGGCAACATCATACAGAATGGCATGTATATTAGTCCTCTATAACAATGGTCATTGTTTCTGTTTCCATTCTTGACCACTTGATGCACATATCGTGGTCAAGACAGGAAGAGATAAGCGGTGGATTGGCTAAACAATACACAAACAACCAATAAACAATAAACAGCACAGTGAAAAAGGTCAAGCTCAAGTGACTAAAACCTATTTATAACTTTAATACAATTAATACAGCCAGAAGATTTTTAGTTCATGAATTTCTGCTTTGTGCGTTTGCTTTAATGACTGCACTCATCTAGCACACTTTCTACATGACAGAGTATGTAGGCATGTAGATTTAAAAACTAAAAAAAAAGTTTTTTGTCTTGAGTTTCTTTCAGGCGCAGCACTTTAAAGCTTACGGCTACTTAAGTGATAGAACTGCAGGGGGCCACTGTTATCCCCTCTGCCCGTCACAGACCAACAATAGGTGCAAATGGATTCACACCGGCAGAGTTACGGACAGGATGAATCCATCAACGACGACACAAATCCTCACAACAGATACTTATCACACCAGGACAGTGGACCTGCAGTGATTCCAGCTTCCAACAAAGCCGAAGCAGTTAAGACCGTGAGAAGCAGCCACCATGTTTAAGGCAGGAATAAAAGCAGGCCGACAGAAAAGCTTTGAGCCCTGCAGGTGAGCTGCACGGGGCCGCAAGGACGTTCCGTTGGACAAAACAGGATGCGGGAATTGCAAGCATGTATAGGCTTTATCCTCTCCTCCTTTCCTTCCTGCGGGAAGTGATGACAACATGCTAGCAGAGAGGGACTCCGGAAAAAGAGGGACCCGGCGACACTAACAATCATTAACAAAAAGGATGTTGTTGGGGGGTGGGGGTCATGATTCTGGAGGACAGGAACAGTACGGACAAGAAGCTGGTGCTGCTACATGTACTTTTAATGAGCATGAGAAACTCATAGGTTTGCAAAATGAGTTTGACTATGGATTCTACGCAGGGGGGCTTCGTTTGAAAGGGTCCGTGACCCCCCCAGAGGTCGGCCTTTCAGCCATCGCCTCAAACAAAAGCATGGGGTTTCAGTTTGACGAGCAGTAGGTGGTGCGGGTGTGCGAGTGTGAATGGGCCTGGCGCTTAAGGATTGCTGACAGAAGTTCTCTCGAGGGGATTTTCCACAGGGGTTTGTGTATTTGCTGTCTGTTTGTGTGCGTGTGAAAGACTGCATGTACGGAGGGGGTAGAGGAGATGTTCGCATATGAAAAGTAGCCTCCCTTTTCATTTTGTTTGAAGTCGGGAGTAGGAGAAAAAACTCCCACTTCATTCTTCTCCCCTCTCCGACGTCGGTTACTGCTCTGAGCTTGGACCCCGCTCAACTAAATTCAGTGATGAGAAATTTCCATGGAAATAATGATGATTGAGAAATTTGTCTATGGTTGTTCATTGTATGTGACCCACTAGGTCGAAACTTGGACCGCACATTTCTATTACCTAAGAATGACTTAACTAGTCTGCACACTAATCCATGTAGTTATTGAATAATAGGGATATAATAAGCCTGGGATTTTTATGGGGATAACACAGATTCTCATACAAGCACTTTCAGGTGTTCACGTCCAGTCAGTTTAACAAGCCCATACACAACAGTACAATTATGTAGGCAGCTCAGCTGTAAACCTTTTTTCGTAAGTCATAGTTGGCAGCACGAGCTGATAGAACGCTTGGAGTACAGCAGTAGCCCTTTTGGCTGGGACCCGATGTAGGCGGACACAGCTACGGCAAACATCAGAGTGTAGGAAGAGTGAAGACAAATGACTAAGTTGGTTTCTACACTGATAAAACACAGTTTTCGTTTTCTCCTGAAACTTTTGGAACAAGGCATGGATGACTGGTTATCTTCAGACTTTGCCCTCTGAAGTCATAAGCAACGCAGTACACAAAGAAGCTAGTCAGAGCCGTGTGGGTGGACGAGTCAGTGGTTAAAACAACAATGCCGTAAATGTAAAAGGCCTGAAAAAATGTGGCAGAGCCAAATGACTGGTTTTGAAAGACGCAGGAATGTGATTTTTTCCCTCCTACGAGCAAACGTATAGGTTCTACCGAGAAAAGGAAAATCTAGTCCGATCCAAGTCTAACATCATTTATCCAGTTAGATCTGTTTGAAGTCGGAGCCACACCTATTGCTGTAACACTAATCTCTACTAATCTCTGGATTATATCGTTTATTGAGCCTTATCGGTGTTATAAACGAGATAACAACAAATTATAACAGGATTAAGGAAGAGCTAAAATAAGATCTGTTATCTTTTAAATCAGATATGAAATATACATCTATACAGATATCTAGACACCACCCAACACAAAGCCTAGTCCAGCCGTATCACATCCAAAACTCAATATTCCTCTAAATCCCTGTTCAAATCTGCCTCTACCCCCACTCCTGGCTCTTAGCCAATCACAAAAGTGCTTGTCTAAGAGTGGCAGGTGGCGATAAGCCTAGAAGAACAGAAGTCGTGCAAAGAAAGAGACGCTCGTAAAACTCCAATGAGAACAATGCCACTAGCAACTTTATTGTCTCCCTGTTTTGGGGTTAAGCACCTTCTCCAACAATGAATGCCATGAGGCCTTCTGCTCTGGGGCAGTTCACCAAACTTCCAATTAACTTTAATGATTACATGCTTTTCAAGAAGCCAAATGCTACAAACCATAAAGTGTTAAGTGAGTGACATAAAAAAATGACGGCGGCAGTAGTTGGCATTCAAGGGTTGAGTAGGGGGCCGCGGAAGAAACGCCAACACAAAAGCCGGTTGTGGAGTCTGGGCTTGCACATTCATTCCTGACTTCTGCCATCATTCAAAGATAACAAGACGCCCCTCTCATAATCACATCCCTCCCTCAGGGCCTCATCACTCAGTCTTCCACCAAAGGTGGAAAAAAAATATTCAAAGCGCCTCCTGGAAACAACGGAATGCTGGAAGCAGTGGGAATCCACCCTTTTCCATGCCACTACATACCAGCAAAAACTTCCCCATTCCCTGATGAACCTTATGTCCGTTTCAGGTGCAGCCTGCCGGATCTTGTTAAAGCACCAGAAGCCAAGGTCTCCAGAACATTCCTTCCTGAGCTTTCCTTTGCTTATGATTTCCATTTCCACAGCTGTTCATTGTATAAGCAAGAATATTGTTGCTCATTGTCTGAACAAAACCGCCTATCTCTCCATTTTGTAGTGACTTGAAAATGACAGCTTTCCATTTACAATGTGTCTTTTTTTATGGCAAATGGGCCAATAAAGAAAGAGTCCACGATTAGCTAGAAAGCAATCTCAAGTTTTGTATTGTTGCTGTCCAAAGAAAAACAAGTATCTCCAAAATGGGAACTTTACAGCAGATAACCTCATTTTTGAGCCATTTCTTTTGGTCCACTCCCCGTGATATATTCATACCGTGTAAACAGCAGCTACTGTGTTCATATGAAGCAGAAAAGTAAAAATAGACAAAAATAGAGATACATGTTTTCCACTATACAGTGATGATATATTTCTGCTGCACAGCAATACCCACCAGTTTTTGAGGCCCTATATGTATTTGGTTCTTTGCTAGGTAAGAGAAAACCCAGGAGGTAGTACATGTGTCTGCACATTTGGAAGCAAACGGAGAAAATTAAAAACCATAAAAACGTAATTTCTCACTTTTCGTGAGTATGCGAAGGACTACAGGAGGTTCCCTCAACAACCACCCCCACTCCCCAACTCCTTATCTTTGATATGGTTTAGGGTTGCAGCTGCCCAGCATGAGAAAAGCCACATTTCAACACTGCTGAGTTAAACCCATATTTCCCACCACTACAAAAGGCGTCCAGAGAGCTGCAGCCCTCAATTACATGATAACTGACTCAGTGTAGCAAGGGTGTGCCAACAGCCTTCCCTGTAATCTGTGGTGAGGTGTAGTCATAGAAACACACATACAGAAACAAGGTAGTATTCAGGTAATGCTAGGCCTGCCCACTGAGTCACTTCAGCTGCCGGATGACATGAGAATCCATGAATGAGATAAGCCTGGGGGAAAAATCCCCACGGATTCCTAAATCATTCTATCATGTAAGCCTAAAGCAAGCCTAAACACCAGGTAACATAATACAGAGACAAAGCAAGGCAGTGCACTCTCTGAGTTTTCCTTAATTCCTTTTTTAAATTTCTTCTCACGGTCTCTGTTCATCCTGCTTGTGCTATCTACGATATCTATGAAACCAGTTTATCTATAAAACCAGTTCTGTCATCCGCCTGCCACGCCTCTGTAACCACACAGACATATTTCTCCACCGGTAACCTGGTATCTTAAAGCTTCCTTCCTAAAGCACTAAACACACGCAGAAGGGGAAATAAAATGTGAGCAGGTGAAAGGGTGTGGACGAGGCCCGCATTCCTTCACACTGAAGTCATGCTCTCTGTCTTCCGCACGCTCATAAGCGACTCCTCGGGAAGCTCTGTGGTAAGCGCACTACACACTTCTTGGCGCACACACTTGTTCAAAAGCCCACTCCAGCGGGCCACCCACACAGCCCTGCAGTTGTTCCCCACCATCCAACCACTGACTGCTGTAACACTAGAAAGGTTTTTGTTGTTTTTATTTTAATTTGTTAAATAAATCAGATTTCATCTAAGAGCGAGTTCTGTTTATTTGAACATTGTCTATGGTAACACAATCCCGGAATGTTAGTAAAACACTGGAAAGATTAAAAAGCTACTTTCTGAATTAAATTGAAATTCCAAATTTTGTCTAAACTGCACTCCCATTATCCTACTTTGTACCATTCCAGAGTTTAGGTTTAAAGTGACTTTCCACCAACTGAGCTGTTTGTGGTTCTGGGGCTTTGCAGAAAGCTTGACTCAGGAGTCTGGAAAACTTTCAGAATATGAACGCTCCAATATGTTCCTGGATCAGAATTGGGAATGATAACCTTATGCACCAGCCCAGTATTCTGTACTGGTATCAGCGCTGATACTAACCTACTAACTAAGCAGTCAGACATCGATTAGACAACCAACGCCTTAACAAGAGCACTGCTATCAGACTGGTCCTCAGAAGTATCACCCAATACCCTGAGGTTTTGGGACCAGTATAGGGAGAGTAGACACTGGACTGCCCACCTGCAACCAACATACAAGCACACATCCTCCAACTTTCTTACCTTTGCAGGTCTGTCCAATGGCCTGGTACCCCGCTCTGCAGTGGCACTGCCCCACAGGCACCACCCACTCTCCTTCAGTGGTGCAGTACATCCGTGGAGTTGTCTGTCCGACCACCACGGCGTCCTTCACGCAGATCCCTTCCACCTCAGTCAGTGCTCCGGCGGTGACCCTCTCTGGGAAATTGGCTAGGCTGCGCTGGATGGCCGGACAGGTGGTGTAGAAGACCCTGACGCCCAGGAGTGCCACACATGCGCCAGCATCCTGGAAGGCCAGGTAGAAGCCCCTTCTGGAGAGTGGCCCGACAATCTTGGTCTCCACGTTCACCCGCACAGATGCCCGGCCACCACCGCGGTTCGCAGTCACTTCATCGGGGGCCACTGTGGCGATCTTGCGGAATTGACCTTTTCGGAAGTTGGTGCCCACATCCGTGTCTGTTTCAAACAGGTAGAGGCCAAAGGTCTCTCGACAGGTGGGGGAGGCACCACCGAAGGTGTTGCAGTCACGAACTACAAATCGCAGCTCTACAGAGACACGCAAGGCTTCGAGTGGGCGCTGGATAAAGGTGGTCCGAAGCCAGTTGTCCTGTTCGGAATCACTGGCCACGTTGCATACGCTGTAGGTGTAGAGGAGAGAGCCATTCACCACTGTCTGGACTATCTCCCACTGAGAGAGAGATAAAGAAAGAGAAAAAACAGAGAGTGAGTGAGTGAGAACGAAGGAAAATCTCAAAAACAGCTTGTTTCGTTCTGAGAGGTAAAACCGGTCATGTAAGGAACAAAATTAGGAACAAGAGATACATATGGACCCTTTAACAAATGTTAGGTGTGTCCAGAATCTAAAAGAGAAGTTGAGTGATTCAATAAAATGAGCCCTATAAAATCAGATATTTTTGTTTATATATATATAT
This sequence comes from Prochilodus magdalenae, assembly GCA_024036415.1. NCBI lineage: Eukaryota > Metazoa > Chordata > Actinopteri > Characiformes > Prochilodontidae > Prochilodus > Prochilodus magdalenae. Next base: position 180,751 of record JAMWET010000848.1, read on the forward strand.
ATTTAGACAAACTCTCATAAATTTATTGCCATATTTCAGGAGACTGACTCATATTTCACCCGTGTCGTTTATCAGACATCTATGGCGGGGGTGTGGGAACTACATGTCTTGACATGCTTTTCACCAAAGCTCCTCTTAGGTGTATCAAAGAAAGCAAAGGCAGACAAGGTTCCATGAAATAACAGCCCTCCTATTTCCCACTCTCATCTCCTTCTTGACACATACAAATCCCTCTTCCCTCCGCTCTCTCAAAAGCGCTTCAACAGCAGGTCAGGCCAGGCATGCAGACCTCAAAGGCCTTGTGTGGACACAGAGGCTCAAGAGCTCAGAGAAACAAGGGGTGGCCTCCAACATCAGAAAGAGAAAATGACAGGACTGGTTTCCAAAAGAGTAATTAAACCCCCCCAGCACCACCACCACCCACACCTCCTTCCAGCCGGAGAGTGTGAATGCCTCGAACTTGCCCTTAAACCTGACGATCTGTCTCCATGGGGAGGGAAAATTTGGAGTGTAAATCTCTCATGAGACCTTGGAGCCAGTGAAGGAATCCATGGAGGATTCTCGTAATCCCAACGTCTCACCAGAGGTAAAACAGCTCACTCGTGGCCCCAACCACGTCTCCATTTCCTCTGGTCCCTCAGAAAGGAAACCACATGACTAAAGATAGAGGACAGCGCACACTCCCTCTTACACAGGCCTCGGTGTCTTTCTTTCCCCTACTGTATATAACACTGTCCATATGGATCCAGTGAGTCGCACCACTGCTCATAGGTGAGATATGTGAGGCCGCCTTTAAATGTAACATATGAAGCTGACACGGACAAGGTCAAAACTAGAAGGCAAATGATATTCCATATCAGGAAAACCGTCCCCAAAGTTATTAATGAGCTTTAATGAACAAAAATCAAAACAAAAATTAAGCAGTGTGTCTGAGTTACAGTACAAACCGAGCTCAACATGAACAGCTGGGAAACTTATCACCAGATAGGAGGAAACGTGACTCACTGGGAGGTAAGGTTTTACAAGCTGGGTCCAGGTCTGACTCATGGATATCATGCCTTTGAAATGTGTGACTGTATAATGCAAATAAGGCAGAAAACTAAACAAAGATACAAATATCTCTCTTACCCCTTCTTCATTCGGTGAGGTCAGCCAACCCAGCTCTCCTCCAGATGCCTTCATATCAAGCAGAATGTCTAAAGGAACACATATCAACAGGTTAACAAACGTGAGCTATTACAGTCCCCAGGCTTTCTCCAGATTTCAGTCATAAACAGAACTATTCTGAAGGGGGTTGGATGTGAAATGGTTCACTCTAGAGGAACTTGATCCCTTTACAGTGGTGGTGATAGGTACCAGGGGCTACTCTGTCTATAACGCAAATATAGCCACTTTATTTGCCATCCAAAACAACCAGCGATCCTAGAAGTGTCTTCTGGTTTTCTGTATGTGCTGCCGATAAAGGTGGAAAACAGTGGTGAGGGGAAAATCGCATACAGCACACAGCCATATTTTGTGTGCCCACATTGGATCCGTTCATGGCAGATACAAATGGATCAAATTGAAATCAATTCCAAATACAAATGAAACGTTTGGCACTAGTAGATAATACCATCGGTTACAGTACAGCAGAACGGACAGCAGAATCCTATGTGACTATAACAGCGCAGTTTTACTTTACTTAATAATAGTTTGCACTTGAAAAAAGGTAATACCTCACAGTATATCGCAATGAAAGGCATCACAATACTAATTTTATTATTAATAATAATAATAATAATAAATGGCTAATTATTAATACTGCTTCAAGGAAGTAGTAAATCTGATGTATTTAGTCCCTCTCCATCATGAATGTAAGTAAAACCTTTTCTAAAAACTATCAGAATATAATATCTTACATATCAGGCAGCAAATCCATAACCATTTCACATAGTAACTATCAGGTAACTATTCCTATCACCACCACTGTGAGCAGATCGGCATTTGTCAGGAATAGGAGATTTCCCATTAGACCACTCACTCTAAACCCACCATGTCTTATTCTTTAATCATTCAGGCATTTTGAAATATCAGTGGAATTCCCCCTTTAACAGCTGGACGTGACATTGTGGACAGATGCACATGCTTGCATAACCCCACCACATTCAGGGGCTCACAGAAAAAGTTCAAATGTCGCAGTTTTAAAAATATGTGACACAAGTATGAAAACTATGTGGGTTTTTTTCTTCAGTATTAATCAGGTTCTTAATTATACCAAGTATGTCACACATTCAAAGAATCTGTCGTGGTGAGAGCACACATGTATGACATGGAACAAGAGTACAGACTGTTAAAAAGTATTAGACTATGAGAAAATTACAATAAGATAAAATAAACCAAATAAAATATAATAAATACAATAAAGAGTGGAGCTAAAGAGTTATATAAATATCTGTGCTCACATATATGGGTATATACGATACATAAGTGAATCTATATGTATATGATACTACAAAAAATATTATTTACAGAATTTACTGTTTACAGAAAAGGCTTTTTTAAAGGAAGGGAAAAAGACAGTACTTACGCTCCTTCGAGTGGACTGCAATAAATATGCTGTTAATAAATAAATACAGGAAGAGTGCGGAGGTCTGTACACGACGGTAATCCATTATTGTTTCAGCTGAACTTTTTTCCCGAGCTCGTTTACTATGTGCCGGTGGGTCCGGAGAGCGTGTCCAACTTTTCCACACTGAGAGCGAGAAGCTCATTCATGAGAAGAGAACGCCAGTAGCTCCGCCCCTCAGAGCCACACACGAACCATATACGGGCAGATGGGCGGGGCTACGCAGCACGGCGTGTGATGGCGGAACTTCCGGCACATGAGAAGCGTGGATGTTTGCCTTCAGTCATTTTTATGACAAGAGTAAAGAGCCCTGTGTAAACGGACTGGGTAACTTAATACTGCCCAGGCTGAAAGGGAAAAGCTACATGTTGAAGGTTTCTTCACTGCAGACAGGCTAGTAATGAACTGCAAGCTCTCTGTCTGTTCTGATGTCCTGAAAGTTAGCTTCCTGTTTAGCTACCACCAAGACAAAATGTGAGAGGCTCTGGTTATGGTGAAGGGTCCTAGGCTTTGTACAGAGGGAGAGTTCTATGTCTAACGTGCTGAAAATGTTTCTGCAACCTATAGCCTCCCTATGGTGTTCCCACGACAAAAGGCGAAGGGTCAAGTGGGAGTGCCTCTATGAATGAACGACTACTAATGACTTCAAGGGGTATGAATATGTAGACACTGAAATTGGACAGACAAAAGCATTGCCCAGCAACGCTGAGGAATTCTTGAGTCAGGCCTCCTTTGTGCGGCAGTCTGTCAGAGTCCCTTGACCTGAGAGTCAAACACAAGCTGACTTCTTCTCAAGGGCTTAGGGCCTGCCTGCATTGTGTTGAGTGCCTATGAATATTCATTAGGCCGAAACTGCAGAAGAGGTCTCTCTCTCCCTTCGTTCTGAGGGAAACCCAAAATGTGGATTTAGTCTGAATGGAGCTATGCAAACTGTTTAGATGAGTTCTGAGAACCACAAAATATCCAAGGTCATGAAAGGCAGGAACTCCTGTCATGGTGTTAACCTAGCCGTGAGGAGATATGTTCAGATCTAGGAGCTCCTTCTACAACTGCTCATGTAAAATGAGTGATTAATGACTTTGGTCTGTTTGGTTTGTAGGGACAAGACACTCGGGTTATGAAGGGCGTTTGTCTTCAACAAACGAGGTGCCACGGCCATTGAGGTGCATTCACAATGCGAAGGTCCCCTTTTCACTCAAGTGCCATGTGTATAGCAGGAGCCTGCAGTTTTCCACCTCACTCCCACCATTCTTCACAGGGTGGTGGGCTGTTCTTTTATTCTCGCTCCCCCTCTGCAGCACCCTGTGCCACGCATCAACCCTTACAAAGCCGTTCGCGCAAGGGGGCTGGGCCCGAGCTTAAGGGGTCACGAAACTGCAGTAGCACCGACACGGCGGGGTCATTTCACTCACCCACCCCCTCCCTCCCACTTGTCTCCCTTTCCAGCAGCTCTCAGGGCACCAGAAACCCCAGTAGCGGCACTCTATTGTGTGCAGTGCTGAGTGTGTCTGCTCCTCAAAGGCTTTGTTAACGGTCACAGTGTACTGCTGAACTCCCGAGTGGTGTGACGGTGCGAGATATGTGTTAGAAACATATGGAGAACTGTTAACACATTTTCACTCCATAGTTAACCAAACTAGTCCTGAGGTCAGTGTTCAAAAGGATTTTGAAGTTAGTGGGATATATACATGTTCTCCCCTCTGTATTATACACAAATGTAGTTTTTATACATATCCCCAATGTTTATTGTATAGTTATACATAGATACAGATTATATTCCCCATGTATTATATCTTATCAATAAATCATAAATTGTTTTCTATACATTTCCCCATATACATAATTGAATATATATACCCATGTACTGCAAATAGTTTTTATATAAAACAATTTGAGATATTTCCCCCTAAGTATTATTTTTAAATGTCTGTTTTAAACATAGCTTTATACATATCCATCTCATATATTATATAAAGCTGTATACACAGCCATGCATTAAACAAGGTTACATACCCATGTATTTCCATACTTATATCCAATATATGTACTACACATATATTATACACACCTTAACTTTATACATGGCCTTAAATTAAATATAGTTCATATACCCATAAATACTTTATACATACACATGTATTACACATAGTTTTGTTAAATATCCCATGTACATATTCCTCCTATGTATTATACAGTTTTGCACATACCCAAGTGTCACACACAGCCCTGTACAGATTCTCTCCTACATATTTTGTATTTTCATTCATAGCCCCCATATGTATTACACTGAATAGAACAAAATGTAATTGTACAGTCAGCTGCAGAGTTCTTTCTTGATCAGATGTGCGCCGGTGCAATAGTTAACCTCCTTAAACTGTAAAGCCCCTGTATGTTGGCCTGCATAGTTCTTTACACTCATAATTACATAACTTCTTAATTTTATAAAATCTCTGACTTATTTATAGTAGTAACTAAATATTATGGCATTAAAAGCTTATCTGAGTTATATGCCTTGGGCCCATTTCTTTAACATGGATTAAACACAGCTAAGCCAACGATGCATTAAATATCTTCTAGTTAGCCCAGGCTTAGGCTTAATCTCTGAGAAACGGGGCGACTATAGCTTTAGGGGTTAATGTGTAGGAGAGACAACAGAAGGTCTAGCTAACAGATTCTTGAAGTGGCATTTGCATCTGGAGTGTGTTGCTATTATGTCTCAACATACGGACTAAACAAGTGTTAATGCCAGTGAAAGCAGACCATCATGAGACTAACGACAACAAATAAATCAGAAGCATATAGAAACTTCAGACCAGACAGAAGCCCTTTCAAACAGGCAGAAACTGAAATGGCTACACTGAAGTAATAGCAGAGGATCTGTGGGTCACAGCCAAAACCTACTACTGAAAATGGCAGTTTCATTAACAGCTGTGTCCAGTTACTTATGGTATTCTGAAATTGGGGGTCTGGTGTATAAAATGACTTTGATGTATATATGTAAATGACCTCCAATGAAACGAAAACATTTAAACCTCATACTTGCATTGCTTCATCTCAAATCTAATGATCTGGAGATCAGAGTCAAGACAACAGAGGTACACTCTTATGTCCCAAAGTATCCACACACCCCTCTTAAATATTGAGTTGTGCTACTTTGAAGTGCACACTGATGTTTAACGTGGGGCAACAGATCAGTTCTCTGACGTGATGGAGCTCCAGTACCTTGGGGATGAGTTGGACTGTTTGTGATCTATACCTAATGATCCAATGTCAGTACCTCACTAAAGCACTAAAGCACTTGATGCTCCAACATGTAGTGTAAAGCCGTTCCAGAAGTATGGACTCTGTCACTGCAGCAAATAGGGAGACAACTCTCTTTTAAAAAATCCCTGTTAGCATCCTTGATTTCAGAAGAACCACTGGATTAGCCTGTAGTGTATGTTGTCATTGTCCAATTGTTCATAGACTGAAGTGTAAAACATCCTTTAAAGACATCCACATTTCTATACACATTTACTGTTTATCTGCTGGATTTAGCAAATTGGTGAAAATGTGCTGAAATTTTGGCACATTTAATTCTGTTCAATATATTAAACCTAATAAATAGAAATTGGTCACTATAACATCTAAAAGATTGCAGGGCAATCCCATATTTCTGCGCTGCAGAAGATCTGTTCACTTATTTTGCTTAGAAAATCAACAAAGCATGTAATTCGACCAGTGGTGTTCAAACATTTGCATAAGCCTGTATGTACCCATAGAAAGAGACTCACTCATTCAGTGCTTTGAGAAGTTGAGAAAAACACACATAATGGTCCTATAACTTCACTGTCCGTAACTAACACAAACTGTACACAAACTGCTTTGCAGGTAGTGTAATCTTTAACCAGCGCTGCACTTTCTTTGGGTTGTTGAATCTTTAGAACAGTGTTCTCACTTTTTAGCATGCTCCCTATTATAACATACCACATTCAACTAATCAGGAAATTAAGATTTAATGAACTGGGTGTGAACATAAGCGCGCTACATGATGGAATGTGCCCTCATCTTTAAAATAGCTGAACAAATATTTGCACCCAGAAGGAATCAAGCAGCAGGAATGAAACTAGGTTTGACATCATGAGCATGTGACATAATAGAGTGGAGGCATTGGTCAGTGCCGAGGCATGAAAATATTCAAGCTGCATGGGATGGATTAGGACAGGACGCCATTAGGAACATCTACGACTCCGTACCAAGATGTCTGCATGTTGCAGGAGTAAACATGGCGGCCCAGCGCCATACTGGGAGACACTACTAAATGATCTAGGTTCTGATTGGCTGCTCTGTACTGAAAGAGCAATCTGGTCTGAAGCATGCCTTCTCACTTCAGAGCGAATGGGAAGAGTTACTCTGAGTAGATTGGATATGCACTTGTTTGTAAAAGTTTGTAATCAGTGTTTTCTTATAATCTATAAAATCAATTTATCTGCAGACGTGTATGTAAAATTATTCCAACATATAAATCCTGTGTTTCTAATAATTAGTAGAACACTAGGAGCCATAGTAATACAATACTCTAAAATGACTAACGTCTTTAGAACTAGTGTCTGCAATTCTTCAATATCAACTAACGAGATAATTGAAGCTTATTATATAGTTTCTTGATTACATCATACTTAAAGTATTGTACGAAAATATTTGTAGTATAATAATAGAAATGATAGAATCAGAATATTAGTATTATGATATTATTATGCATTCATATTTAACATTATATTATATACACATATGACAGTGTGGACTGGAGAGTGAATGGTATGACCGTTAATAGTGTTTCCACTTTAAATCAAGCTCTTTCATTGTACACGTGATGTAGACCCACAACATGGACCCTTTACACCGGTGTTAAATTACAGTCCAGGCTTAAAAAGACTCGGGATCAAGCTGTAAAAGTAATGCCTGGTAAACGTAACGTGTGCCGGTGAAGAGGTCCAATAAAGGTGGCAGTACACATTCATATGCGCACGTTTGTGTACTCAGCTTGACTGGAATTCCACGCTTTTGCTGGAACAAAGGGAGTAAAGGAAGGAAGGTAAGTGTCAGGGTGGCAGTAGGAAGAGGGAAGATTGGAGTGAGGGAAGGAGTGTGGGTGATCTTCCACACAATGGGCCTCCTGCTGCCCTGAATAGCTGTCTTTAACACACTCTTTCTCTCACACTCACACACATACCGGGAGCTCGGGAGCTGTGGCATGACAGTGACAGCTGGCCCGCTGCTTCTTTCTATGTTCCTTTCTCTACCACAGAGCGCCCCTCAAACACTTGTCACACAAACAGGAACTCTGTCCCCTTGTTTACTGTTTACATCTCACTTTGACCTCAAATGATCTACATGGGAGGCCTTCCTTCTTTGAAACGTGTGCACAAAAACTTGGCCCTGAACATCAAAAACACTGACGGACGGCATGACAACACCACTTCTATTTCGATACTACTACTGAAGCCTGGAGTATCGGCTGATACTAATCTGGTGCTTCTTTAAACAACATTGAGCTGTATAATGAGCGTGGTTGGTGTGGCACAACGGATAACACCACTACTCACCAGGAAGCTACCGTCCTATGTGAAAGACTAGGGTTCGATTCCCATTCTGGGTGACTATGCTGTGCTACACCAATAAGAGTCCTTGGGCAAAACTCCTAACACTACATGGGCCCACCTGTAATATGATTAACCTTGTAAGTCGCTCTGGATAAGAGCGTCAGCTAAATGCCATAGATGTAGATGTTTACCTAATTTACCTAAACATGAATTCAACTGAGCTGAAATAAAGTCCTGGATAATTCAATGTGTGGGACGTAAAGAAGTCATTCAGAGTGCAGTGAAATGTGCATTACTGTGGAACTTATACTGACTCGGTTCACAATGGAGGTGATAGTAACCAGAGGCGGTGATAACTACACCACAAATATATACTATCCAAAATAACCAGTGAACATGCATGTGTCCTCTGAGTTCAGAGGGCACTATTCATAATCATCTATCTATCTATCTATCTATCTATCTATCTATCTATCTATCTATCTATCTATCTATCTATCTATCTATCTATCTATCTATCTGTCTGTCTGTCTGTCTGTCTGTGTGTGTGTGTGTTTGTCTGTTTGTCTGTCTGTCTGTCTGTCTGTCTATCTATCTATCTATCTATCTATCTATCTATCTATCTATCTATCTATCTGTCTGTGTGGGTGTGTTTGTCTGTCTATCTATCTATCTATCTATCTATCTATCTATCTATCTATCTATCTATCTATCTATCTATCTATCTATCTATCTATCTATCTGTCTGTGTGGGTGTGTTTGTCTGTCTATCTATCTATCTATCTATCTATCTATCTATCTATCTATCTAACGTTCTTCATTTATACATAGTTTTTTTTTCATTGTCTGAAACTTTTGCCCTTTTTATGTTCAGAACTTTGAAATCACTTTGTTTGAGAATACTGTATGTAACAGCTGTTTGGAATTGGCTTTTGTACCATCCTCTTTTGTAAATGTAGGTTTTGTATCTGAAGGCGGAGCAACAGTATTTGAAGTTCATGGTGTGCCAGTTCTATGTACTTAACACTCCTTACGCAACTATGATAATATAAATACAGTTTTCGATTTTATGGCATCTTGCTAGGACCAAAGGTTTATCTCAAAAATGTCATAAAATTTTTGTTCATTCATCAACCGATATATTCCTGACCATTCATGTGCTGACTTTCTGTGAGTCTCTCAGTGCCCTAGATGTCTGGTTCCTACCGTCACCACTATGAACAACTGTGACACGGTAAGTTTCTCTGGAACTGAAAATACTCTAAAGGATTCTGTTTACATTTTAATCAATTGATGAAGCAGCAACTTAAAAACATTGTGGAATACACCTTAAGATATTAAGAGCATCTAAGACCAGGCGCACACTGCGATTTGAGCCCGATTTGGTTGGAGCAGAATGAATTTCATGATTCTACTAAATTTCACTGACCTTTGTTTAAGTGTTTAGTGTGAGAGGGGAAGCGACGGCCAAGTAAGTGGCCAGACAAACTTTGACTGAGCAGCTGGACGATTGTATGAATTTCTGACGTGTCAGTCATTTTGGTCGCTTGTCTCACAGTTTGTGCAGAACTCACGGACCCGTTTCACACACAAAACCACATACAGTCACAACTAGACTCCAAACAAGACTCTACACAGCTGAGCACACATAAACAGAGGCAATAGAGACGCCATTTGCAGTACCAGTGTCCGTATATGCAGACGGCACTACAGTGATGATTATATTGTCTTTGTAGTTCATCTGGTTCTCAGTTTCAGTGCAGTATCATTAGCATGACTGTTGTTCCATAGTTGGTTTATCAGTGGATGAATCCCAAACACCCCCCTCCTTCATATCCAGGGCACTATGCGATGCTCAAAAGTTCTGGCTTCTACACCAAAACATTAGTCCAATATGAAATTGTGTACACATGGTTGAATCCAAATTGCTGTGTATTAGACATATGATACACTACTGGTAGCAGGAGCCACTTATCCTACATGGTGCACTATGTAGAGAGCAGAGAGTCATTTGAGATTCAGCCAGTGTTTTGCTCGGGACTCAGACTCCCATGTCAGCATGTTGTTTTGAATGAAACAGCTTTATTGGAAAACGTCTGTGGACAGAGCTCAGGTGTCTGTATGGGCTACGTTTCATGAGCACCCATGTGGTGTCATGTCAGAGTGTTTGGTAAAGTGTGAGTACATAAACCTCAGGTTTTGTCTGTACACAGTGGATGCTCCAAATGTGCATTGTGAGCCGCTAGCAAACAAGATTTCTAAAATCACACAGTGTATGTCTGGCTTAGAAGCAGTACTCAGACTGTTTAAACACTCTACTACGCCACAGGAAGGTACCTGACAACATGGCATCGCGTGCTGGGAATGTGTGCTGTTTTAGGTACAGTGGATCGGATTCATTTTTTGTTTTGCTTTGACATACAGCATTTTTGGCTGATTGGCCTGATACCTGTTATCAGATCAGTGGCCTCTGAACACACATGCACATGCTAGAGGAATCTACAGTATATTCATACAGGCTGCAAAAGTGGCCAGCATGACCTTCACTGTTAAAACAGCTTGAGTAGAGCTGTTCTTCATCTATGTAACACTGAAGCTTGGAAAATAATGGTGATGATGATGACAGCGTGTGTGTGTGTGGTGTCTGGACTTGTGGATCCAGCTGTCACTGTCATTATGCTTTCTCTCTCTCTCTCTCTCTCTCTCTCTCTCTCTCTCTCTCCCTCTCTCTCTCTGTCTCTCTCTTCCTCACTCTCTCTCTCTCTCCCTCTCTCTCTCACTCTCACACGCACACAAATCCAACACACAAACAGGAACTCTTGTTTATCGTTTACATCTCACCTTGCTCTGAAATAGTGTTCTGACAGGTGGTCGGAGGTAAGTATAGCCCATAAGACCAGGTTGTTCTGACAGGGAGATGTCTTTAGTGTGATCTAGCATGTGGTCGAACATTTTTTAGCTGTTTTCATTTAGCTGCAAAAGCTGTTTTAATAAAAGCAAAATGAAAGGTCCCTTTTCAATATTAGAAACGTTAAAGCATTACTATATATATATATATATACAGTAATGCTTCAACTAGTATCAACTAGTAATAATAATATTTTATAATATAATATATATATATTATAAAGTTGTAAACTTGTATCTTAATATATATATATATATATATATATATATATATATATATATATATATATATAAATGTTAAGATACAAGTTTACAACTTTATTATGTTTGATTACCTGATTTAAGAATGTTATTATAACCTGAATAGGTTCAAAAATCTGATTGGCTGAGCCACATTTACAGCTCAGACAGCTCATCTGAGCCAGGTCACTAAAATCCTTTTGCTTTAAATAGAACTAGATCTAGAACACATCAAGAACAAATATATTGATGGAACCCGGTTCTGTTGAAACTGATGGGCTATTTTCTTGACTGGGCTGATCAGTTAGCTAACAGGCCATCTCTTTACTGTTACAGACTTTAAATGTATATACTTCCTGGACGGTTCATTATAAAACTGGAATATAAAATTAATAAAATATTTTACACTTTACATTGCCATTTTTAGGTTGATCTGCTTCATGTAGCACCTAGACCTGTTGCTAACACAAGACAGAAAATTGTTTTGAGGTGCTATGCGAATTAGCATTGTCAGCAAAAGTTGTTTTCTTAAGATCAGAACTTGTGATTGTGATCTCAAGATCACAAAAGTCATTTTCTTGAGATAGTTGGGGTCTTTAGAAAACAACTTTTATTATGTTGAGAACATAAGATAATTAAGTCATGATCTTAAGATAACTCTAGAAGAGGGTAAGTACCTCATGACCTCTTTGGACTTTGGACCCTATTTGTGCATCAGACTTTGCTATATGTTCTGTAATATAATTTGTATATGGCTGCGTTTCTGGGGGAATATACACCAGTCAGCGTGCAAGCAGCTCAAATTACTGCTTAATTTACAATAAGCGCAAATACCACAAATAAAACATTCTCCATAACAGTAAAATCTTGTCGTGTTTTAGATTGAAATGTCAAATGTGCCCCAAGTATGTAATGGATCTTACTTCGAGTTTTCCAACTTTCAAAAGCAGACAGAGCTGCACTGAGGGATCATCTGTCTGATAACTGCAGCTGAAGTCCATGTCAATGTAGCAAATCATTTATACTTCCAGTCTGAGCTGAAGTTTTATAATTATTACTTGACAGAGAATACGATAAGGTTACATAAGCTAGGAATCTAACACTATTGTACTAGTGGTGATGGAACAAGTGTTTTTGCTCATATTTCCTCACTGGGCTGAAAACAATATCAGCTTTGTATGATTCTACACCAAGTTCTGTTTGTGCAAGTGTGTGCAGAACTGTGAACTAGCTATTATCATTTCATATCAGCTAATAAGCTAACTGCTAAACAAGGCAACAAATTAGCCAAATGACATTTATTAAAATGCTTCAGGCTGTCTCTGGAAATGAAGTAGACCTAGAACCAAAAACTAGAAATGTTCAAGTTCTTTTTTTTAAAGGTGCAGTGAGAAAACAATGTAATAAACTGACTACTCTTATTTAACCCTACAATGAAGTGGGCGACTGATGCATGTTCAAAATTAAGTGACAAAAATTAACCACAGAATGTTGTGAAGTTAAGAAAACTCAGCCTTCTCTTTCTCCAGCCTCATCAGCTTATGAAAATCCTGTTGTATCAATGTACAGTTACATGCATTACCCACCTGGAATGACGTATTTTCCTGTTGTGAGCATTCTTCTCCTCTTTTAGCAGTTCATGGCTGCTTGGCACCAATAACACACTATAAATGAGCTACACAAGTTATTATTAATAATAATGATGAACAATTCACCATTATTATTAATAATAACTTCTTAAATGTAAAAAATATGTTGCATTTAATTACATTTTACGCTGTCCACAAGTTCATAAAAGAATAAGACACTTAATGCAGCAATGTATTAACGCATGTTGCTCTTGTGGTAGCTTGAATGAGCAGTGTTTAATGCCTATAAAATGTACCTCAAATAAAGTTATTGCATAAACATTGGCCGCCTACGTCCTCAGATATATAGGTTCATCAGATGGTCTAGGTAAAAAAATAAATTACCTATATTTGCATTGTAGACATGGCAACCCCTGGTCCCTGTAACAACCACTGTAATGCACCATTTTATTTCAAACCTGGTTCACCTCTCATCTACTGAAATATTCTGAACAGTCCTTTAAAAAAATCTCTGGAATTCCCCTTCAGGATTATTTTTATGGCCTAGGGGAAACAGCATAAAACTGACATTCAAACACTGTTACAGAGAGTGGCGGGCTTTGATGGGATTAAAAGCCCAAACAAGAGAGACAATTTGAAGATTTGTTAAAGTGATGTTAGCCCTCGAGTGTAGATCGGAAGGTAGAGGTATGTGGACTTCACCATGAAGCGCATGTTACTCAGTGATCAGCTTTAAATGCTGCACAGAGCCACTAGATGGCACAACCTCAAGGACTCAAGTTCCACTGCAAGATCTTTTGACCATCTTTTGGCCTTCCCTTATTTGAACTCAGTGTAGTTAATCTAATGTTGTTATTATAATTAGATTCAGTGTATATTGGCTCACTCTGCGTTGTGACAACGCTGTTGTTAACGGTGCTATTTATCGACTTGGCTTAGTGATATTAAGTACAGTCTATCAGGCCATACCATTTTAATGACAAAATGATTTTTCCCATAACTGTCTCATTTTTGATGACTTCACTTGGCAGCAGCAGACAGAGGGAAACAATATCATGTTTCACCTCCTCCACCTGTCACTGGACAAACTGATCAGCTAGCTCAGAGACCCCCATACAAATGATTACATGTTATACCTACCTTTATGTACTCAGACAGGCAGTGAGTCAAAGGTGGCCCAAATATTTAAACCATGCGTTTGACCCAGCTGTACCAAAGCAAATATGATCCACTTCTGGTACAGTGCTGCCTACTGGCAAACTCCATGTAGGCCAAAGATGGCCCTTACATATAAAAACACATGTGGCTCACGTTGCAAAACAAATCTGGTCCAAGTCTGGAATAGATACAGCAGAGGTCCAAATAAAAATAAGGATTGTTGGACCAGAACAGGTTTGCTACCTGGGGTTAAATAATTAAGATGTAAAGTCATTCAGAGTGGTCTGGTGTATGTGCTGCTCTATAGAGAAATGTAGCGGGTCAGAACTGTTCCTCTGTAAATCTGTAAATCAGATGTCTATAGAGTTTATTGCCTCTGAAAGCTCCCTCTGTCAGGGAAAAGACTCCGGATCGACGTTTGCAGAGTTGTAAAAACAAAGCAGTTTTAATATTAAAAAATACAGGCTAAGCAATAATGACAAACCAGACCAAGAGTTAGGAAGAAAGCGTAGTCAGGGACAGGCACAGGTCGGACACAGGAGAAAGCAGTCCGCGAAGGCAACCAAGTTTAAAGGGAAAAGCTAAAGAGAGGTAGATAAAGCAGAGCAGAGTTTAGAGACCAGATAATAGACATTAACCGATAAAGGGGAGTAGCAAAAGGGGTAGTTAACAACCAAAAGAGAGTCAGAACCAGAATACCATACTGGGAAGTGGAGTTCGGGAGAGCGGAAGGAGCAGGAAAGCCCGGAAGTGTGACACCTCACAGAAAGCTATTATACAAAATATTAACCTTGTGTTGGTACGTGAGATATTGTTTTATCGTAGCTGTAAGACAATTTTGGCCTAAAACAGCCATTAGCATCACATATAAACTGCTGGAAAGGTAACATATGAGTTCACTGGTGCTTTTGGATAGTTAATAAATGGCTATATTTAGAGGTATAATCCACTGTTTTCTAAATGTAAATAAAGCCACCCAGAGTGCTTTTTGCTGAAAAGTGTGGTGAAAGGTGTGGTGATATAGAACCAGATGTCTGAAGAGTTTAAAGCTTCCTCTCAGACAGTTAGTACAAGAAAATAGTTATGAATATGGGGCTGGTGTCTGACACACTGATGTCTATTGGTTTTATAATTTAATATTGTCCTAAAATATATTTGAGCCCATTCATGGCAGAGGCGTTGTGAGAAAAAATTCGTCCCCAAAGAAAACTTATTTTCAGATTCATGATATTACCACCACAGTCATTTACAAGAATACTACATGCAAGAATGCACAGAAGACACATCCAGGCTTACTAGCGATTTATATAGTAAATAAAATGGCTGTTTGTTTTGTAGATATTGGTTTCCTCTCAAAAGCGCACTTAATACTAATACCAACTACTTTTTGAATATGTAGTATATAGTACAGTTATGTATATAAAAGGCTGTGTCCCAGTTATGTACCACACACTAATTCTAAACAGTAAATGCTTTCTTAATAATGTGAGTACAGCAGGCTAGTACACAATATATCAGCATACTACGTTCTTACTGTTTCTTACTAACAAGAAGTGATGGAACTTTTGTCATCCCAAGCTGAACTCCGAAGGCTGCCTCGTTGGAGGTTTCTTACCAAACACAAACAAATAAATGCATTATCTACGAGAATGCATTTATTTTACAAGCTGTCGTGACAGATTTGGGTTGCACTCACATTTACTATTTTTCTAGTCACTGTATACTCCACTGTGACATTCGGATCTGTACTATATACTACATACTCAAAAACTAGTTATTATTAGTATTAAAGGTGCAATTGGGATGCACCCAAAGTTGAGTATACTTCACAATCCACACTGCACATTTAAAACCAGTCGATTTTTTGTCGAGTATGGTAACGAGGGACACTATTGTCCCTCAATGCATTGGGAAACAGAAAGGGAGGATCATGAAATAATGGTAGATGGTAGCTGTGGTGGTAGCAGGACCAGAAATAGCATATAAATGTGAGTTAAATCCAAATCTGTCAAAACATCCTGTACAAATAAAGGTATTCTAGTAAATAATATGTTAATTTGTTTGTGTTCTGTCATACAACCCCCACAGAAGCATCAGAGTCCAGCCTGATATACCATTCTCTAATCAAAATGACACACTACTATACTGCATACTGCAACCTGCTATACGCCACCTGTGTGTAGTACACAGTACAGTAACAGGTTTCCACATACAATGTAGCGCACTAAAACAGTCACATGACCAGTTAGGCCGAAGCAAGCTGAGAGCTGGTGCATGAGTCCACGGTGCATGATGGGATGTAGTACACCACCAAGATAGCTCCCACTGTATACTAGAAACTCTCACTGGAGTAGCACACTTTCCAGGTATCTTAAGTGCACTTCAGATTTACAGTTTGGTCACATAATGCATACTAAATACTACTTGTGGGCAGATTTAGTACACGAGTAGTATGTAGTATGCCGTTTCAAAAACAGCCATTGTGTGTATTATCCTGTAGAACCTACTATCAGAAGTAGTACATAGCATATACTGTGAATTATTAGTGTACAGTACACAACTGAGACACAGCCATTGTGGTTCTTCACACCACCACTAAATATATGTGAGTCTGTTTCTGTTTAGGCTCTGTTTAGATATTAGCAATTTCATTATGTAGACATTCGTCTTTAAGTTAATAGCTGTCAGAGTAATGAGCAGCCAGTGGGACAGATTTTAATATATTGCTTAACCTGTAACGCCGCCTGCGTTTTTTTTTTTCATCTGGGATTTTTCACTATTTACACATTCCAGTCGTTTCCAGTTTAGGTTTTAAAAGGGCAGTGGGATTTTTGGGATATTTCTGAAGGAAATTCCAAATTATTACCGCAGCTTCTTAAAGTCTGTATTCCGGGAATCGCGTGTGCCCCGTCTGCACTGGGTGAGTGACCTAAACAGACTGCAAACAGTGTTTGACTGCTGAGTGGGTCACTGAACTCCACAGAGAGAGCACTGCCACAGATCCCTCCCTCGGCAAAACATTGGCCGCCTCTGCAGTCGTCTTGTGTAACAGCCCGCCATAATTCTCAAAGCAAACACTGTGAAACACAAAATGAACCGTGGTCGGAGTCACGTGACCGCAGTGTAAGGAAGCGGAGTGGCTGCTCTCGCTCGTGCTGCTGCCGACACGTTCCACAACACAGACCGCGCGCAGGAAACAGGTGAGTGAGCAGGCGCAAGATCGGCTCTCTCCCTCTGCTTCTCACTCTCTCTGTCTCTCCCGTCTCTCTCTTTCTAAGCTCTTTTCTTATTTGTTCCGTTAGCTGCATTTTCAGTTCGCTGTGCACAAATGATTTAATGCGGCACTGACAAACATGGCCAACTCATTCTGACTGCTGCAGGCAAACCTGCTGAAGGGGGCAGAGGGGGGTTGCTCCTCATATGCACCCCTACATGTCTGTCAGAAGCTACACTCGCTGCATAATATCCTAGCTGTGAGAATGGCACTGAAAAGTAACTGAACTGTAGATCTGCTGCTGGCTTATTCCTCAGTGTGTGAACGTTATTATGGTTTCTCTTGGTACATCCTGTTCCACTCATTTGGCTATCGTCCTCTTTTAAATACTCGTTTCTCTAATCTACTATACCGAGCCATATGCCACGCCTCCTTGGCTGAACGCAGAGCTGCTCATAAACCGAGTTCATGCATGACTTCTCAGTTTTCTTCAGCTATTATCCTCTACTTTTATCACAAGCATTAGTTACTGGTATCCTCCCTGCCTTAGCACAAACACGGATGGCCAGCCAACATTTTTGCAATTGTGTTGCCAGAAATGTGGTGCCTGACACAGAGATGCACCTCTAGCTGCCAGGGCCAGTTCCAGAGCCCTTTGGCTTCTTTAATGATGAATGGTAATTAATCATTTTGCTGAAAAAGGTCTCAGGGTGGTTTGCTAAGGTTTAGCTGGTTCTACACTGAGTACACTGAGAGTTCATTCTTCAGGGAGGGTCTCCTACAAATCAGTTGGGTATTCCAATGTGAAGGCATCAGCTTACCTTCAAGATCATTAAAGGAGCAATATGTAAAAATTTTAGTTTAAAACATTTTGAAATGAACTAAAATGATCAACACTATGTGAGGGAATTACCATTTTGACAAGATTTCGAAGATGTCTATGTACTGTTTTGCCGAGATAACGATAGTGTGTTAATAAGCTACGTCTGTCTCGTAACACCACTATGCACCATGTCCGCCATCAGACCAAAATGAGAGGATGATGAAACTGCGGTGCTTCCATGACCTATTCTAACCACTCAGGCTGAAGGTCCTGCTCCTTATCTCACACTAAAAGACTGGGGGGTGGTGGTAATAGCTTTAAAATCAAGCCACCTAGAATCAAGTCACCTTCTATCGTATATGATGCATGTTAAGAACAGGATTAACAATGAAACAAGGCCCGGAGTCTTACATGCTTACTAGTGCCATGTAGGCCTGGGAAGTATGATGATTGTTCTGTCGTTATCATGGTATGTCGCAATATCCTTTTCAGTTTCTAGATATCGTCAGTACTTGTAGAACAACGTCCAGCTGCACATTTCATTACCCATAATGTAATGTAATGATGTACTGCACACGTCTTTATTTAAGCTATCATATATAATGTAATGGTGTACTGCACACGTCTTTATTTAAGCTATCATATATAATGTAATGATGTACTGCACACATCTTTATTTAAGCTATCATATATAATGTAATGATGTACTGCACACGTCTTTATTTAAGCTATCATATATAATGTAATGATATACTGCACACGTCTTTATTTAAGCTATCATATATAATGTAATGGTGTCCTGCACACGTCTTTATTTAAGCTATCATATATAATGTAATGGTGTACTGCACACGTCTTTATTTAAGCTATCATATATAATGTAATGATATACTGCACACGTCTTTATTTAAGCTATCATATATAATGTAATGGTGTACTGCACACGTCTTTATTTAAGCTATCATATATAATGTAATGGTGTCCTGCACACGTCTTTATTTAAGCTATCATATATAATGTAATGGTGTACTGCACACGTCTTTATGTAAGCTATCATTATGGAATTCATCCACCTTTTGAAAGGTAATATGGAGAGAAAGTGTATGGCCCTGTATGACCCTGTGTTGGCCTTGCTGATGCAGAACTGCTTCCAGTCATTACATTTTACCGTAACTGACACTGTTTGTCCCGTAATCCAGCTGTTGACTTAACCCTGTTTATGTGGGCTCATGCAGGCATGTTTATCATTAACCTGAGGTTCCTCTGCTTTAGCCTACATGATACTGATAATGAAACCTAGATAGCTGGGAAGCTTAGCCAACTGATGTTAGATGGCCAAAGTACTCATCAAAACTGCTGTAGAACTGAATTACAGGCTGTGCAACTTGTTCCAAAGGGGTCCTGGGTCAACAGACAGTATTTGGGAGCTAAAGGGTAATTATTGATAAATGTTTACACTGGATTTATGTGCTTCATTGAATATATATTGAATTGTACATGCTTCCTTCATTATTGTTATGAGAGAACTGACCAAATAACAGTGCAGTTTTGGGTTCCTACGATTCAAACAGTCTTCCATGCTGATGCCTGACTGCTAAAGGCCAGTCGGATTGGACGGATTAGTCGATGTGGAGCAGCATTTGTTTGTGAAAGGTGTTAACCATATCCTGAACTGTCAGCTTAAACATAATGCTAGGGACGTACTTTCTCCCTGTGAGCTAACAAGGCTTAGTGTGTTCATACTGTGTGGTGTCTTTGTGTACAATAGGTGTCCATTGTTCTCACATATGTACGCATGTATGTATCGTCCTGGTCAGATTATATTTTTGTTTTGTTGATTTTCTAAGTGAGGAAGGACATGGCATGTGCAAAAAGTTATTTCTCAGTTTTAATTTTATCCTGTTTTTTACAGTATGTTGAGGCACATAGGTAGAAACTGTGCACTAAATACACCCTCTGGCCACTAACAAGGGGGCTATTGCGTGTAAAGGCCATTTTAAGTGTCTTACCTGTAGAGCATGTGTTGTTCATTTCACTTGGATGTTGGACTTATGTATTTATGTATTTATATTGTTTTCCTGATTCCCTGTTATTGAAGATAAGATGAGCCAACTGCATGCTATTACCAAACACGCTTCCCATCGAAAGGCTCTGTGTTATCCTATTGATGTACATCTTAGTTAGGTGCATGAGATTCTGGCCGTTTTGTTAAACAGATGGCTGTAGTAAGATTAGTTTGCTTAGGCCGATTTCCTGCACTCATTGAGACATCACTTCCATTAGCAACGAACAGTGAGTCAGGATGAATGTCAGACTCAGTAAATTCCTCTTTCCAGCTAACAGTGTAAATATTAACTTGTGAACTTCAATATAATCTTTGGATAATCGTAATAAAGTTATACAACATGTATTTTCTACATGCACCTTTCATTCTGACCAACTTTCCTGTAGCGTTTGTATTTGACAGTTTTGTTTTATTTTTATACAGTTGGAGTTTGCTACCAGCATGTGGAGGATAACATGGTGCTTGCTACTACTGGCCATGACTTGCTGTCAGGAAGGCTACACCAAAGAGGGCGAGAATCCCCCGAGCCGCGGACATGTGTCTGTGGTCATTGTGGGTGGCACAGGTGACCTGGCCAAGAAATACCTGTGGCAAGGATTTTTCCATCTTTATTCCACTCAGGTAGGCAAAGGCTACACCTTCTCGTTCTACGGAGGCGGGCTTTCTCCAGAGGAAAAAGGGGCTCCCCTGCTCTTTGAAATCCTGAAGGAACTGAAGTGCCCAACAGAGATCACGGAAGAGCGCTGTGCGCTGGTTAAAGAGCAGTTCCTGCGACTTTCACAGTACCTCCAGCTCAAGACCGTGGAAGACTACGAGAAGCTCAGTCAGCAGATCCAGCAGCAGTTGAACCAGGAGGGCATGGTAGAGGCCGGGAGGCTCTTTTACATGTCTGTCCCAGCCTTTGCCTATGCTGACATCGCGGCAAAGATCAACAGCACCTGCCGGCCTCCTGCTGGAGCGTGGCTCAGGGTTGTACTGGAGAAGCCATTTGGCCATGACTTTGGAAGTGCCCAGATTCTCGCCACACAGTTGGCTAGTTTTCTTACAGAGGAGGAGATGTACAGGATTGATCACTACTTGGGGAAAGAGGTGATGGCACAGATGTTCTAGATAATGTTCTAGATATTCTAGAGAAGATAATCTAAAGTAAGAATGATATTATTATCTGTCTGTGTGCTCTGCAGGTTGTCTCCCAGATTCTGGCCTTCAGAAAGAAGAATAATGAACTTCTAGCGCCGATTTGGAACAAGCACCACATTGAGAGAATAGAGATTGTGCTGAAGGAAACACTGGACTGTAAAGGTGAAGACTGTTTCACTTACACAAAGTAACCAACACCTCCAACAGATGAGCATTACATCCACTAACACAGCGGCGCTTACGTTTACACTGTTAACCAAAAGCTGCTAATGTACTGACGATATACAGGGGTTGGACAATGAAACTGAAACACCTGTCATTTTAGTGTGGGAGGTCTCATGGCTAAATTGGACCAGCCTGGTGGCCAATCTTCATTAATTGCACATTGCACCAGTAAGAGCAGAGTGTGAAGGTTCAGTTAGCAGGTAAGGTTACCCGCAAAAGGAGGCCCTACACCATACTAATAAATGATTGTGGTCTAAAACCAGGTGTTTCAGTTTCATTGTCCAACCCCGGTATATAGAATTTAATTCTATGACGATGCTTGTACACAACACCTTTATAAGCCATCTTTATAGGTAACGATAATCAGAACTGCAGATTGTTCAGTAATAAAAAGGTAAGCTTCATAACACGGAGAATGAAGTTATTCGAAAATGAAGGAGAAATTCCATCCATTTTCCAAATTTCTGTTCAAATAAACAGTTAACAAATGTGATGTAGTGTAAAGTGGGCCATTGTGGGGAAACTTACTGACCAACCACGAGTTATGATTTTAGAATACAAATTCTTCATAGCCCAAAACCACCAGTGAACCTGTTGTAACCTATTCTAAGTTTTAATATAGTTATAACATATTTTTCACATATTTATCTTTGGAGTTATTTTGCTTTAAAACGCCCTGCATATCCTTTCCTCCCAAATGGATTTAAAAAAAAAAAAAAAAAAAAAAATATATATATATATATATATATATATATATATATATATATATATATATATATATATATATATATATATATATATACATATTTTGAGCTAAAACTTTTACCTTAAAAGCATCATAAAACAATGTCTCAGACACGAGGCAGCATATTCATTACCCAAGCCATAACTTTTCATAGAAACTTTCCGTGAGGGAGCATTTAGAGACTGACGTCTGGTTCCTTTCACTACCACTGTAAAGAATTCTGACGTTTCTCTAGAACACAGCATTTTATATCACTCCAGTTTAAATGGCTTTAATAAATAGTCTTAACTATTTATTAATGGTTTAATTATGCAGATGTTTATTGTTTAAATGATTTTTAAAATCCAGAATACCTGTGAAAAGTGATTAAAAATCTTGATCTGGCCAAAAAAAACCTAATACTAAACAATACATCTTGAATGTCTAGATATATAGAGAGGCATTTCTATTTGTAAATAACAGTGTTGAAAATGATATTTTGATTTTAAAATTCTACAGTGATTTGAAACCTAGTGAAACACATGCATTTCTTTGCTCTGCTGTTTACAGGCCGGATTCAGTTTTATGACCAGTACGGGGTCATCAGAGACGTACTCCAGAATCACCTTACTGAAGTCCTGACGCTTTTAATGATGAGCGTACCTGCTAATCTTTCCAGCAGTGAGGAGGTCCTAAAGAACAAGCTACAAGTTTTCAGTGCTCTTGAGCATCTTGAGAGAAGCAGTGTGGTTATAGGTCAATATCAGGGCTACACAGAAGAGGTTCAGGAGGAGCTTAACAAGACGAAGGATTATGTAAGCCTAACCCCGACCTTTGCTGGTGAGTTGATGTCCTTTGTTTGCTGCGTTCAGGCTCTAAAGGCATTTTTCCACCACAGTGCAGTTACAAATCCATGATCACACATATGGCACCATTTCTTCTGCTGTATCTAGCATATTGTTTTTTATTTATATTAAGTATACTGATGTAACAGGCTCATTGAGCCGCTAATGAACACACTGATGACCCTCACCCTGTTCTTTCACTCTGGGTGAAATTTGAGGTCAAGAGCTCAGCAGTGATGCATTAGTTAGGATGTTGATTCAGCTTTATGCTAAAGTTTGGTTCCTCCCATTTAGATTACATGCTTTGTTGATTGTCTAGCTGGAAATAAATCACACAAACTTCATAAACTTAAATCTGCACTGTGGAAGATAATTAATTTAGGTATTTGAAGCCTTTATTAAAATGTTGACAGCTTATATATACACAGTATAACTCATGAGAAACTCCATAAATCTCCACACAAGCACAAATAGATCTTCAATACACTCAATTTGTTTCAGCTAATTTATTTGTAGCACCTAAACACTTGGACCTAAAATAGTGCTCACCATCGTCACACGTAATCACATGGCTCAGACAATGTGCAGCTTAATAAAGTCAATGTCTATGACTCTACACACACACAATACAACTGCTGAGTAAAGCTATATCAAAGCGTTCACTGTTGTATTTTACTCAAGCTCTCGCCCAGAGTGTGGATAGTTTTGGGTTGAGATTTGTTACCACACCACGCTGTACTGCACTGCCCTGAGGAAAATGCTTTGATTTATAATGACACTTTCACTACCTGAAAATTCTAAGCATGACGGTCGCATACTTGTGTTCCCAGGTCTCGTCATTTTTGCTGACAGTCCCCAGTACGATGGCATTCCCATATATATGACTTCAGGTAAGATGCTTGACGAACGGGTTGGGTACGCTCGGATTCTTTTCAAAAATGACATATTTTGCATTCAGGACTACAACAGTGTCAGCTGCAAGCCCAAACAGATCGTCTTCTATTTTGGTCACGGAGGGCTGGAATACCCTGCGATCCTCGTCAGCAAAAATGTGTTCAAGCCATCACTGGTAAACAGTGGTTGGAAAGAAGTTACTGAACATAAAGATATAAGTGTGCTGGGGTTACCGCTCTCGGACTACTACATCCAGACCCCAGTCGCACCCAGGGAGGCTTACTATGAGCTCATTTCTAAAGTTTTCCATGGACGTCAGGACAGTTTCATCAGTACTGAAAACCTCCTGGCTTCCTGGGCTTTCTGGACACCACTGCTGGACAGCCTGGTTCAGGCCTATCCACGGCCATATCCGGGTGGTGTCTCCAATGGTGACCTTCTGAACTTCCAGCTGCGTGGTCGAGAGGTTGCTTTTGTTAATGAGGCGGTGGTGAATGTGATCCAGCAAGGCCAAGAGGAGAACTTCCAGGTTATGCAAGGGAAGTACCGTTCCGCTGACATGGTGTCAGCCTGGGCAAAGGAGCTGGTGGAGCGCTTGGCCTCTGATCTGCAAAGCGCGGCAGAGGAGGCTGTTAAAGATGAAGGTCAGTTCCATCTGGCATTGTCTGGTGGATCTAGTCCCATTGCACTATTTATTCAGCTGGCTATGCACCACTACACCTTCCCGTGGCGCCACACTCATGTGTGGCTAGCAGATGAGCGTTGCGTCCCGCCCACAGAGTCTGGCTCCAACTTCCACAACATTCATGAGCAGCTGCTTCAGCATATACGCATTCCATACTTCAACATCCACCCTATGCCAGTACAGCTCAACCAGCGCTTATGTGTTGAGGAAGATGGAGGGGCTACTCTCTATGAGAAAGAAATCAACCGGCTGGTTAATGCCTCCAGTTTCCACTATATATTGCTTGGTGTAGGTCAGGATGGCCACACTGCCTCACTCTTCCAAGACAGCAAGGTCGACGAGAGTGATGAAAGACTTGTGACCCTCACAGAAAGTCCAAACAAACCCCATCAACGAATGAGTCTTACTTTCACTGCCATCAACAATGCTCGCCGGGTGGGGGTTCTAGTAATGGGCAAGAGAAAGCATGAGCTTGTCACTCAGCTCAGCCGAATTAAAGGAGAATCAGCCAAGTATCCCATCACAAAAGTTCAACCAACTAATGGCAAGCTTATCTGGTATTTAGACTACGATGCACTTTTAGGGTGAGAGTAAACTCTTGGACTCTATTCAGAGTGTTATTCAAAATGTACCGCTGTAGGAAGAAAACCCTGTATCTCCGAATTACATGATGGAACGACAGAAGCAACGGATGATCTCCAAAATTACTTAAACAACATCTTGCTATATCCACTTCCATTCAAGGTTAACAACGTTCTTTTTTCCACTGTGATGTTAATTTGGGAGATACAAGGTTTTGTTGCAACAGCGATAATATGCTGTATAAAAAAACCACAGAGGTGTTGATGCCCGCAGGATTGCTGGAATTCATTAATTATCAATAACTGCTTTAAATCTCAAATTGTTTGCATAGGTGTGAATGTGTTTGTATGGGGAAGAGTTTCATTTTGCACTAGATGTTTGTTATTAAATTGGGATAACGGTACAGCGTGTCCTGTATTTGGATAATACAGGACAGACTGTATGGTGCTGCAGATCATATTGGGCCTCACAGTCTGCAAAAACTCGGAAACCGAAGTAAATAATCGTCGCTGTCCAAAGAAAAACATGCATCTCCATTTCTGTTAATTGTTTACTTTTATGATATTTGATCACATCAGCTGCTTTTT
Source organism: Prochilodus magdalenae (assembly GCA_024036415.1). Taxonomy (NCBI): domain Eukaryota; kingdom Metazoa; phylum Chordata; class Actinopteri; order Characiformes; family Prochilodontidae; genus Prochilodus; species Prochilodus magdalenae. Next base: position 206,616 of record JAMWET010000848.1, read on the forward strand.
ACACTGTGTGGGAATTTCATGAGGAATGGACCAACAGAAAACAGCTTGGGAAGACGTCTGGTTCCATTGATTTCCATTCAAATTAAATGAGGTTGCCATTTTGGAGATACCTGTTTTTCTTTAGACAGCGACGTTGTCATAATGTCAGAATAATACAGTAATTTCAGGGATGCTCTGATGAGATAGTAATGCTGTGCTAATTATGGAAAAATATTGTTTGCTCCTCATAATTATGATATAGATGCATATATTGGGACAGAAGTGTAATTCTAACTGTCCAGTCAAGGCCATAATAATTATAGTTGATGGATGGATGTGAAAATGAGCATATAATTCCAAAACCACCTTGTTCAACATCTAAAGGAGCAGTGTGTAATCTCTAGTACTGAGGTTATCCAGCATAGAGTTGTACTAACCTAGCATGCTTTTATAATTTTTATTGTGTTTTTAATGTAAATTCAGTTCAGACTCAGCTTAATATGAGTACTCCATCCTACACCATTTTCATTCCTTTTCATTATTTTCAGTTAACCTTTTTAGATTCTGGATCTCGTTCCATCTTAAATTATGCTATTATTAGTTATTATACTGCATCAGATACCAGAATGTAACCACAGCACTATTTAAAATGAAATGGAAAACATTTTGTGTTGTTTGAGAACCCAAATTTTGATGAACAGAGCTTTGTACTTGGCAAAATGAAATCGTACTGCTAGAGGTTGCACACTGCTGCTTTGATACGGGACATTAGCTGGAGCACATGGTTAATTTGCAGTTGTTTAGCAGAACCGTTGTAAGGACCACTGGGAATCATATATTTTAGATTGTTTTTTTGTTTTTTTGCCAGTGATGGAGTGATCTCTGTTTAACCCTTGAATGTCAGGCTGCATTACATATGTTTATTTAGCCTTTGGATGCAAGGGGAAATAATTATTAGACACTGTGAATATAAATATTGAAGTACACTGTATAGTTGTTTCCTGCACTTTCTTTAATTACTAATTTAAGTAATGTAAAAGAAAATATGAAATATATGTCATTTAAGGCACTTAATATTTAAACCTCATCAAAAAAAAGTGTTTTAGACAGTTTTATGGGCAACTAGCCAAAATACATATAAATATAAAACCTTATTAGTGTTCCCAACCCGAAGTTTCAAATAATGTGCAGAAATTCAGAACCAGTACTGACAAAGCTTCTCAGTGTAGACCTGCAGGATCTGTTCCTGTCAGTAAAGTCATGGTAAAGAAGAGAGGAATCTGATCCTAAATCTGGTACTCGGAGAAGCTTTATGAATACAGAGCCAGACCTGGTAACCTAAAGGTGTGCCGGTATCCTCCTTATGGAATCAGTTTTGCTTTTCTACATTCACTGTACATATTCAACTCTGTTTTAAAAACAAGAAATGCATTTCATTAAGATTTACATATCAGGCTTTTGCCACTTTTGTTATTTTCATGCTTTAGCACATGTGCTGTGCTGTGCTGCTTATACCTGCCACAAGGTAATGTGACATAAATGCCTGTTGGTTGTATCACTTGTAGAGCTAAAACAATTACCACCAAAATTCTACTTTCAAGAGAAAACTGAAAATTTGTCCGGAAAGCCAGCTCCTAAATCTGCAGCCCCAATCAGTACTAACTTCAGGTGTATTGAAGGTGTGCATATAAATCTATACGACTCTAATCAAAGGTTTGGACACACATAACGGAGCATACATTTATAATACTCTTAAAAAGCAGTTTGATCTAATAGGTGCTGCAAGTGTGAAACCTGAAGTTGATGTCTATGTGTATAAACACCCTCAAAAATGAACAGGAACAGTGTGGCAGCATGTGTGCACATCTTCATCAACCCTATTAGGGTTAAGTATCTCATGTGGCTCAACTGCTTGAGATGATGAAAGAGTGTATACTGTTTTCCAACAGCATGTAGAGTAGAAGATAGTTTCAGTTAGTTTACCACATATGTGTCATTGTACAGTTTTGATGTCTTCACTATTATTCCAAAATGTGGAAAACAGTGCACCTAAGGAAAGCCCTTCCATCAGTTGGTGTGTCCAGACATTTGACTGGTACTACCTATAGTTGGTTCGATATACTTAGATCCAAAATACTAGCCTTTTAACTGCATGATTCCTGACTGGGCTTTAATGTTTCCAAAAATGCCTCTAATGCAACACACTGAGCCAGTGCAAGCAACTCATACCTCAGAAAAAGTGCCTTATTATTATTATTATCTGGGTTTGGTCCAAGTAACAGCACAAATGCCTTACCTTTACTCCAACATAAATTCCTCAGTTCATTCCAAATCTATGGAAGCATTCCTTAAATTCTGTGGGAAAGCGTTTGTGACTGGCGAGAAAAAGACCTGATCTATGGTTATTCATTTTACCTAACGCTCCTAATCATGGAAAACCTCACTTTCTTTGTAAAGTCATTACATTTCCCAGCATATACAGTCTGCATATGGAAACTAAGCTGCAGTCCAACCTGTTTTGAATTCATTGCTTTGTGATGTCATGAAAACCAGTATGTTTACATATATGTCCTTCAGACTACAGCAGTTTTGCTATAGTTGTAATGTGTTCCAGTCGGGGCTGCTTTTTAAATAAGGCTCAGTACACAGCAGCCAATGGGAATGAAGCTAGTTAAGAGACATGCTAACCACCTGTTTAATTCTAAGAAATGAACAGTGACAGTAGTGTCTCAGGGGAAGAAAATAAAAACCTAAATGAATGTAGGATGTGCACCCTTCATGCAACAGCCTCGGGTGTACAGTGGTGTGGGGTTATCTATTTTTTGAGGTCCTCTCGACAATGTCTGGCCCTTTTTCTCAGGTACGGTCACTTTTTTATTGAGACCACTGGTGAATGGGTAGGATTTGCTTATGTAGCTACCATATCATATTCAGTACTGTAAAAGATAAAGCACCGTCTCAGTGATTTTTATTTTTAGGTCAGTTTTGACCGCCTGCAGTACAGAATGTCTATACAGTTTGGTTCAGATGATACATAAACTGATTTTCTGTAGACGACAGTGAAATCCGCATTGATGGTAATAAATTAGAGTGGTACTGCCTGCTGTACTTGCCTTATTTGACTTTGAATCGGTGGCTGTATTTTATGGTTTCTGGGTTTCTTCTCTTTATCTTCACCTGATGTGACACACATTCCTTCACTGTTCGCAATCTCAGTAACGAGCAACAACATATCTGAGATTAAAGATCAAAGAGTGAAATAAAGATTTCATATGAATGAGTGAGACCTTGATTTATTGTACACTGATATATACAGGAGAACAGTCTCAGGTTTTTGGTTTTGGGAGTAAGTATGTCTTTGCCAGTTAAAGTTCTTCAGAACATAAGAATAAATATCGCTAAACATAAACACTGTAAAACAAATATTTTTAAAATAAATGAACAATTTGAAGAAATAGACAGGCCAGGAATTGGATGGTAACTGTAAATATGAGGTCTGTAAATGGATTGAACTACAGTGAAACACATCAAATCACATTCTTGTGTTTATTTGTATTTGTTATAATGATATTTAAAAAAATATATGCTGACTGCTGAGAAACTGCTTTACATATCATTCTCTTAAATGCCTAAAACTTTGATAACCTTTCATAAAGGTTACAGTTTTTGAAAAGGTAGTTAGTGTAGGTTACCAGTTTGCCGCTGTTGCCTATTAAAAGACTGTACCATACATGTCAACACTGCATTATTATGACTCTGACCTGCAAAACCTGTTTATCAGTTAGTGTAAATGTATGTTATTATTAATAATTTAATAATAATCAATACACACTGAATACAAAGATGCAGCACCAACAATAAGGTACTCCCTATGCCTCAGGCTAATACCTCAGACGGCTTTTCAACGTGCAGTCTGCTGATCAGGCCAGTTACTCAAGAACTGAATGGATTAACTGCTGCCATGTGGCTGTGAATGGCATTTCACTTTTACTCCCTTTTGTAAGAGCAGGACTGTAATGAAATATCCATGGTAATAGGATCTAGCCAAGCTCAACTGAAGACCAGGGGGATACTCAGCCTTTGGCACAGGAAGGGCCTGAATAATAGATGGGTCGCACACAGCAGACAGCCAAACAGTGGCTTACACAGCGGCTTATGGAGACCCATCTCTGAACCAGCTCGGACACATCCTGTGGATCATCCACAGGCACCCTCTGATCACAAAGAACACTGGGTACAGGAGAGGTGGGCAAATACATTAGTTAAGTACTCAGATGCTTCTGTGTTGCTTATTTTTGTTCAAATGTTATTGAGTTGCAGAGTGTTTCTGGAGCCAACATATAATAGACTGCAGTTCAATTAAGGTACATTTCCCTCAGGACGTTCTCTATTAATGAATAATTGGGTTAAATGAGGAGTGGACTAACCTGTAGAGAGGACACAAGCCCATGAAAAGACCAGTGAAAAGAGATACAGCTCCGGTGTGGTATTTGCCTGAACATAAGACAGTATGTCATCAGTAATGCCATTGCATAATCCTGAGACAGCTACTTCAAGTTACAAGAAGAAACATGCTATATCACTGATGTAGGAGCAAAACCTTATATCTCCAGGTTAATGGAATCAGTCATTTCTTTCAGTCACTGTGAAACTAGCACAGAGTGTAAAAGGGAAACAGGCATTTCCAAATTATGTCAAAAATTTGAAAAACAAATTGAGATATATGGTTTTGTTTTGAGGGTGCCAACATACAAGGTGTCAATGTCCTGTCAAAATGGACATTCTACACAAGTTGGTCATTTTGTCACCTCAATTTTGTCAGTATTTAGTGTGTCCACCCTTTACTACAGCTTTTCCATTCTTTTTGGGACCCTTGCTTTATGTCTGTGACAGCTAGGTGCACATCCTTTTAAAGGCATAGTAGGAAGAACGGACAGAATGCTTTGCTGCTCAGAAATAAAAGCTTTGAGTGATTGTCTCACTATACTGGTAGATAATTTGACTTGTTTCAAGAAGTTTCTAAAAATATGCAACATTATCTGCCAATACAGTGAGAATATATGGCTCACTAAAAGATCTTAAAACAAGTAAAGGTTCTGGAAATAAGACAAATAGACTCAAAATTGCTTACGACTATCTAAAAATAAGAAATTTCAAATATATAAACTAGAAATAAGATTTTACTTGTCGAGATAGATTTTTTTTGCAGTGCAGAGAAATCTCCTGACAGATTAACATCTTTTGTATGGTCTCTGACTTTTGCACAATACTGTTTATTAAGAAATGTGTGTTGCGCACTTACACACTGGGGAGCACTGTGGGTCAGAATGATGGTACAAAGTCCCTGGGTGAACGAGAGCACTCCAAATGTGTGGTAAGCAGCTCTGATGCTTTTGGGCACTGGGTCAGTTAGAGTAAGTGTCACTGCTAAGCCTACAGTAGAGTGAGAAAAGACAGTGACATGGGGATGAAAGACACCACAGGGATGAAAAGGAAACACGATGAGTATGTCTAATAATCCGTATCAATGAAGTAACAGCCAAAGCCCACCTGTACCCATGAAGGAGAACACAAGGATGGCTATGAGATTGCTCAAAAGCGGCTTCTCACAGTAGCGTGTGGACTTCGGCCTGAAGAGATATGATTTGAATTCAGTCAGAAGATAACCTGCATGTTTGCTGGCTTGACCAGTCAGCCAATTAAACACCTTGCCTTGTCAAGATGTAGATCTGTGGTGCCAGGCACAGCACTGCAAAGATGAAAAGAACTATCTGACTGCAAGACAAAACACAGGCATGTAAGGGGTTTCATAATACCTGTAGACCTACATGAAGAAGACCACACAGAATCCACAGGGCATCACACTTCACTTCTTATCTCCTCTGAAAAGGAAAAACCCAAAACTTGCTCAACTGCCAGCCCAGATAAAAATCTTACAATTTCATCCTCTGATCTCGGGGAAGCCATCTGCTGGTCTGAAAAGCAGCATGAACCAAGAAGTGATGAAACATTGTCTTCTTGAAGTCCCCCGAGCAGGAGACGCAGAGCATGCAGTAGGTTCCTGTTTGTCTTTTTTCAGATGAATGAGAGTCAGTTACGGGACTCTTATTTTGAAGCTATGTTCTCGTATTTCTGTGGTGCACTCATTAATGAACCATATTAAGTCTAGAAGGGTAGGAGAAGAGTAATGAACTTACCAGAAGGTGCTGGTCTAGTGTGGTATTGCGCTTCAGGTGGAAGAAAGGGGGAAGAGGACAGGGCCATTTTCCTATAAGTACTGCAGACAGCACCCTCCTGTGGTTGAGCTGAGCATCACTGGAAACTTGAGGTTTAAGAAGACTGTTTAAATGTGTTTCAAGAGTAATTTCCTTTTAAATGTTTGGATTTTGATAGCCTTAGATAACCAAAACATCTGCTGTGATACCCAATGTAAGGGTGAAAAGGTGCGGTGCAGGAGCCAGACCCGGGAAAAGGCACTGGTCCCGGGACTCTCTAAAGACACACGCCCAGGACACTCTCCACGCGGGGTAGAAGTGGTGTTTATTGGCCCAAGCAACCACAGATCTCACCATTACTGTCCGGAGTAACTTATAAGCAGCTGCATCAGACAGGAGGCTAGGCTACAACTAGCTCATTCGTCCCGCGCAGAGAGCTGCAGCTCAGCGCGCATGCGCAATAGTCAAGAGCACGTAATCGACCGTTACACCAAGTGATCCAAGTTATGATGACATTTTGCTTAAAATGTGATTAAAATAACATTATTTATACCTTGTTGAATTTTTAGCGACGTCTCCCGTGCCTTTTCAGCCAGTACTGTTTTGACTGTAAGTGGTATATTATGGTGTATTATTAATTTAATCATATTATTAATTGTAATTATTAATTAATTAATGGTGATTAAAATGCATTTCATTTGTTCATTAATACATTAATCCTAATCTTCTAACATTTACGTTCTTTTGGTAGTAATTGTTAAATATTTTGAATTCTACTGATGCATAAGGCTATTTTAAATGCATATTCATTTATAGTTCTGACATTATCAGTCTTAGTATACTAATTAGTTATCTCAAGACTACCTGCATGTACAGTGGTCCATCAAAGTTTGTGAACCCTATAGTTTTTTTTTTTTAACATTTATGCACAGCTATGAGCTACACTATACTCTGATTTCACTTATAACCTACAAGTAAAAAAATAGCACCTTGCAGTTCACAGGTGAAATTAGGACCAGGTGTGTTTTTTCAGCCAGTGGTTTGGGTGTGGGTGGGCACCTTGTTTAATAAAGACCACGCATCTATCAAAGTCTGATGTTTGTAACACATGGTTGTGGGAGTGTATCATGGCATGAACAAAGAGAGTGGTTGATCACCGTCAGGCTGAAAAGAGTGAAACTATATCTCTAAAGAGTTTGGACTTCACCAAACCACAGCCAGATGGACTGGAGGTAATTCAAGGCCATTGTTACCTCCACAGGTGTGGTCGACCAACAAAGATCACTCCAAGAGCAAGGCGTGGAATAGTCTGGAAGATCACTAGAAAGGCAGGGTGACTTCTCTCACAGTGGCTAATGCTCAGGCTTGTTTCGCTGCATCTGGGTCAGGGTGGCTTGTCATCATTAATGGAACAATGGATCCTGAATTAAATCAGTTAGGTGTAAAAGAAAATGCCAGGACATCTGTGTGTCAGCTGAATTTCAGGAGAACATGAGTCATGCGAAAAGAAAACAACCCTAAACACGCCAGTCGTTCTACCACAGAATGATTTAGGAAGAATAAAGTTCATTGTTTTTGAATGGCCAGGTCAAAGTTCAGACCTTAATCTTATAGAAATCTTTTGGAAGGACCTGAAGTGGGAAGCCACACCAACATCCCAGACTGGAGGAAGAGGAATGGGCTTAAATGAAATGTGCAGGACTGATCAGCAGTTACAGGAAACCCCTGATATCCCCCAGAGATCCTACATAATCTAGGACAGTAAAGGAAAAACACAAAATCTACAAGTGTGATCTTAAATGCTCTGTTTTTACAAAGCCTGAAAGACATAATCATATAATGAACAAAAAAGACATACTATAGAGATTGTATATAATTAAGGGTAAGTAAAGCATGAAATAGATGTCTTAAATGATGACTCTTTATTTTTATTTTTTTAAGAAACACATTTGATGGCCAATAGAGGGGGCTGTTGCAGCCTACTGCTATACGTATATAGGCAATTTCCCAGATTTAGATTAACCCTACAGTAAAAAGAATTTCCAGTGGAGATCCACCATTGATATCACAAAGAACACACTTAACACTTGTGTAGTAAGTGTACTAACATCAGCGTACTAGTGGTTTACTTGTAAGTGTGCTATTTTAACTTCTACTACTTCTTGGCAGTACACTAGCCCATTTTAAGTTTATGAAACACACTTTCAGCATATTCCAGAGGTAAGAGTAGAAAGTTGTACTAGTTACCACGTTTACAATTCAGTCATTCATGTTGGGTCTCAGGATGGGTCACACTGCAGGAGTTGAAAATCAAACCCAGGCCTTTCTTGCTGTAAGGTAGCAGCACTGCACCACCGCTGTGCCACCTGTAGCTTACTAGTTGTAGAGTACTTACATACTTTTATCCCACTTTTTAGTAGATGAAGGTATACTTTAGTGTCGGTTTTATGCTGCATGTATACTTGTAAGTTTTCTATATGAGAGAACTTTACATAACTTTACAGAACAGTTTACTACCTATATATTCATTTTCCACTTTAAAGTACAGTTATTGATTTGTGTGTCTTTGTTACACTTGAAATAAACCTTTAACTGTTTAAGAGTAATTAGTGTCCATTTATTGTCCTGGATGCCTGAACAAGGCAAGAAAACTTAACTATACTTTAAGTATATCTCCATCAAAAGATGAAAAACAAGTATAGGCTAAGTAGAATATTTATCACTGGTAAGTACATTAAAAGTAAACTGAAAGCAAACACGCTTATTTTAGCTTAAAAGAAATATAGTAATACCACACATTAAGTGTTTTGTAAGGGATTGGGGATGAGTCCAAGATTAGGCTTAATCCAAGTCTGCAAAACCAGGCCATACAGTTATTTACAAAAGACAGTGTATACAGTGTGACAGATGAATGATGGGTGAGAGGACACTTAGAAAACCCATTACACATGTTCTAATATGTATTTTGCTCTGATTATCTGTTACTGGTTATGGAGGTGTTTAAAAAGTGCACAACCTGGACATAGTGTGAAGGTTTATATATGAGCACACATGGTTGTTAGGGCCGTAATCAAGTCAAATCTATTTATATAGCACCTTTTCAACTGAGGTGGTCGCAAAGCAGCTTTACAGAAAATGTAGGCTAGGAAGAACTCCCTCAGAGCTAGAGAAAGAAACCAAGACTCAAAAGGGGAACACATCCTCTTCAGGTCGACAAAGGATAGCAAGACAAGCTCAGAGAAGGATCAGGGTTTACAGTCATATGCAATACTAAATAGAATGCCACAAGCATCTCACCAGTAATCTAGTCCATGCTCAGTCCTTTCTCCTACGAGATGACCACCAAGACTGCTTAACTGCACAGACTGACCACCAGAACATTACAGACCGCTTAACTGCACAGACTGACCACCAGAACATTACAGACTGCTTAACTGCACAGACTGACCACCAGAACATTACAGACCGCTTAACTGCACAGACTGACCACCAGAACATTACAGACCGCTTAACTGCACAGACTGACCACCAGAACATTACAGACTGCTTAACTGCACAGACTGACCACCAGAACATTACAGACCGCTTAACTGCACAGACTGACCACCAGAACATTATAGACCGCTTAACTGCACAGACTGACCACCAGAACATTACAGACCGCTTAACTGCACAGACTGACCACCAGAGCATTACAGAGTACTTGACTGCACAGACTGACCACCAGAACATTACAGAATGCTTAACTGCAGACTGACCACCAGAACATTACAGACTGCTTAACTGCACAGACTGACCACCAGAACATTACAGACTGCTTAACTGCACAGACTGACCACCAGAACATTACAGACTGCTTAACTGCACAGACTGACCACCAAAACATTACAGACTGCTTAACTGCAGACTGACCACCAGAACATTACAGACTGTTTAACTGTACAGACCGACCACCAGAACATTACAGACTACTTAACTGCACAGACTGACCACCAGAGCATTACAGACTGCTTAACTGCACAGACCGACCACCAGAACATTACAGACTGCTTAACTGCACAGACTGACCACCAAAACATTACAGACTGCTTAACTGCAGACTGACCACCAGAACATTACAGACTACTTAACCGCACAGACCGACCACCAGAACATTACAGACTGCTTAACTGCACAGACCGACCACCAGAACATTACTGACCACCAAAACATTACAGACTGCTTAACTGCAGACTGACCACCAGAACATTACAGACTACTTAACTGCACAGACCGACCACCAGAACATTACAGACTGCTTAACTGCACAGACTGACCACCAGAACATTACAGACTACTTAACTGCACAGACTGACCACCAGAGCATTACAGACTGCTTAACTGCACAGACTGACCACCAGAACATCTAATTAGTCTGTGATTAAAAACCAGCATCATCAGATGGGTCCGTGCGATGAAGGTGAAGCCCCCTCACAGCACAGGACACGAAGAAACCCCATAGTGGTTATTCAGCGTTACTGTCGACTCACTAAACAGATGACAGTGAACATTTTTGCTAGGCACTCACACATGCCTATGTGATGTCATAGAGGCCACTGTGCATTATTTATTCAGTATTAGCCAGTATAACCGGTTTAAGGCACTACTGCATCATAAACATGTTTTACAATTTAAGGAGGACTGATTTTAAAAGGTTAAATGTCTGACATAGGCATCATGCCAATATGCACACATGTATGCATAAGAAGAGGGGGTATGCAACAGGTGGTCCATTGCCTTAAGTGGGGTACCGGACGGTAAAAGCTTTGGGAGCCAGTGCTGCAGAGGATGTGTTATCTTATTATATATAGCGAATAAACGAAACGTGTCAAGATTGTGGGTGGTCAAACTATTCCACACAACCGTAATACATGTAATAATATCTAAATAAAATCTAGTTTCTGTTTCGCTTGTTTTTCATTGCACATGCAAGTTCTGTTTTTTATAATATCTCAATACAGTCAGAGAAGGGAGCCCACTCTCCTCAAAAGCAGAACTTTGGCCTCATTGGCCAAACATTTATTCCATCTATCCAAATATCGTGTTATTGCTTTAGTGCCACCGCAGACTGACATTAAGGGTTACTATACAAATAATGAAATGAAGCCTTGAATCAGGCATATGAAAATACACGCAGCATACCTGAGCCAGCTGCGACCTGCCCACAGCACAAACCCATTATCCTTGGCCCAGGGCCCACTTATGAGTCACATTGTTCTTTTAAGCTCCCCAGAGAAATATCCTCCCTAAGTATGTAAGAAGTCAAGAAACTGCTCTTCCGAAAGCGCCTTTAAGATAGCCATTGTGTCAGAGGGATCACCCCTGTCCCACATTGCTACACAAAGGCCACAGCAAACTGGAACACGTCACATTACATCTGTGCCTCTCTCACCCGCCCAAGTACGGTTAAATTCCAGCTGCCCGGTCCGAGTGTCTAGCAAGTACAGACGGCATCTCTCATCAGAGTGGACATCAAACATGCCAGCCAACTACAGAGGAACGTGGGACATGGTGGAAAATGAAAACCTTGAAGGTTTCATGGTTGCCCTCGGTGAGTAAAACATTTTACGTAAACCAGTCTATAGGATAAGGATTAAGCAAGTTAAGACCACACAAAAACAAGATGTGACATATCAAGATGGAAAGCAGGAGAGCAATATCATGTTCTGTCTAATTTGGTACTGCTTTGGATTGGTGGAATTCATGTCCAAGTGAGAGAGAACTTTCATCACTTTTAAACAAAGACATCTGAAAGCTTACCCAGTAAACTTGTAGCTCTTGAATGACAACCCTGTGGAAGGCTCCTGATGAAGGCTCTCCAATAACATTCATAATACAAAGCATTGAAAACAGTTTTTCATTTCTTTAAACCAAACACAGGAATCGACTTCGCTACGCGGAAGATTGCATCTGCGCTGAAACCACAGAAAGTCATTGAGCAAGATGGAGATTCTTTCACCATCAAGACTCAGACCGCTTTCAAAAACTACTCATGCTCATTCAAAATCGGCCAGGAGTTTGAGGAGGTCACCAAGGGCCTGGACAACAGGAAGTGCCAGGTAGAGACTGTAATACAATAAACTACTGATCATTGTTATGTCAAATAATGAAACCTTCTGCAGCTGCTGACATATACTCATATTATGCGACGCCCACAGACGGTGGTCAACTGGGAGGGTGACAAGCTTGTGTGTGTGCAGAAGGGAGAGAAGAAAGACAGAGGGTGGATTCACTGGATAGAAGGAGAAATTCTCCACCTTGTATGTCCACATTTCTGATGGATAAAGTCATAGAGCTGTGGGAATGCACTTACACTACTAACTTACCAACCTGTTTATCTTTCTCTTTTCAAGGAACTCAAATGTGGAGACCAAATCTGCAAGCAAACCTTTAAACGATCTGCTTGACTTCCAGTTAAGCTAGTCTAGAAATCAGATTAATGTGGGTTTTGGTGTTATGCTTCAGTTCAGTCAATGAAATGTCCATGCAAATGCTTTCACTGATGTCGGCTTCATTGGGAAATAAATTATGTTTTACATAATACTGTGATTTTCATAATACTGGTCTTCCTATGTATTTTGCATTCCATGGGCTGAATTTACATGCACTGCTTTACCCCGAGCTGACAGTTCATCATGTTTGTCAGGGCCCTCAAGTCAGCAACAGAAATGTGAACTACAGATGTATGATAGATACAGGGGTTGGACAATGAAAGGAAACACCTGGTTTTAGACCACAATCATTTATTAGTATGGTGTAGGGCCTCCTTTTGCGGCCAATACAGCGTGATTTGGGCAGCCGTGGTTTTATGTTTTTTGGATACAATCCGGGTTAGCACCCGAACATCCCTTTCAGACAGCTTCCTCTTGCGTCCACAGTTAATCCTGTTGGATGTGGTTCGTCCTTCTTGGTGGTATGCTGACATTACCCTGGATACCGTGGCTCATGATACATCACAAAGACTTGCTGTCTTGGTCACAGATGCGGCAGCAAGACGTGCACCAACAGTTTGTCCTCTTTTGAACTCTGGTATGTCGCCCATAATGTTGTGTGCATTGCAATATATTGAGCAAAACTGAGCTCTTACCTGCTAACTGAACCTTCACACTCTGCTCTTACTGGTGCAATGTGCAATTAATGAAGATTGGCCACCAGGCTGGTCCAATTTAGCCATGAGACCTCCTACACTAAAATGACAGGTGTTTCAGTTTCATTGTCCAACCCCTGTATAATGCAGGGCTGTCCAATATTTGCCTGTGAGGATGTGTGATTTGGCCTACCTTAACTTTACCCTCTCACGCTCTCATGCAGGAGATAATACTTTACACTCTCTCTTTACACTCACACTATTATATGTATATGCATATAATATGTATGTATATATATATATATATATATATATATATATATATATATATATATATATATATATATATATATACATATTTTTAGGTATACATTGTATGAAGAGCCTCGCCCGTATGGAAATATATATGGTCACATATTGTCATTGTCCAAAGAACAACGTTACACATTTATCTCCATTTTTGTCTATTTGTATGCATCTGTATGCATCATTTAAACACAGCAGCTGCTGTTTACACTGTGTGACAATTTCACAATGAATGAACCAACAGAAATGACCCAAAATTGCTTGACATAAAAAGTCTGGTTCCATTGATTTACATTAAATTAGCTTTTGATCAATCAGCCTTAACATTATAACCACCTCCTTCTGTCTACATTCACCGTCCATTTCATCAGCTTCACTTACTGTACAGGAACAGCTTGTAGTTTCCACTGTGGTCGATCTGTTTCTCTATATCCTTTGTTAGCCCTCTCATCCTGTGCTTAAACCAACACACCACCTCCACTGCAGTGCTAAAATTATTCACCACCCACATGATGCCTGCTCTGTGGTGGTCTTGACCACTGAAACGAAGGTAATGGGGGGAGGATAAAGTATACAGACAAACAGACTATAGTATGTAACTGTAGGCCTGCAAGGTGCACCTATATGATAAGCTGAGCTGATAAGATGGATAAAGAGTGTAGACACTTTGAGGCATTATTAATGTGATGGCTGATCTGACCTGTGTAAACGTATAGGACGTACATGCACATTTTATGGATCCTACATGTGTCTAATAGGTGGGTGAATACTTACCATACCTTATACATTCAAATGTACCTAACACACTGAACATAAACTACACATATACTGTCTGTCTGTTATATGTGTAACTTTTTAACCAAAAATACATACATTTAATAGAAAACGTGCCATATAACATGAAATTAACAGTATTATATGCCTATCATGCAGTCTTATATTGTTATGTGTTACACATATGTCAGTATATATGTGCTCATATAGGAGTAGATGGAAAAACATACGTGATTAAAACATGCTTTTTCCTTTCTTAATTCTGCACTTTATATATTTTACCCCTGTTTAATTATTTTGTATGTAAAGTGCCGATGGACTGTTGCTCAAATTCGTTGTACACTGTGCAATAACAATAAAGGCATCTTAATCTTAATCATACAGCTTACACACGATGTACAAAAATGACACAAGCTGAAAAGTCATAAATTAAAATCCTGAAATCCTGAGATAACATAACAAGAGCGTGTATATATATATATATATATATATATATATATATATTATATCTATATATATATATATATATATATATATATATACAGGGGGTTGGACAATGAAACTGAAAACACCTGTCATTTTAGTGTGGGAGGTGCAAGTAACATGGCTAAAGTTGGACCAGTCAATACAAGCCTGGTGGCCAAGTCTTAAACTTCTCAAGTTAATTGCACACTTGCAGCACCAGTATTAAACTGAGCAGAATTGTAGAAAATGTTTTTTTCAGTTAGTAGGTAAGAGCACAGTTCTGCTCATCTCAAACTGCAAATTCAACACAGCATTATTGTACTTAACAGGAACAAGTAGTGCAAATCAAAACCTGCAAAGGAGTACTTACTGTAAAATAACTGTACTAAATCGTCAGTATTGGTGCACGTCATTATACCACAGTTTGGCGCATCTGGTGACCAAAAACAGCAAGTCATGATATCATTGAGTGTTGTTGTATCATAGAGCCACTAACAAAGTATCCAGGGTCAATGTCAGCATACCACCAAACACATCTGACGAACCTCCACCCAGCATCACGTAGGTGCTGAAGTGACCTAAAAGTGTGGGGCACTATCCTGCAAGAAGAATGGCTTAAACTCCACCCAGGAATTTTTAATGACCACCCTGTGCATGTATGACCTTGTATATATGTCATGTTCCCAAGACAAACTGCGCAGTCGTATGTGGATCCGCAAACAGGAGGCCCTTACACCATTACTTAATAAAATTGAAATTGTGGTCTAAAACCAGGTTTTTCATATTATCATTGTCCAATATATATATATATATATATAATATATACAATATATACATACATACATACATTACAGGATGCTGGTTCCATACAAATTCAGTAAAATTAAATATGCACGAACAGCAGGACAAAAGGTGTTGTTTATTATTATGATTCGCTACGTTTTTTTGACCGCGAAATATACACAGCACAGTGACTTACTGTTCTTTGTGCAGTCTCAAATGTCGAGATTTGAAGTGGTTGCATCTCCATCTGTGATTCCATTGAACAGGATTATTTTTTGGGATCAAAGTCGTGTCTTCTCCGCGCAAAACTTCAAAGCTTCCCGTATATTATATTCAGGTTCATTCATGAGCGGCTACACACAGATTTGATAAATATTTCAGGTGTTTTACTTATTCATTATGTTTTGTGATGATTATAACCGACAACTAACGAAAACCCCAAATTCAGCGCGCGATTCTGCCTCCCCCCCAGAAGAGCTGAAGGACACTATCGGAGCAACCTGGGCTCTCATAACACCTGAGCAGACAAACTGTTGGTGCCATCAATTGTATCCAGGGTAATGAGCATACCACCAAGAGGACACCTCCCACCAGTCATCCGTAGTGACCTGGCCACTATGCAAGAAGAATGGCACGCCGCACTTCTGCAGTAATCCAGGCAAAAGGGAGCCCCAACTATACTAATAAATAATTGGTGGTCTAAGAGAGAGTGCTGTACATGCTACATCATACTTTTCATGCTTTCATACTTATTTCATGTGCATACTTTTTTAGTTGGCAAACATTTCATCATTCCCAATTACTAAAAATCCTTTTCAGGTGTTAATTTTTTTTGTATTTATAGTCATAAGAGCTGAAGGACACTAAAATTAAAAGAAGTGCCCAAGATGAATGCCAGCGCCGCACTTGAAATATCAGTCTGTGTGTAATGAATGAATATAAAATACAAGTTTCACTTTTTGAATGGAATTACTGAAATAAATCAACTTTTTCATGATATTCTACTTTTATGACCAGCACCTGTATGTAAGTACAACCACGCTGTATTCCAGACACTCAGCTGGCCGCGCCGAATCTGAAGTAATCAAACTCCCGATCAACAGAGGGCGCTACTGACACGCCAGTCCTGCTACAAACGAAGGAGATATTTCGCGCAATTTTCAACTAGCTAATATCTCGGGTTAAGATGAGAGAAAACTAGCCCATTTGGAAACGGTCAAGCGTTACAGCTTTAAGATTTAAGCGTAATTTAAACACAACTCCTTAAGTTAGCTTCTGTGGACGTGCTGAACATGGCGGCCACGGATGAGAAAGAGGCGTACTCGCAGGTAGTGGATTATACCAAACTCAATTCTCGTCTGTATTTTCCCATTCCACCTTAAATGGCCCTTCTGTTACATTGTGTAGCGGCATTCAGCGTGGTAATATTTATCTGTAACTGCTGCACTGTTTAAGGTGGAGCGGCACAGTTCTGAGGAGAAGCTGGTGGATACACGACTGTACTTGAGCCTTTGCTTATTTGTTTTTTTTTCTGGATACGAATCTGTTCACTTTTTCAGAGGCTGAAAGCAGCTGTTCACTACACGGTCGGTAAGCTATGTCAGCAGGTAGCCGAAGACCATGAGAAGGAGATCAGCCGGCAAACAGTAGCAGCTATCGCAGAGATCACTTTCCGGCAGTGCGGTAGGTGCAGGGAGTAGTGTTTTTGGCTTTAGACTTTTCTCATAGTCACAGCCCTCTCCTGCTTACCACACGCCTCTTTGTGTTTTAACCTGTAGATATATTTGCTAAAGACCTGGAAGCCTTTGCGAGGTAGGTCCCATTTCACTGGGTGATCCGCTGTGGACATGTTCTGGGATAACCTCAGGGCTGAACATCAGCCATATGTTTTGCTTTTACTCGCACAAATGAGACTGTCGTCTTTTCAGACACGCAAAACGACAGACCGTGACGGTGGACGACGTCAAACTTATAGCACGAAGGAGCACAGCGCTGGTAGGACTCTGCACTAACACATGGCTTCTGAATAGGCTTGGAAACCGCTTTACCACACAACGAGGCTCGTTCACACCGTGTGTTGGGGCTCTGCTGTCTGTAGACAATCCCCCCCCCGCCTCATCGACCAACTGTGTTTTACCTTAACAGTGCATTCACACCTCGGTCCGGACCGAAACCAAAATAGGGGTGGGGGGTGAACATGTCACACCAAAAATAGTGCATTGTGTATACGGCCTTGCTCTCTCTACACTTCAAGGCTGCTAGAGTTTAGTTTTCTGGGGGAATAATCTGATAGCCTTGTTCGCCACATCTACAGGTTTAATGTCGATGGCATATTTTGGTAAATGTTTTAGGCTGCCCAAATATCCTACATGTCGCTCTACTGTTGGTAGTATGTTCTTATACGATGGCTTAAATGAGTTTCTCAACCATGGTCCTGGAGGCACCCTGCCCCCAACACACCTTATACACCATCAGCTCATTAGAGCCCATTCAGAGTTGCAAGGGGGGTGTTTATGCAGGGAATCCATTGAAATGTGCAGGGAGTCAAGAAAGTCTGATTTGGACTGCTAAAATATTCGACCCACCGTTTTATACATGTGACTCAAGTAATATTAAACAATGTAAATTAAACCCAATTAGTGCATCTCTTCATTATGGTATAAATCCAGAGCCAAACTTTCACGGAATGTATCTACCACACTGATTTTGTTGGGGCACAGTTAAGTTCAGTGAACAAACTGTTGATCATGAAACCAACTTCATTGAATCTAGTCACATGGATTCAGAGTCCACTTCAGACAAAGATCACTTCTAGTCAATAGTAGTTTGCCAATTTGCTTGGCTGAGTAAAAGTTTCTGGTTCCTGTAACTTTTATTATGCCAAATAAAGTGTCCTGGCTGCTCTCCCGCAGTAACCAGGAGAGAGAAGAGTGTTTGTATGGACATGTAAGGACCTCACTCCTAATCAGTGAATTAATTTACTTTAAGATGCACTTGGTTTTAACAGAACGGCATGCTGTGGATGAAATGTGCAAGAAGCGAAGATCATGTGTCATACAGCTCTCAAGGTTAAGGAGACAACAGCTCATAGCACATGGGAGAAGTAACCTTGATATTGTCTTGAACAATTACTTTTAGGTACCAATGACCAAATTCAGTAAAAAGTGGTCCACCCTGCAGGATTTTGTGTTCTTGATCAGTTGATCAGGAACAGGTCATTGTGAGGTCACTCGAAAACGTTCATAACTATCATCTCAAACGTACTTTGTATGTCCCTGTAGTCAAACTATATCCAGCAGAAGAGTGAGGAACTGGCACCGAGGAATCAAGAACAGAAGGAAAAGAGGAAGAAAAATGCTGCCAAGAAAAAGACTAAAAGCACAGATTCAAACGAGGCAGATATGGAAGTGGAGATCATGGACTAAAATGACAACCTCATTACCTGTCAGTCGGAGAGGAATATGGTCAGAATCCCATTGTGGGGAAATTGGTTTATTCTGAAGGGAAATGAGGAATGTCAATTAATTACTCACAGACATGCGTCCAGGTTGTGTATTTTATTGGAATACAGAATGTGCAAAACATGTTTTCACTGCCTGTAAATGTAAGAAATTGTGATTGTATAAAACACTGATTTGTTATAAAATAGTTGAATAGCAAGACATTTGGTAAATATACTTGCACTTAAGACCTGCATTCACACATCACAATACCTAGCCTGTTTTGAAAAAATAAAAATGGAGACACCAATTACAAAAAGACCAATTATTGCATTTCTATGTATAAAAATCAGATCAGTGTCTAGCTATTAATTTTGAATGTATAGGCCACCATTTTTGGATCCAGATAAAACCTATAATGCCCTGAAGTAAAAGGATAGCTTCTAATCTGGTTCCAAAAAGGCCCAACGTGAAATGCCTGTTGATCAGCTACATTCTACAGTGTCCATTTCTGTTACCAGAGATGCTAATGCTGTAAAGGGAAACCAGACACTCCTCCATCTTCCTCCGTCCCCAAACAGACTTTCCACCTGGGGTTCAGGAGCAACCTGCAGCCAGCCATTTCCCAGGCCCCTAAATGTGTGAATTCAGTTAGTTTTTTTGCTTTTGTTTTCCTCCCCCTTATCATTTGAGGTCAATTCAGTATAAGAAAACAGATACCTATTCAAATTAGGTTTTATTGAAGCACTCCCTTCATTTGACAAGCCATATAAAATGCTTTTGAAAACATTTAGCAAATGTTATCTAGAGGGAATTTATTCCACAGACATCCACAGCACTCAACATACAGGTCGCACTTACACCATCACTCGTTCTCACTCCCCTCAGTGTCCACTGGATGTCATCCACATCAAAGTTCACACTTAACAGGTCAAGTTACAAGGAAGTAAAGCACACACACCATACAGCATTCAGATCAGATTATATAAGCAAGACAAAAATA
This sequence comes from Prochilodus magdalenae, assembly GCA_024036415.1. Classification (NCBI taxonomy): domain Eukaryota; kingdom Metazoa; phylum Chordata; class Actinopteri; order Characiformes; family Prochilodontidae; genus Prochilodus; species Prochilodus magdalenae. The sequence continues at coordinate 226,707 of JAMWET010000848.1, forward strand.
TTCATCACAACATTCCACTAGCTACTTAAACACATTGTCAGTATACTATAGGAGAAAAGCAAAACGAGAGGCCTAAAGGTGTAGGGGGGCAAATTTTATATATATAAAAAAAGGAAAAAAAAAAAAAAACAAACAAACAAGAGGTTCTTCAGGGTACAGGTAAGCTTGTCCATTTTTGGGGGGGGCTTGTATATAGGCAAAGCTGGGAATTGTCAACAAGCTCTCATTCACACGTTCACAATAGCCACCCACTGCAGTCACATTTGAGCTCTTTCATCGCACTCGCATCAGTCTTTATATCGTTCGCTCGCTTCCACGCTTTCCTTCCTTTCTCTCCGTTCGCTCACTCGCAGCCTTCTCACTCTTCGACACCACCAATCGCACAGTTGTTAAATGTTCATTTTCTGCGTAGTTCGTCAATCAGAAAAAAGGAAGTTGATTAAAAAGTAGACACCCACCGTGTCAGCGAGCCGTGCGATGAGAGCTTTAAGACATGGGGAAGAAGGTGGGATTATGATCTCAGCCACACAGTGCTGCCACAGAGGGCCTTCTTCCCAGGCAAAACCCACAGATGGCAACTGCAGGAAGAGATTTCGATGAAGGCTTTATAAATGTATCTTCACGAAAGAGGTCTGCAAATAAAGCTGAACTCTTAAAAAGATTGCAGATTTTAACCAGATTCTTCCCAATGCAAGCTTTAAAAAATTTAAAAGGAGGTGCAAATTTAGTGGTCTTTATCACATGCTTTTTCAGGTGACCACTGATGGAACTGCATGCATTTTAAGAATCTAGTTAAAACATTTTACCCCCTACCAACCAATATAAAGAAAATAAAAATTACACCAAGAATGATGTGTCTGTGTGTAACACTCTGGTTTACATAGCTCACTTCAAACACTAAATTTAATCTCTTGCTCAAATGTACAAAACATTCTGCTTGTATCTTCCCAATCTCCCCTTCCCCTCCTGCTCCCACTCCCAAACATACATGACAAGAATTAAGTCTCTCAAAAATACTTACCAAACACACACTAGAAATACCAACACTTCCAAAAAAAAAAAAAAAAGAAAAAAAAAAAAAAAAAGCCCCACAACTTACATACCCCATCCTGAAGACTTGGACTCCATACTGGAGCCAAAGCTCGAGTTAAACCCACCGCCACCAGTACTGGAGTTAGAGCCAGTACCCCACCCGAGGGCAGCAGAACTGCTGTTGTAGTTACTGTTGCCGGAGCTATACTGCGCCTGCTCTCGAGAGGAGCTTGTGCTCGTGCTCGAGCCAGATGTGGCAGACTGACCCTGCTGAGCTAACATGCCCATCATGCCCCAGCTGCTCTGCAGAGCAGCTTGAGCAGCAGCCATCATAGCTGGGTTGAGGTTGAAGTTGCCAAAGTTGCCCAGGCTACTGGAGCTGCTGCGACTGCTGCCAAAGCCCTGACCCCCAAACCCATTCCCAAAGCGGCCTGCCCGATCCATCATCTGCCTACTGTTGTTGTGTTTGGGCTCAGCATTGGAGATGTGCACGCTCACTCCTTTGATTATTAGGTCCTCTCCACACAGAGAGGAGGCAACCTGTTGGGAAAGAGTAGAGGTTTACAAAATCCATCTTAAATATTCTGGTGTATAGACATGCATAAATAGTGTGACTTAATTGGACTACACAAAGTAACCTAAGAAGCAGTTTCCAATGAAGGCTGGGTGGTGCTGTTTGACTGAACAATCCTTTGATTAACCTATGTTACATACCTGGTCATCAGCAAAAGTTACAAAAGCAAAAGCTCGGAATGGCTTGGGAATGAAGACGTCGGTGACTTCGCCATACTGCAGGAAGAACTGCCGCAGGTCATCAGCAGTCATGTCTTCAGTACAGCGCCCAACAAACACCTTCCTGCTCCGCATGGGCTCGTAAGTACCCTGCTATTAGACAAAATAATTTGTTGGTTCTGCATTGCAAACCCAAAAACAATTCTGTACTAAGTTGCCATCTTAACACATCTTTTAAACTTACAGTGGATTTCTACATTGCATTTATTTACAGAAGCAGGCAGATGACTATACGTCAAGATGTGTTGAAAGACGTGATAATTACATATTAGCATTAGCACATGATCTCAACATACACAGCAAAAAGTTTAATTTTAGTTCTTACATACTACAGAAAGGGTAGAGCCTGCAGCTACAGTTTTGGAAGGTGGTCTTAAAGACATTCAACAATGAAGCCAATTGTGGCAGTAATATATAATTATGTGGCAGTAATATTTAATTATGTGGCAGTAATATTTAATTATGCCTAATGCTGATGGAAAACAGCTACATGGGACTATGGGAAAGAGCAGGTCAATGTTTTCTGCTAGAGTGGGAAAGTGCTAACAGGAAACAGATAAAAGCAATAACTGGAAAGCTACAGTTCCAGGTGGTTGGTGTAGCGCAGCAGATAACACCTCTACGCTCTAGGGAGCCTCCGCCACATGTGGGAGACTGGGATTCAAATCCTGGTCTGGGTGACTACACTGTGCTACACCAATAAGAGTCCTTAGGCAAGACTCTCAACACTACATTGGCCTACCTAAATGATAATACAGTAAAAGAAAGAGCTACAACTGCAGAGGATCTGGAACCGCTGCTTGTACTAGGGGTTGTTGCAATTAGCTGCACAAAAGACTATATTTGACAACCCAAATTTATTACCTTTGAGTTTGGTAGTTTGCAGTCACACCACCTCCCATCAATCATGTGTCGCTGGGCAATCACTTTATTCTGAGTTTCCCAGTCAGTAAATCTTACAAATCCAAAGCCTTTTGAATTCCCAGTCTTCACATCCCGCTTCACCTAGGGAGAAAATCAGAATATGCGCAACAGTAAGAGAAATGTTCACATCAAAAACCAAAAGCAAAAAAAAAAAAAAAAAAGAAAAGAATTAGTTGTTTACCTGCACCATAATGACTTCACCAAAGGCACCAAAATAGTCCTTTAAATCTTGTTCTGAAGTTTTCCAGGGTAAACCCAGCACAATGAGATCTGAAGTTTTCTGGTCCCCTCTCTTGATCTTTGCAGATGATGCATCAATTTCATCCATCTTCCTCTTGTTGTCTGGGAGAGCTGGCTCTTAAATTAAAAACATCAAGACAAAGAATTAGTTTCTGCACATTCTGGCATCCAGCAACTGTTTCTGCAATGTTTATCGGTTCACTACCAATAACACATTTCAACAAGACAATGCAAAACACTATTGTTAATTATATGAACTTCAGGCACAATTTAACCTCTTGAGACCTTGTGAGCCTGTACTGGAGAATATCCCAACAAAAACCCAACTAATATGGAATACCAAGACAAAGTTTTTATAATATGATTTCCCCTCAACATAACCGCCGTTTTATATAATTACATCAACGCCCTCTGAATGAGTCTAGTGACGACTTATTCCAAATTTTAAAAACATGGTGAGGCTCCCCTTTAAAGTTTAACAGCCTGGTTAGCAACCTTGTGAACGAATACGCATACACAGAAGACTGAACGCTGTTTAGTTACCAACCTTTTGGGTAATTTACGACGTAGACGAGGTTTCCCCAGCCGTTTTCAGGAGCATGCAGGATCCCGTCCACCAGGCGGACTCCCCGCATACACTGCGAGATGGGGCTCCGGTAGCGCAGGCCGCACGCGCCCGGGAACTGAGCAGATACCGTGGATAGGAGTACTGTTCCGTCGTCTTCCGACGGAATCTCCATCGGCTCCTCGTTTTCCTCCTCGGCGACACGAATGTACATTTCAGCCATCTTGGCTTTTGCAGCGAAACAGCGCTTAACTCGCTAAACTGAAAACGGAGCTGCTAAACGCACGCGACTCTTGAAGCGTTAGCTTACTAGCGGTTAGCACGCGTGCTAACAGCGCTCTTCACAAGGACAAAAAAACGTTAGCAAAAAAAGCCGCTTCTAACTAACAAAACAAAAAAACACACAACGTCGTCGCTGATTTGCGCTAAATTATTTAAAGAAGCCAATTCAGCAAAGTAAACACGTCGACGGTTGCTCACTCGCGTCCCGTTGTTCCTTTGTTAGCACCGTCGCTCTTGAATGAATGAGCGAGCTATGCTAACTTGCAAACGCTTCGTTTGTACAAATGAATCTCCTTAAACTATCTCTTCTGAACGCAAACAGCACAATGAACGATATAGATTACCTTTCTGTACAGTTAAAGAGCTAAAACAACTATCAACCACACTAATTTACGCGCCAGCTCGTCTGAACTCGTGCTGCTCTTGTTTTCGTAGCCAAAAGGCATTACCTAAGTCATTGAGGAAGTACGTCATCACTGGAAGAGCCCATTAATGCCGCCGGGGGTGGAGAAGTAACACAAAAAAACATCGCAGCACTAACAAAATACAACCTTTACGTTAAAACAACACGCGGCGAAACCTTTTCAACTATACGGAGAAATGAGAAGAAATTAATAACTCATTTCAGTTATCGTTTAAATAATGAAATTGAACTCTTTTCTGTTTCCCCTTTAAGGTATGTTGCCCCCTTGTGGTGAAGCTGCTTTGTGAGGATTACAGTAAGTGGTAGTGATTAAAATAAGACCTGTTTATTAAGAATCTACAGGCTGTGCGATCTTCATATTTATGATTTAGCTACTTTTATGCTCTCTGAGTTTCTGAGTAACAGCATGCAACGTGTAAATTGGTAAATGGAGGTGCCAGCAGTCCACTAACCTTATGGGTGTAAAAGAATGGGATCATATAAATGAATGGCTAAAATACGTCAAATATAAAAGTACAGTCACCACATTTACCCTTTTTCAGTATTTATGAAATATATGACAATTATTATTTTTTTAAAGAAGCAATTTGTAAGATGATGCTACCAATATGCAACATATTTTAAGTTGTGAACATTCCTAAATAAATGTAATTTATTAACAGAATGTGAAGAAATAGCAGTTCACAGTATATGTCGAAGACATCTATGTATTGTGTTGCAGACATATCTAATTAAGTTAGCATGCCAACTTCAGGGGCCCCAGCCCATCCCCCAGCCCTTCCCCCCCAGCCCCAGGCTGTAGCCCATCCCCCCGGCCTCAGACTGTATTCAAAATGGCGTACTACTTGTGCAGTAAATCTGTCTAAAAGTAGTATGTAGTATGCAGTATGTAACCAAATTGAAAATCTGTAGTGACCTGGATGGTGTACTACTTCTTAGTAGCCTATATGGTGAAGCTATCTTGATGGTGAAATGCATCCCATCATGCACCGTGGCCTCTCCGGCTTTTAGCTAGCTTTAGCCAAACAAAATGGCGGTGGTTAACACAGAGGAGTAAACGCAGCTGAGGATAAATGTGGGTGTAGTGATTGATGAACTCGCTTTAGAAGTTCAGTTTTAGAGTGAAATAGCCAAGGGTAGCTAGGTTAAACATATTTTAGGTGTGGGTTTGTGTTTGGTGCGGTTGGTGTGGCACAACAGATAACACCACTTATCATTGAGCTACCATGCCTTGCGGGAGATTGAGGTTCAATTCCTGCTCTTGGTGACTAGGCTGTGCCACAATAAGAGTCCTTGGGCAAGACTGGCCTACCTGTAATATGACTGACCTTGTAAGTCTTTCTGGACAAGAGAGTGAGCTAAATGCTGTAAAAAAGTGAATTGGGCAGCAGCAGCTAGCTCTTAACAGTGGATACATGTGAAGGAATATGTGAGGTAATTGTTCACGTGACTGTATTAGTGTGGTACATTGTAAGTGAAAACTTGTTACTATACTGCATACTACACACGGGACAGTAGGTTGTACTGTACTACAGTATTGCAAATGCAGCTCCTGCCAGTCTGTCTTTAGCACTCACATGAGCAGATGAAAAAGAAGCACTGTCCACAAGGAAACACATTTGCAGGAACACAAAAGCTAACATTGGCTTTCCACTGTTCAAGCAAGTAAAGGGGTGAAGTGTGATTTGGATTTTGCAACGTTTCTCGAGATAAATGTTTAAAAAATAACTGCAATATTCTGAATGTGCTTTAAAACCACAATGTGTTAATAATTGCATTATGCCTGTACAGCTGATCAGATCAGTGCATTACCTGTTCTGAATTCAGCTGTGAAGAAGTTAATAGGAAAGTCTTTTAAAAGCATTCCATTTTTGGAACTTTTAAGGCCAGGTTTCTGGGGAAATCATGTTAATGGCCGTGTAGTGCAATCAACACATGGAGTCAAATATGATGATCATGGAGCAATATAGCATCTTATTAAAGAGAAAAAGACTTGAGAAATACATTAACATAACGGTATTAAAACACAAACGTATTCAAACACCTCTTCTAGTAGAGAATTGCTTCTAGTGAATTGCTTAGGTGTACCCACTGCTGACATGGGCGTTCAGTTGGACACATGCGCTCTGGAGTAGCATATGAGTCAACAGTCCAAACCAAGTGTCAGCTAGAAGCGTATAAAGCTCATTAGTATTGGGCTGTGGAGCAGTGGAGCTACGTGGAGTGTTGGAGCGCCGTCCTGGACCTTTGGGATAAGTTTGTTATCCAGAACAAATCTTCCATTACCTGAACTCATTAATGATGTTGTGGCTGACAGTTTGTTTGGGACTGATGAGAAGGTGAATATGGACACCTGTCATTAGATGAATAACTTCAGCAGAAAACTGAAACTAGCAAATTATTCTGTTGTTTATCAGGAAATATCCAAAGCATGCTGAACAGATCTTACATTGATTGGTGCTCACTTAAGTGCTTTACAAAAAGATCCTCAGTCTGCATTTGAAGACCGTGAGAGAGTCCGGTGCCAGGACAGAGGTGAGTCTGGGAGATTGTCTTCCATGCATCTTGAATGATGGCGGATCAAGTTGAGCTGTACTTGAAGGTCAAAAAATTTCAATGTGTAAAAAATGTTACACAAGCATTGTGAATCCCTGTGGCAATGAAGAAATCCACAGTAGGAATCCGCTCAGTGATGTAAGAGCCATGTTTGTATACTTGGTTTCCTAAAAGTAATGCCAGATATCTGAATTATTTGTGCAGTAGCCAATATACAACTCCAATTAGTTTCCCAACCCACATTAGTTCCTCTCATCTTCAGGGTATGTCATCAGCTCCTCATCATCAAAGGCTTCCTGCAAGATTACTGCAATGCCACTGTAGACAGGGTCGGGTTTGGCATTTGGGGGTCCAAAACAGATTTTAAGGGGGTGGGCAGAGCACTTCCTGAGACCTACACTTCCCCAGACATTGAGTTAGCAGTGTTTGAATGTGTTGGGCTGCTATTGCACATTACTGTCATTTGCACTAATATTGCATATACATGTGTACATACAGTATGTTCTGCTCTTATGCCTTTAAAACTTACATATAGATGCGCATCTTATTTTATACATACCGTATATTGTACATTATACATGTTCTTAATAATCGCACAATGTGTTAATAATCACATTATCCATGTGCAACTGATCTGATCAATGCATTACTTGCTCTGTATTCAACTGGGGAAGTTAGTAGAAATCTGGGGAAAGTAAAGAATCATGTTAATGGTTGCGCAGTGCAGGGAGTTTCGGGTGGACTCGAAAATCATGGATCAATAAAGCATCTTATTAAAGAGCAAAACACTCGCAAAATATACTGCACATCCAAATGTATTCAAGCACCTGGTCTAATAAGTGAATTGTTTAGGTGTACCCACTGCTGGCATGGGCATTCAGTTGCACATATATGCTCTGGAGTATTTGCACTAATATTGCATATACATACAGTAGGTAAACAACATTGTAGAACAGCTGTTCCCAGTCCAAACTGAACCAAACAAAAATGTGGACACTGGTGGATTAAGAAATTTGGCCTTTTGTGATTGCTCACAGTCAGTATACCCATAACAAAATAGACCAACACACTTTTATGATCAATATATTTATATATTTTACAAAACAATAGAAATGCTACCAATAACAATATATGTTCACAGTTGCTGTTATGATACCACATTAAAATAATGTATATAAGTTAGACTGAAAATGATATATCTTAATAACATATAAACAAAAATAACATTAATCCAACATTTCCTGTCATGAAATCGCATCATGACGAGCATTAAGTACGTGAAGAGCTTTACCGAGTACAGCTTGCGTGTGTATGAGGCAGAAATCTATGTGCTAATGTATTAATGTGCCGTTGAGCTGTTTGTTGACTTCTGTAGAGGAGCATTGCTGAATATCCTTCCAATAAAACAAGGAGCTGGCGTACTGGAGCTCGATGGCCAGAATGGGTGGAAATCAGCTAGGCATCAGGCAGTAACACTGACAGTATAGTGCAAAGTAGTCAGCTGCATTTCATCGTGTATGTGTGTGTGTGTGTGTGTCTGAAGAGTAAGTTGTGACACTCAGCAGGATAACAAAAAGCAGCAAAAATAAATATCAAAAAGAATTTTTTCCAGTATACAAAAAGTCTTTAGGTTGTTTTTTTTATTTTACCAACGAGTCTGGCAAAAATAAAGGCCTCAAGGAAAGTCCGCCAAATGAACTTGGGTGTTCTCCTCTTGTTTTTCACAACCTTCACACCAGAGACTCCATGCTCTCAGCTGTGTTGGACTCATCTCTGTTCACTATCCTTCCATTTCTGTCCATACATGGATAGCGAAGTCCAATATCCTTACTACTGACCAGGTTGAGCATTGCTTTGTAAAGATACTGATAATGCTCCTAAATAAGAGAAAAAAAGAGAAAATGGTGAAATAGAAATGACATGGCCTAACATGACAGATATATGTGTAGTTCTATGCATCAATGACTGTTTTCCAACCTCACCTTATTAAGCTATGCCGTAAAGACTGACCCCTGTTCTGATTGGCAGCACTACCTTATTCAACTTTTGTTCTAGACTGGAAAACTCCCTATAACTGTACCATAAATAAACTGCTGTAGGCTGGGGAGGTGGATATTTGTAAAAAGCACTGTTTTTGGTGACATCCATTTGCAATTTTAAAGGAGCAATATGTAAAACCAAAAGTTACTAAATTATTAACACAATGTGTGGAAACAACAGTTTTGTGATGTGTGTGGATTGTGTTGGAAAAATATTTGCTGTAGTTAAAATTCTAATCAATTCTAAACCTAGAATTATAAACCTGTCCTGTTATACCACATTATACCTCAGGAGGCAACAGCGCGTCACTGTAGCATTGTGTTGAATCAGTGCAGCATGAGGGGATGACGAAGCAGCACTGCTGTCCTAACGGTATGTTGTAACCTCTTGCCAATCATGTTGCTCCCAGTTAGATAATTTAAGGTATTCGTTATCATTCACACCATCACTATTGTAATTTTCTCCTAATAGCTTACAATGTCTGTGAAGACACCCGGCCTCATGAGGTTGATCATCTTGGCCACCTGGTACACATCCACAGCACTCTCATTCTCCATTTGCTGAGACAGAGTGGTCAGAGCGCAGAGCATCCCTGCTGAAACACCTCCAAACCTGAAGAACAAAAGGAGGTGAGTGAAATGAACACTCCACACAGCAATCAGTGTAACATACTCTCTCCACGCTCTGTCTGCATGCTCTCCATCTGTTCCTGAAACGCACCAAGAAACACATGCAGGACACTCACTCATCATGTATGATGGTGGGGCCGTCTCTGGTCATGGCCTCCTCCTTGATGATGTTGATGAGCTCAAATGTGTTGCTGATTGGGCCACTGAGGTCAGGCCAGTTTGGACACTGGAAATGTCGAACCTCCAGCACATAGTCATCCTGAAATGGAAGCACACACATGCAGACTCTTAGACCACAATCAAGTCAGGTTTAAGGCCAGATGCTTGAGACACTTGAGCACAGGCACAGTACAAAATGTGCCGTGATGCACCTGCAATATGTGTTCATAATGCATTAATATTTGAATTATAAATATGGTTTCATGATTAGAATTTAAAAAAATAATTTCAATACAAAACTGGTGTGAAAACATGGCATGTGTTCTGCATGTCACTATGCATAAGCAAAGGACACATGTGCACTGCATTTCACATTTGTTCCACTGCACTGATTGCTTTTCAATTTGGCACAAATTGCTCTCCATATGAAGGAGCAACAGCTTCAGATGTGAATCAATAGAAGGTCCACATTTACAGCAAATCTCCAAACGTCTGCCCTTTTATGAAATGTGTCCTCTGAGTCATCTTCCTGCAACATACGGTGCATTCTTAAAATGCAGCCAATACAAAACGATGCATCCAAAATGTTAATCGATTCAGGCTGGGCAATATGACAATATTTATCTGCATTATGATAAATTATGTCTCTATATGCTTTTCTGAACACGGAGTACTTAAAACGAGACTAGATAACTGTATCTTTGATTATAAAGAGACTCGTTGCTTCTGTTTCATTTGATTTATTGAAGCAGAATACAGCAAAATGCTGAATACAAATCACTGTTTTTGAACGTGGCTCTACTTTCTAAGATGTATTTATGAATTATTACACACACGTTTTGGCGTAGCTATGTCCACCAAGTATGCATGGCAGGCAGTGCTGCAGCAGTGAGTTTTAGTGAGGTGTGCTGATTGGCTGGTGGAGCATTGCCTCACAAAATGACTACTGCTGATGCCAGGCCTGAATTCTGCTCTGGCAAAGAACACAAAACTTGTGAAACAGTAATGCATACTGTGTGTGCATACTGCAGCCGCATCCGAGCTTATTCTGCAGCCGTATATATATTTCTCACAAACACTGTGATTTTGAAATGGTCTTCCCACAAACGTACGTCTTAATAAATACATCATGTACTGAAAACTGAAATAACGTTATTCTCCTGGTACAGATTATTTCAGCATATGGTTGCGGCTCGTGTATTTATGTAGATGCAGTGTCGCTGCCATTGTTAAAAGAAGTCTCACAACAACATGCCTTGGTCACATCATCACAGATTATACAATTCAATGCAATACCGGCTGCCGCTAGGTGCCCATATTAGTGAAATTCCAAAAATTCCACTCATTTTTTGTGTGATCCTCCCATATTTTCCATAATCTACCCTCAAATGCATATGCATATGGGAGAGAAGATTCAGCATTTTTCTCATAAATGGAGTGTTTATGCAATATATATATATATATATATATATAACAAATAGATATATAATATATTTAGGGGCATTTACAAATAAATGGATTTCCTGTGGTTAAAATGTTTACTATATTTGTAATTCAAGCAACTTCCTTGAGCTTCAGTCACTGTGGCCTCTTCTCAGAACATCAATTGTAAGATCGATTAAAGAGGCTGGAAATCCACACAGCATGCAAAACTAGCAGACAGCTGTTGGTAGGGATTCTATTAACGTTTTTATGAAATGTATTTGTCAGTGGTTCCGTCCTTGAGCCAGGCAAAGGTGTGATAGGTGAATGTTGTATGTTGGCAAGCCTGTGACGTACCTGTGTGGCTTCCAGGATAAAGTCATGAATTATGAGTTGTTCTTCATTAGACAGACACAGTTTGTCCGTGTTGATGAGGGTGACGGTGAATGCCACACAATTCATAGCCTCTTCTCTGCTGGGCCAGTATACAAACTCGTCTTCTGTCTGTGAGGACACAAGGACAAAAGGCCAAATCATCATTACATCCCTGGGTCTTTACTATTTAGACTGTATGGACTTGACTGCAAGATGTTCTCAAGGCCTCGTTAATTTCTCATACATATTACAGCACCATGCATTTACATATACAGCTTACAAGACAAAAAAAAGTCACCCTGTGTGTTTAAGGCAGTAGTAACAGGGTGAGTAACGTTATTCATGTGAATGTCTCGTTGGATGTGTGGAAAATGTGTCCAAAGCAGATGTTAATGATTGCCAAACTTGAGTGAATGCATGTGCCAAAGGCCATAGTGTGAAGGAAGTAGCTGAATCTGCAGGTCTATGGAAGCGAATGGTCATACGGGTCTGTGTGGCAAATCCTCCTTAGAATTGTGCCAGGGAAGGCTTTCACCAAATCTGGCCCAACTGTGCAATTATTTGATGCAAGAGTGGCTGAACGCTGATGTCGCCTGCAGCCGGAAACCTCTCCAGTCCATGCCGAATCCGTTCGTAGCTGTTTATCCTCGTGAAGATATTACATGCTATTATGCGCATTGCAGCCACAGGTGACTGTGATTTTTTGTTCGGTGAGCGTATATACCATATGTGAAATATCAATGTAGTTCTTTGGAGACGTTTCACTAGAATTTCCAGCGATCTACTCACCAGCCCTAGATTGTCAGGAAGCATGACAATGACTTGAGCGTTGTGATCCCAGATCATCCTCCAGAAGTCTGTGGTTGTATGAGGCAAGGGATGCTGGGTAACGATGAACTCATTGCTCCTGTAGTAGCCCTGTAATTGATAAAGCACGCAGTTCAGTCTCAAAACCCTCAAAGATTGATTAAAGATTATTGCAACATAGTAGAATTACAGTAAAGTGAACCCAAACAGCTTGATACGGCAACTTTATAGGTGATTCTATAACTAGGATACCACTTTTACATTTACAAATGTGTATGTGACATTAACTATAAAGCATTTACAACTTGCTGTACAGACTGTTGTACAGACAATAGTATTGGTCCATTCATCATGACATTTTCACAGAATGTAAAGGCTAGCTATTGTGTTCAAATTATAAAAAAAAGTTTTTTAAAAATCTGAAAATTATTATTTTTGAACGCTGCCTAAATAGATGACCTAGACAGATAATATGAAACTCTAAATCACTTACAAAACAACATTCCTTGACCAAAAACAAACAAAAAAAAATCATTAAAATATAAACATCTATATATAACATCTCATGATTGTTTCCCACGAGTCATCTATTATAGGTTATACTGTGTTTCCCAGTTGAAATATCTGAAATAAAAGTAACATATTCATCAGGAAATTATATTTTAGATATTTCAGATAGGATTTTTAGATAGGATCATGGGAAGAAAAAAAAGTTTTACATGTGATACTGATTGAGGGCACTTTGAAAGTAGAACCTTGTTTTCTATATTACAGGTGTGTTTGGACTCCCCAGTGTCAATAAGACTTTCACACCTTCTACCAAGGACACACTTAAATATGTATACAAATTTCAGTTCCACATTAAAAATACAATATTATATGTGCCATAAGTTTTGCATAGGCAACATTTTGTGTCATATTATTTTTTAACAAATGTCAAACTCAACAAATAACTGGTAAATTTAACTAAAGTGCGCTTAAGTGTATTACCTGTAGAATAAGTGTTGATTTATTATTTCTTAGAAAATCAACAAAGAATGTTATTTGACCAGGAACCTCCAAACTTTTACATTAGGCTGTAAATTATCTGTGGAGAAATACTATTTAATTTAAGCACTAAATATCCCCAATAATTTTGCGGGTTTGCAGATTTTATGTTAATATATGCAACTGCGTTACTCATTCAAGCCACAATCAGCAAGAATCTCTGTAAAAGAAGCTCCTGAAATAGGTCATCAGAGTTATTAAATGGTTCAATGCACTTTTTATATTCAGTGTTAAAAAATGAAAGAAGTTACAAATTACGTTTCATTTTTTTAAAATTACATGCCTTAAATTGAAACAAACTTGTGGAATCCTTAATTTAATACAGGTTATATAATATGAAATCTTGACAGGGCTGATTTTTAAATGGCTATTGATCTATTCTTCATAAATATAAACACAGTCTAAAGAGGGCAGCTGGCATTTTTAAAAGGGGGAAATGATAATAATAAAAATAAAGTTATAGGGTTCTTATGACAGTAGCGGTATATTGTGCTAACTTGTTACTAACTGTTCCTCTAGCTGTTCCCACATAAAGTTTTTAAAAACAGAGAGCCATTTGGGATAAAAAAAACATGGCTGCAGTGAAGTGTGTAATGGTACCATAATGTAAGAGGCATTGATGTAGTCTGTGCCCTTCATTCCAGGGAGAGGAGCGAGCGTGACCCGAGCTTTCTCCGCTGTGGAAAGAAACATTCATATATTACTCATCACATAAACAGCTCCAGAGTTCACACGAGGTATCCTAAGCAAAACTCAGGCCATGTGACAGAGAAATGACATCCTGTGTCTGAGAATAAATGGCATCTTCTCTCAGAGCAAAAGATGAAGATTCAATTATAACGCCATAAACAGAAACTGGAAACGACCTGTCAGGACTGATACAGTGGGACATGGTTTTCATAGTCTAGCTAATAAAGTAGGACTTTATTTGTAACGATAAAAAAGACTGATGATGGACGTTTATTGATACTCACATGGAACCACCGAGGAGTTGCGATTCTTCTGCTTGTTGCAGTCCTTCTGGGCGCTGAAGCATTCCATGAAATGGGCATTACACTGCATCACCAGCTGAGGAGACACATATCACAGCTGATCACAAGGGGGAGCTAGTTAGCTGTACTTACAGCTCGACAGTAGTGACACTGGTGTGCAGGTCTAAGACAGGATGACTGGTTTCTCATTAGGAGTTATAAGGCAAGGCTCTTCTCTGGAAACCTATCTTTCATGCTGTCAGTGCTCTAACAAACAAATTCAACCCATCAGCCAGCTGTCAAAATGTCATGAGCTGGATCAGGTGCGTTAGCGTAGGCAAGATTGCAGGCAGTGAAAAAGACTCTGAGGACAAGATTAACCATCCTCAGTGCTTTTGAATTATTATTTAATTTAATTGTTTATTTAATTACCAATACCATTGCACTTCAACATTTATTATTACACTATTATTATTATTATTATTATTATTATTATTATCATCCCCATCATCATCCCCATCGTCACCATCATCATTATTATTATTATTATTATTATTATTATCATCCCCATCATCATCCCCATCATCGTCACCATCATTATTTTTGTTATTATTATTATTATTATTATTATTATCATTATCATCACCATCATTATTATTATTATTATTATGATTTTTAATATTATTATTATTATTATTATTATTACATCACTGATATGATATAATAAACAAATTTTTTGAGTTTTTCAATTATCAAGATATTTGATAAAGAATTTGACAGGTCACCCAGCTTTTATCTGATGGATCTATTCTCTGATACCTTTGATGCAGACAATGTTTGTATTAATATTTTCTACCTATTTGCCCCCCCAAAAAAATGCATACTGTTGTTATGGTCTACGAAGGAGGTGCCCTTGGTGAAGATGTGGCTCACACACGTAGCTCTGTGATCTCTGTGACCTCTGTTTTAGATCAGAGTCTTTCTTTGTCCCTTTATTTACTCTTTAATGCATTTCTTTGTTTATTTATTTACATTTTCTCCGGCACATTTTCATGTTCCTAGGTGCCCCCCCGGTAAGCAGTATATTGTAACCTTTTGTACCCCAGGGAAAAACCAATAAAAATATTATTTTTAAAAATCTAACTGGCTCAGCCACGTTTAGTAATGCACATGCCTTTCCATTATTATATGAAGGAAAAAAATGACTGCAATATACAAAGGCTCCTTCAGGAGTCCATAGTTGAAGACAATAGCATACTCTAAATCAGCAGTTCTCATACTTTCTATTCTAAGACACCCTCTGTGGATAGAAAGCGCCACTGGCCCCACCCCCCAAGAAAAGCCCCCAGCCACTGAGTTCTCTTAAAGAGTACCACGGCAGCTGCACTGATGTCCCTAATCAAAATCTGGTTAGGCTTCTGTTTACAGCCTGTGTAACATTATTATGGAGGTGACAGTTCACTGGTTGAGAAATACATTAGGGTAGTTTAGAACACTTAACATGGCGGCTGTACTAAGGTAGGACCCACTTTCATAGGTCAGCTTTTTTCCAGACAAAGTCAATAACTAATCTGCTTCGTCATCTGAGCATTGCAGTATGCTTGACTGGGGCCTCTGGACATCCAGGACTGAAACCAGATAACCCTGGTCTACGATATCCACAATATGATGCTGGTTATCAGGGGAAAACCTGTTACCTTAAACTGTTTCTCCAGACGAGTGGTGCCAGTGAGACTGGGGGTGAGGACGCTGTTTACATAGCTGTGGAGCTGCCATGCAGGCACCTCAGTGTCTTTACCAAGCACTGCCTCCATCAGAGCATCATGAATAAAGACATACTGCTCCTGTAGGACACACATACACACAAATGCAAACATGAAAGCTGTTTGAGGCTAAACTGCCAGCTATACTGACCGACTTTTATTGACTTTTTTAATTGGACTCGTTCCAGGGGACAATGCATTAAAGCTTTATTCTCCATTATGTCTCTATGGCGCAGCAACAAACACCACACACACGCACACATGCACAGTTCCATCAATGCACACTAACCTCTGTCTGGACCAGGTAATTGCGCTGGGTGCGGATGTGTTTGAGAAAGCCCAGGACATTCACTGTGCCTTTGTCCTTTATCTGCTGCAGCATGCTGTCAATCACGATGTATGTGCCTGTCCTCCCGACGCCAGCACTAGGCAGAGATAGTGTGTGAAACCCACAAACCCAAACTATGGAAAACCTCACAGAAGTAATCCCCATTTGAGCTGGAATTCTTTTACTGGGGAGGTACAGTCATTTAGGTGAAAACTAACCAGCTTCATCATTTGAATCTACAAGTTTAATATGAAACAACTCCAAACTGAATTATCCTTGTGTATCAGTGAACTTCAGTAACAGTAACAAACCTTAAAGTAACGTAACAACAAAACCCTAAATAGCCCTATGACCGTAACAGCTATGACCATAACAGCATGTCCCACAGTCATGTTCAAGATGGCTGTAGGACATGCTGTTATGATCATAGTGCTATTTTGAAACAGCCTAGGACTCAGATAGTTTTGCCTACTGTACTGCCTACTGAATCTTTGAGGTATATTCCATCACATATCACACAGCCATAATGGACATTATGCACTTTGTCAATTTTATCAGCTCAGGTCCACCACAGGACCGCCACAGAGCTGGTATTATTTAGGCAGTGGATCATTCTCTGCACTGCAGTGATATTGAGGTGGTGGTGGTGTGTTAGTGTGTGTTGTGCTGGTGTGAGTGAATCGGAGACAGCAGTGCTGCTGGAGTTTAAAAGATCTCAGTGTCACTGCTGGCTTAAGAATAGTCCATCAGCCAGCAATGTTGAGCCAACAGCGTTCTGTGGGCACTGATGAAGGACTAGAGGATGACCAACAAACTATACAGCAACAGACGGGCTATCATCTCTAACTTTACACCTACAAGGTGGACGAGCAAAGTAGGAGTGGAAATTGAGTGGACACAGTATTTAAACACTCCAGCAGCACTGCTGTGTCTGATCGACTCACACCAGCACACTGAGAATGATCCATGACCCAAATAGTACCTGCTCTGTGGTGGTCCTGTGGGGGAGTGTAGTTCTCTCTTATGTGCCTACCTGCAGTGCACTACGATGGGGCCAGAAACAGAAGTGCGAGGTACTGAAGATCTGGAGATGAAGGTGAGCACTGGTAGTGTGTACTCAGGCACACCCATATCTGGCCACTGAGTGTAATGATACTGGACCACTGTTCTGACGTTTTGTCTTCCCTTCTGCCCCTGAAACAGAGACAAAGACAAAAACCCACCTGCTATAGTCGTCTAAGCAAAGGGAGTGATTTCGCAAAAGACAAATAAAGGCATTCCACATCTTGCCCCAACAGCGGCTGACCTTTTTGACTCTGGTGTTGCGTATGAGGAAGTGCCGCAGCGTGTACCAAGCATGGACCTTCGTGCTTTTCAGAGTCACTGCCATACTTCCGTACTCCTCACTGTTCTCTGAGGGCCAGTACTGGTCACATTTTCTCTGTGGACAAAAAAAACAACACAATGGATTTTACTCAAATATGAAGCAAGAGTAAAGATTTGACTTTGTGCCCTTATAAAGATGAAAGTCTTATGTACTGGTTATCTAATGGCGATGGTTTTGCTACTCTACCGGGTCTTGTAAGGTTTTCTGTGTGTCTTGCTATACATTTGTGGAATGGATACATTGACAATAAAATAAATAAATGAAGGGTAACAGAATTATTATTCCCATGTTTGTCATCTTTGTACTGTTTTACACTTTGTACTATTAAACTTAAAAACTTGCAAAAGGTTGCCAAAGTTTTATGAATGAGCCAAAAGGTTTCATCGCTGTTCAAAAAAAAAAAACAAGTATATCTGTATTTGGTCACTTTTTAAAGCTCTAGTTACTTGTTTAATTTAGTGAATATGGACAGAGCAATTGACTTTGTTGTTTCAACCTTTAGTACAAGTTAGGAAAGCTGCTTCATCCTCCTGTAAAGTTCCCTTTTGGGGGTTGTTCAAGGGGGACTGTATAATTCTATTTTATAGTTTGATGTCTTCACTTTTATTCTGAAGTAAAGCATTAAGCTAAAAATAAGGAAACCTTCTATGAGTAGCCATGTCTAAACATTTGACTGGTGGTGTATATGATATAAATAATCACACAAAGTGAACTGAATGTATATGATTACAAAATTAATACCCGGATTTAAGCCAAACATTAACAATATGGTATTATTATGACTTACTCTGCCCTTTTCCACCAGATTGGTGATCATGACAATGACACTGGTGTTCTGCTCCCAGATCATCCTCCAGAAGTCTTCAAAGGTGGACTTTAGCGGTCCCTGAGCAGCGATGTATGCCCTGGGTCTGTTATATCCCTGAAATAAAGGAGAACTAGTTATAAAATCCATTCAGACGGAATTACACGTCTTATATGCCCTTATATTCATATATACACTTACATCTACATAGTTAGCGTTGATGTAGTCAGTGTGTTTGGAATCTTTGCCAGGCAACGGCTGCAGTTTCACTCTGCTGTGATCATCTGAGGAGTAGTAAGATATATTGATACAAGCAGCATTTGATAACACACAGCTAAAACTTCACACACTGGAACTTCTTATGCACAATAAACCAAAATGTCCATCTTCAATACAAACTCACAGGCCACTATGTTGATGTATCTGTTTTTGTGTTTGTTCTCTGGATGGTTTGTGTGCTCCGCTGTGATCTTCATTTCAGCCGTGCAGTGCTGAACCTCCTATAGAAAGAAAGTAAAGATCTATAGTTGCTACAGCAACTGAGACAGCGCGAGTCCTTTGGTGAAAATCCTCACTAACTGCAAACAAAACTTATTTCTGTTGACCAAATGAATGTAAAAACCTAGAGTACCCTGACAAATAATTCTCAAATGATTCCACTAATTAGCCACACTTCTGATTAGCATTTACATAAATTACCCCATTTGTCCAAATCATTTAATTATTATCACATCAATGCAATTTTGACTGCATTTTTTCCCCCGTCACCGTAATTAGCACCCTGGTGTGCAGTGACGGCGCTGACAGTCATCTATCCAAGTGGCTAACAGTGTGACTTTTATCTTAACTAGGGTGTTACACCAGACGCCTATTACACAAACAGATCTCTTGTGCTATGAATACTGTGGGTATTAGAGTTCATGCAATACTGTGTAAACCTTAGAGATCACCCATCACTTACTTAATTCACCATCAAATAGGACATTTAATACAAATGATTTTTTATCCAGGGATACAATATAAAATAATCCACTTGCAGAAAGAAGAGGAAAGTCGAAGAAAGATATGTCATAAAAACAAGCATTTCTCTTGTTAGAGAAAATGAACAACCATGCAAGACCTGGTATACAGCAAACCTGTACGCTTTAAACAAACAGTCCTTAAAGCTTTCCTCTTTAAAAGAATGAAAAGAGAGAGAGAAATAAAATCCACAGGTGTTTCTGTCCATCCTTTCACAGTGTGAGGACAACAAGACCAGGCAAGCCCAGCTTTGTCTCTGGCATTTCAACCATTCGAAGGTCGGGTCCAAAATACTGTAGATACCCCTCTTATTCCAAAATCTTGACACACTCATCACTCATATATTCACTCACGTTTAGCATAACATTGTTAGGGCAGCTGCTAGTGCAGAAATAGGCTTGGTGTTTCATACCAATGTCTTGGTTTATATGTGGATATTATTATGTAAAACTGTGCCTAATGTAGGACAGAGCTAATAAAAGTACAAGACATTGGATGACAGCAATCCAGTTTGAATCATAACACCTGCATGTACTGTAGTATCAGTATGTTCTTTGATAATTTCATTTTAGATTTGAATTCTAGATAATTCCAAGACCAATAAAACCAAAAAGCCTTTGTTGATTCAAAGGGTAAAAATTTATGTATTTATTCCTTGTATCAGATTACCTAAAAATAGAAGAGACAGAATAAAAATGTCAGCCTGTTATTAAAATGATTCTGTCTGCTTTTGTCTTTTCATAATAATAATGTATTTTACTTAGTTAGTACAGTACATTTATATAGTATTGGACATGTACACCATATTGGGGGATATACCAGTCAAGGTTCCCTTTACTGGTGCCCTGGCTCCATAATGTAACTGCGGGGAGGACCGGCTTAATTCCATTAGCAACACAGTAGCAAGTCTCTAGCAAGCCAAGGTACTTAAAGTAGCACTGCCCTAATGTAGGTACTTTAGTGAAATTGGAATACAGTCCACAACCGGTACTAATGGTAGCTTTAACCTAAAGTAGGTACTTCAGCTGAGATTGAAGATGGTCCATGAACCATGTACTTACAGTAGCATCAACCTAAAGTAGGTACTTCAGCTGAGATTGAAAATGGTCCGTGATCCATGTACAGTACAGTAGCATTAACCTAACATATGTGCATTTCCATTTATGGTATTTAGAAGGTTAACTGTATTATAAATAGGCCAGTGTAGTGTTAGGCGTCAAGGACTCTTATTGGTGTAGCACAGCATAGTCAGTAACACCGGATATCGAACCCCAGTATCCCACAGAGTGAGAACACACTGGCAGGTAGTGGTGTTATCCAATGCGCCACACCAACCACTCTTGGCACTTCAGCTGAGATTGAATATGGTCTGTTAACCATGTACCTAGAGTAGCATCAACCTAAAGTAGGCACTTTAGCTGATTTTGCCCAGGCCACGACCCTGGATACCTACATTAGCATTCAGCTAACAGAGATCACCTTTAGTTTGACCTTGTGTTGACCCTGGATATTTATGTTAGTATCCAGCTAACAGATATTGCTTTGAGTGGAGGTTGACCTGTCTGTGACACTGAATAATTATGTTAGCATCTAGCTAACGGAGATGCCTTGTAGTGTAGTTTGACCAGGGAGTGACCCTTAATACTTATGTTAGCATCAAGCTAATGGATATTACTTGTGAAGTTTAATTAGGCTGTGAACTTGAACAATATTTGCGCTAACTAGCTAGAGTTTGACAGAAACATTCATACCACTGTAGCCTATGTCTTCGCACTGCTTCCTGTTGCAGTAACATTTCAAAACGTAAAACGACATGACTTTAGCCAAAAAGCTACAGTTCCCTGTCCTCTCAAGAGCCAGTCCTTGTGTATGTGCGTTTCAACAAATTTAGTCAGTGAAATTGCCTCTTCTAGGCCGTCCAAAACCCTGCAAACCTAATAAAGAAGCTGCTGGTGTTCTTACATTAATGGACTGACCACTCCAGTCTACAGTCTCAGGACATCACTAAATATCTGTCTGGAATTACTTGGATAGAGAGATTTAGAAGACCAAACTGGGACAAAGAGAGGACACATGAAATACTGAAAGATATATAATATAATATAATATAATATAATATAATATAATATAATATAATGGTGCTGGTTTTAAAGGGAACCACAGGACGCTAGGCTTGAGGTCTGAGTAAATGTTTGCTATAAGCAGGAACTCGACTACAGTGCTGAAGCGTTGCCGCACACATTCCTGCAGCTAGAGCACAGCTTTAATGAGCCTCTTGTCTTTAATTAGCCCTTATCCATAGCCATCTGTGCTAGCAGTAACAGTGATACACACACACACACACACACACACACTCAGAAAAGCTCATACTCACATCAAACTCTTGAGAGAAGCCATGATGGTTGTCTGAGTAGAGCTCCATTATATGTTTGATGAACTGTCTGACTGGAACTGCTTCCAGATCATCTGGAACACACATACATATGTATTTGTACAATAAAGATGCTGGTATTAGAAAGGGGAGTTCTGTGGAGGTCCTAGAGTAACGTCTCAAAGAACCATGTCTTCTTGAGTCTCAAAACACCTCAATGTCACTGCTGGACTGAGAACAGTCCAAAACCAGCAACATCCAGCCAACAGTGTCCTGTGTGTGACTCCTAACAAAGGACTAGAGATGAGCTATTGTCTTTGACTTTACATCTACAAGCTGGACCAAGATGGTTGGACAGTCTAATTGAGTGGACACAGTGTTCAAAAACTCCTGTGTCTGATCCACACATACCAAAACACTGTAACACTCCACCACTACGCCAGCGTCACTGCAGTGCTGAGAATGATCCACCACCCACATAATACCTGCTCTGTGGTGGTCTTGTGGTGATCTTGACCACCGAAGAACAGGGTGAAAGGGAGCTAACCAAATATACAGAGAATCAGTTACATCTATGTGGTAAGTGAAAAGGATAGGATGAACAATGAGTGTTAAAGCAAGATGGTGGTTTTAATGTTATAGCTTCACTATTATAAAAGATTATTATTATTATTATTATTATTATTATTATTATTAATAATAATAATAGTAATAATAATCATCTTCTCGGGGACTCTATACACTGCACAAGCTTTCTATTCTTTCAACCTGTGACTGTTCAAGCAAAGCGGCCCTAAAACAGTTTTTAGCTCACTGTAATGAAATATGCTGTTCACTTAAACAATGCAGGGCTTCTGCAAATGAGCATGAAGCACCCTGAGCACCCTCTATTCCCACATCCCTGGATATGAAGTATTCAAAAAAATATTCGTTTGGTTTATCTTACCTGTATCTTTCATATCTGTAGCATACTGTCAATCATCATGACCAATCATTACAATGCATTCCCCCAAACACAAAACCTACTACCCCAAAGAAATGTATCATAAAAGCCAGTGTGAAGCCTCATACGAAATACATTAAACATTAATATGAATTTGTAAATTAAGCCATAAATATGCATGTTTTCAGAATATGTCCAGAGGGAAGCATTTGTGGTAATTTGTTAAGAGCTTAGCAGTGTGCCTGGAGTTTCATAGGCTTCTTCCTGATCATGCATGGATACCATTAAACCTTCAGGAACGTGAGGGTAAGCAGAGCTGCTTTTTCTGTTCTCTTTTTTGTAAGTTTAAATGTTAGATGAGATTTTATAAGAACAGCTCTGATAAGACATTCTCTCACATCAGCCTCACCCTCAGACCTTTATTATTACTACTGTGCAAAAGTTGTAGCTTTGAATTCACACCAGACTGTCATGGAGCAACTCAAAATGGCAGCAGGTCATCTTCAGTGACGAGTTCCGTTTTTGTCTTGGAGGAGACGACCAACGAATCCATGTATGGAGGCACTGTGGTCAGCGCCAAGATGAACGGTCTGTTATCACGCGTCACACGTCCAGAAGGCCTAGTGTCACTCCACCTCCACCCCTACCACAAAATCCGCAGGAACTGTGTGAGAGTATTTAAGCTGCATGGGATGGATTATCACAGGGCGATGGATTATCATTAGGAACCTCTACATCTCCATGCTGAGACGTCTTCCATGTTGCTGGTAACCTTTATCTACCTTTCTAAAAGCACAGCAATCCAACGCTTTCTTCTGGGCGCAACTATTTTTTTGACAATGACTGTATATTATACTAAATTTCAAATGTTTATTGATGCAACTCAGCAGCTACCTAGTGGGTTTCAAATCAAAGGGTATTCGGTTCTTGTCTCAGTACAGGAAAATGTCATCAACTGACTGTCTGTGGAATGTGGAATGATACAGCTGTGTACAGATGCGGCAGCTACTGAATAAAGAAGCTGTGATTTCACAGAAATACAGTATTGCTGCAGTATGTTTCACATTCATAGGAAAGGTGCGGCAGAATGCTGTGATTCCTGGAGAGAACATTTGTAATAAGATGCACGGTGAAATCATTTGCATGTGCAAATGCCTAGAAAAAAACAACACCTCCAAATAAAGGAATCTTCGAGGCATAATTGTGTGATGGGTTGTTTAAACAACCTTTGGAGGATCTACAGAAGAGATAAATAGGTTGATTAAAGCAGTTTCCTGCAGAGAATGTAGTTAATCTATTGTCTAAAATAAGTATCAGCAAGGCTGGGTATCAGGTACACACTGACTGGTGTGTAGTTTTTGTTTTTCTTGTGCTGGCTGTCTCCCCAATGAATAGCTGGACCCCTGAGTGATGATGTTTAGGTGGTAGCATCTGTGTGTGGTGAACCTAATCAGTTACCCCTGAATGAGGGGTGGGTGGGGGAGTCTGGTGCAATGGCCTTTGTTATATATAATCGCCCATATAAAGACTGGGCTCATTGGCGGCTGGGGAGTCACACAGCTGAGGCCTTTATTTGCTCAGGCTGAACAAAGACTGAGAAGCTTGAAGGTATTTGACTCTATGCCATCCGGTGGAAGGATCTTCCTTGATCAAATCAAATAGACATATCCATGCCTGTTTAATAGGGATGGTTGATGGGTTCCTTATTACTGAGACATTAAACTATCAACCAAAAACAGTGTACTCGTAAACCTTAACGGCTGATTTTACTCTCAGAGCGCGCAGCTATATAGACGTGTCAGACAAGATAGGAGAGAAAAAAAGCAGAGCAGAGAGCGAGCACAAAGCTAGATGGATGGCAGGTCCATACTAGCAGCAGCTGGGTGATTTAACAAAACTATCAAATGCATGAATGGAGCTATTAAAAAGCCCAACTGCACGTTCGGGAAGGAGGAAAATGCTCACTCAAGAAAACATTATAAACAGGGTGTGCATAAATTTCACTCGTATGGAGGTGCATGTTTGTTAGGTGCCCCGCAAATGAGTGTGCGTGGATGTAATTGACTCACCAGGTATACAGAGGGCCGGTAAGCTCTCATTGCGAATTACTCTAGGGGAGTTCCTGTCCTCGATGTAGATATGAGCCGCCTGGAAAAACCTCCTAAGAACATAAAGAACCAGGTTAGTGGAGCACCTTGCAAATGCAGCCAAAGTCTGAGCCAACAGAACTGCACAAGCCTTCAGTATCAGCATCTCTCTGGATGCAGTTAGTGTTTAGAATTCAGTGCGGGTAAACATGGCACTCAGAGGGAACGTTCTGAAACTGATACAACCTCAGCTTCCAAAGATGGCAAGAGCTCTGCCAGCTACATCACTGCAGAAGAGCAGTCCAAACTCCTGTTCTTCTAGCTGAACTTCAGCAGTGTGGCTTAGCCAGACTCAAACTTAAAAGCAGTCCCAATGTTTTTCAATATTCTCTTCTTTGTTAAATGTGTACATTCTAGTTGCTCATTCAATACTACATTTGTGTTTAAAAGCAGACAAGTAGTTTATTTACTATTAATTTAACCTAATGAAAAATTACTGTTGTGCTGTTTCTATCCTGTTACATAAAAAACAACAATCTTTTATATGTGTAAAGAATGCAAACGCGATTTATAGCTAATAACTATGTAATAATTATGTAATTACATGATAATAATAATTTAATAGTATAGTAAAACAACAATAACTCTTTGGTTTCAAAGTATTCAGAAATCAGTCATGGAATTCCCAAATGTGCATTGCAATTATGTAATTACATTTAATTAGCACTGCAGTATCAACACAACAGCTATAACAAGACTTCAAAGGACAAAAGCATTCACATGTTTATCTACCATCTAATTTTACCATCTTTACATAGCATCATTTCAAAAGGCTGGACAACTATTTTGAATGGCATCCCATCATGCATAGCAATGACAAAGGACTGTGCTAGCTGGCATCTTTCTATTCTCATTTTTGATAACATGTAAATAACCCAGCATAAGAGCACCCTACCTGTACTTAATGCAGAGCAAAGAGCAGATGCTATTCATCCTTGAGAGGGGAGATGAAAAGAGCATAAGAGAAGGAGAGATGGGATGAAAGGAAACAAGGAGAAAAAGCAGGGGGGAAGAGAAAAAGGAGGACCCTGGGGATCACCCCCCTACACCTCATCTGTCCTAATGACCCTCCCTCTGGAAGGGTGTACTCTTTTGTCTATGTGAGCTTGCGTCCACCAGAGCCCCAAAGCTGAAAGATGCTGCAGATCCCTCGGTGCAGCTTGAGGGTTTTAGGACGAAGCATCTTCACGCTAAAAATAGTACAGCCAAGTTGGAAATGGATTTAAACTAGTTTTTTTTCCCTCCTCCGGACAGCCAACCATCTAATCAAGAATACGAATTCAGCACACAGGCAAGTGCTGCAGCTCTGTTCTGGGCATCTGTGAGTTTGAGTGGAACTCGGAAAAGCCTCTGAGCCATCCAGATGGATCGCAGCCTACATAAAAAGCTCATTAGCCTATCATCTTGGCAGCATCAGAACCCAGTTTAGGCCAATAATAGCCTGCTTTCTGGTAAACATTCCTACTTAAGCTTATTTTCTCAGATGCAATCAGGCAGACGAGAAAAGAACATAACTTTCGTTTAACATAAAACTTTACTTAGGTTAAAATGCACAACGGTTTCACCTAGCTGGGTGCTGCAGATGAATTATTAACAAGGCAAAGGGCAACAAGCAGGACAAGACAATCGGGCTGATGAAAATGGCATTTTTAGTCTGCCGTAGTCCTGCTGGTACCACACAAAGCACTTCTCTGCAGTACAGTATACTCATGACATCTTAATGACAAACCAAACGCATTCCACACTCTCTGGGGAGCTGTCAAATCTCCATCTGCCTCTCTTCCGCTCACTCATCAGATAATCGTTCATTAAATCCCTGACAAGCCTATTCAACTCAATCACCATTTCATTCACGTCGTCATTAACTCACTTCCTTCCACTAAAGCCTGATTGCCTATTAGAGAGACGAGGTGCACCCAAATAACCACAAAATCAGGACTTTTTGTCTCGTCTTCCATTGTTCACTGGGCAAGCCGAAGTGACTGCAATATGAAAAAGAGTAAAATGAGTTTTACTGATTACACTGTTACATGAACGCTCCCAAACACTCTACCTGGGTCACTCAACAAGAACAGTGGCATTAGTGACCATAGCAATGCATGCCTTTTATCAGTGAGAGAGTGTGTTCAGATTATCAGCAAAATATGGACATCCAAACCGTTGGATGCAAATTTCCACATTAACAAACAATAAAAATAATTATCTTAGGGCACCCCTGCGTCATCAACAGGATAGCTGCACCCAGAAGGCATCAACCGACAGGAATGAAACTTGGTGGGTAGGTTTGACATTGCGAGACATCCAAATGAATGAGGTTTCACACTCCGTGCATGTGATGTAAGCAATGGCCTATTGCTGTACCTGAATGACCCAACTGAAATGATTGCGGGCATTCAGAGAGCAGGCATGCCCTCCATGAGTCATCCTGTCAGTGGCAGCACGATTGGCCGGCGGTTGCACAAAGCAGGACCACATGCATGCAGACCGGTACAACGACTGCCATTTACACCACGTCAACGTCACCAAAGACTGCAACGGTGTCGTACCAGACTCTCATGGAGTGACTCAGAATGTACTGCCTCAAAAAGTACTGCTTCATGACCCCAAGTGTCTGGTGAAGGAGCTGATAAGGGCTGGTGCTGGAAAATTACAGTTCGTGGGGCAAATTGAAAAAGGCGGAGCATGGAGGTGGTGTAAGCAACCAGAAATTCCATAGGAAAGGAGATGAAGAGGCAGGATGGACATGACAGTATGGAACCTGGATATATTTACAGTCAAGATTTCATAATTAGTCTAACCATGGCATTTAAATGACAGATAATTCCTCCATTGGTGGAGACGACCAAGGAATCTGTGTGTAAGGGCACTGTGGTCAACGTCAAGATTAATGATTTGTTGTCACATGTCCTTTGTGAGAATATTCAAGCTGTATGGAATGGATTATGGCAGGAAACCTCTACAGAACCTCTACAGAACCTCTACAATTTCATGCCGAGACGTCTGGAATATTGCGCTAGCAAATATGGTGCCATGACACCATACTGAAAGACACTACTTTTGTATGTGTAGCTCAATAAATATTGCCCATATTAGTCTAGATTTATCATCATTTATTGATCCTGGTAACTTCTGCTCTTTATTATTGATCCTGGTTATCTTCTGAATAGCATTGTATTCCCACACTTCCTTGTGGGTGCAACTATTTATTGGATCGTGAGAATATTTAGAGCAAGATTTCTTGACATTAGCATCTGACACTAGCCCAGTGGAATGACTCAGCTTTGTAGCCCTTACTGGCCAGCTTGTGGCAATATCGTCTTTTGCCTTTCATAATTGATCAATCGGTTTCAGGTTCTGTAAAGTAACTTTGGCAGCCTAAACCACTCAAATGAACTTCAATCCAGTGGATAACATAGCCTTGCCCTTTATCATTCCTCTGCATATCCAGCTCTGCTAATCTACATGTCTGCGCATTATAATGGCATGTTCTATTCAGCATGCCTGACCTTTAAGCCTCACAGATTGGAGCACAGCTGGGTTCCCCCTCCTAAGGCTTGTAAGCCCTTGGGGCCCTGCATTCGCTACTCTTGTGCATGGACATGAGCACTGGAGGTGGCGGGGTCAGCCTCAAAAAGTACTGCTTCATGACCCAGAGCCTCTGGTGAAGCAGCTAATAAGGGCTGGTGCTGGGGAAATTACAGTTAGTGGGGCAAATTGAAAAAGGTGGAGCATGGAGGTGGTGTAAGCAACCAGAAATTCCATAGGAAAGGAGATGAAGAGGCAGGATGGACATGAAAGCATGGAATCCGGATATGTTCACAATCAAGAGTTCATCATTAGTCTAACCATGGAATTTAAATGACAGATAATTCCTTCATTGGTTTGGGCCACGTGTGCTACGAACAAGACAATACAGCCACCCGAGAGTCACATAAAGCTAAGCAGGACACTCCTTACTTAGTGAAGAGCTCACCTCCAGTAGACCAGGACAGCCAGCAGCATAATGAGGCAGAGCAGTGTGAGAGCTGACACCACCATCAGAGGGATGACCCATTCCATCCTGTTTGCTGGGGATGCTCGATCCCTGGGTACACTGGATATGCTGTTCCGCTCTAAGTAGGGGGTATCCAGAGAAAAGAGGGCAAGCTGACACTGAGCACTCCAACACAAAAACATTTCTGTCACTCCAAAGTTCAGCAATTTTTTAAATATCTATTTTTATAAACAGCTCTATTTGTCTGGGTTCAGAACCAATAAATGACATTTAATGGGCCCATATCCTCCATTCTTATCATACTTAATCTGTTATTTAGACAACTTTTAACGTCTGTCTGGTTTTATGTAACAAAGAGCATCATAATTCATTTTACATGATCATATGAATGAAACTGCTTTTGTTTCTATGATTGATTTATTTAATTGAGTCTTGTTCTGATTGGCTGCCCTGTATTTCATCGCATTCATGAAGCAGACTTCAATATAAAAGGGTGGGGCTAAACTGCTCTAGGCTGTACAGGCTGAAATATGGTAAAGCATAGCAGAAAAAGCAGTTTTCTCAAGACATTACAAAAACAGTGAATGCAAAGCTGGCTTCATTTCCAAATATGGAGTAAATGAGCTGCAAAGCCACTGGTCTGTGTTGAAACTTTTATTGTGTACATACTACATAAAGCTCCTTAAAAACAGGAAAATAGAATGTTCATGATATGGGCTCTTTAGGTTTATCAGAGAACATGTCAAAAACAATGTCCATAAAATGTTTTAAAGATGGAAATTAAGCAGATCTGTCCCGCAAAGTTCTGGCAGAACTGCAGCTCCAATTTGTGACTACGAGTTGGTCTGTGTGTTCAGGTATACTCTACACCAGGGATTTTTAGCTTTTCTGACCCAAGACTCACCTGATAATAACTACTAAAGCATGGCAGCCCACCAGAAAACTAATATCAACTTTTTATGAATACAATTTCTCCCCAAAAATTTGGTTTAAGAACAATTATGATGTCCAAATTCAAAAGCTGTGAAAGGGCCCCAAGAATCTGCTCCATCAGTATCTAGCCAGTGGCTATGTTGTCTCAAACTGAAGATGGTTTATTAGCCTGCTACTGTGGTTTTATAAATAGTACATGTGTATATTAATATACATATTTCTATTAATATACTGAATATATTGCTAATACGGGTATATACCATGTTTCTGGCCTACTACTGTCTCCTGAGTACAGGCCCACGGACCACTAGAGGGTGCCTCATGGCCCACTGGTAGCTCGTAGCCTGCAGGCTCTATAGCTCTATATCTCACCTACCATTGTGAATGTAGAATGGCCACTGACTTCTGTCCTCACTGGTCAGCTCTGTGGTCTGTGTGGGGCTGCTGGCAAGCTGCATGTCTGTTGTGTCGCTGTCTTCCATCCATGTTTGTTGCGTCAAGTCTCCCCCTGAAGACGTCTGAGTAACGGTGGAGATTTGCTCCTCTGTGGCTCTAGTGGGCGCTGTGGATGCCTCTGCATCATCGCCTTTTCGTCCTCTGTCTCTGGACTTTGAGGTTGGGACAGGAGCTGTAGCTTTCTCAAACGTGCTGTGTCCTTTATTTTTTTCTGTCGCTGTTGACTTCTCTTTATTTTTTCTTTCCTCCCCTTGTTCCTTGTTATCTTTCTCCTCCTCCTCTCCTTCTCCTTCACCCTCTTCCTCCTCTGGCTCTTTACTTCCCACTCCTTCCTCAGAGGGAATGCTCTTCTCAGAGGTGGTGGTCTCTGACGTGGGAGGGGCTTGTTGGCGTGTCGGGCCGGGGCCAGGGCTTGGCGATTGGGTGGGCCAAAGGGATCCTGGGAGGGAGGAAATCACACCGCCGCTGAAGCCCAGGCCAGCCAGAAGCGTGCTGGTCACCACGGACGCCACCGTGGCCTGTCCGCCGCTAGATGGAGGGCCCATACCCGTTGCCATGGAGACAAAGGAGAAGGGGAGCCCAGACGAGGCCCAAGTAGAGGAGCCGGAGCTGATGGGGGCCATGTCTGCTGATGATGGTGGAGACACTGTAGGCTGGAAAACAAGGAGAAGTTATTCTACAGTGCCAGAACATGCACGAGACTAAACCTGGCAGGATCAACTGTATTCACTGTTTCACTCTGACAGTTATAAACTTACGTTACTGAACAATATCAGCCCACACACGGCATCACAAATACTTCAGTACATTTCTCACCAGTCACCTGAATCACCTGTGACTAAAACATATCTAATAGCATGTAAGCTCGAATAACAGCTGTGGTTCGATTTGGCATGGACTGGACGAGTTTCTAGATGTAGTCAACATCAATGTTCAGCCACTCTTGCATCCACAAGAATTGGGCAGTTGGTCCAGATTTGGTGCATGCCTTCTCTGGCACAATTCTGAAGTGAATTCCCTGTAGACTGGGATTTGTGCCACTGCTGCTAGACCTGTATGATCGTACGCTACCATACACCTGCAAACTCGGCTGCTTTCTTCACACTATGGTGTTTGACGCCCAAATGCCATCACTCCTTTTAGCCAATCGTTAATATCTGCTTTGGACCCATTTTCCATACAACGAACAAGGCATTCACCGGACTGTACCACCTCTTCTCAATCTAGTCCCGTCACTCACACCCGCAGGTATTTACATCATCCTCATGCAACACCATCAGCAGGAGCCTGAAGTTACTACCACCTTAAACAAGCAAGGGGACTGATTTTTTGTCCGGTAAGCTTATAAACTTTAAGAAGCTTTTAGGAAGCATTAAATGTTTTAATATTTGTGCTCTAAAATATAAACAAGTGTGTGTCAATCAGGCCCTCTTTCATACTGTAAGAGAGACCAGGAGGAGAACTTTTTGACAGCCCAAAAATACATTCACACATCGTCATGCGAGTTCTCTGCCCTCTGTATTTACTTTGAGAGAAAAGGGCAGTGTTACTAACATGTAAAATAACCAGTCACAGATTGTTGTTTTGTGGTGTGTAGGAGCAGGTGGGAAACATCATCTGGTGTGTCAGCAAACAGATAACATTATCCTGAACCAAAACCTACCAAAGGTTTAGTGATGCTGTGTTGTCCCCACTGGATAAAACCCAGGCAGATTATACAAACTGAAATGTGGACAGACAGTCAGAATACAACAGACACAATCCTGATAGTGTCCACTTCATTGACTACTTACCATTCCAGTTTTCACAATTCTTGACCCCTCAAATATCCTGGTGGTGTTTGCTGAAAGAGCACAGAGTGAAGTACTTTAGGTAAGCAGGCACTGGAGCAATAGCGAAGTGAAATAGGCCACGTATGGATCATTCACCTGTGAATAAAAGTGTCTGGCTGAAGTCACTGCGCTGGTCTCTCTGACACAAGGCTTGCACTCTGAAGAGATACAGAACATCTGGAGACATGCGAGAGATCACTGCCCTCTGCAGGAGACAGACATACACACACACTGTAGTCACACTGCAGTAAGGCTGAAGTTCAGGTGAGAATATTAGCATGTGGCTGTAGCGTAGCTACAGTTTGATTTTGGGGGGACGGGGAGACAGGGACAGGGGGTTATAGGCTAAAAGGGGGCAGCTAGCAAGCATTATACCCTAGAGACATTGTTAAAGTCAGTATTTAATTGACATTAAACTCTTTTGTCCATGATATAGTGTTGATATGTCACAGCTCAACTCAGTGAGGACAGTGCTGTTTGGTTCATTGTTAAACAACAACAACAACAAGAAACGACAAAGTGTTTTATAGCGTCCTGGCTGTTCGGCATCGTGAGGAGAAATAGGCTCATGAGCTGAGCAAGCGAAGGACAGATCTTTGGATAGCAAGAAGAAATCTGAAATTCAGATCAAGGTTTCCTTTACCTCTTACTTCACACAAGTTTGCCCTCATCACTTTATCACAGGTAGACAGTCAGGCTAGGGATGGACTCTGCTGTTCTGTACTTGATCACTTTCAAGTGTTAAGAATTGTTCATGACTGACACCTGTCACTGACTGACGTATGCAATCTAGCTATTTATATCTCTTATAGTTTATGTAGTTGAGAGAAGGCCAGAACATTAGCAGGAGTACTGAATGACCCCATCAAACAGTGATTTGCAGCTAGTACCCACTTTAGAGATCACAACAACATCAGACTGTGTAGCTGCTGATATACAAGACAGAATATTGCGGATGTTATAAATAATTATAGGAGTCTAGCGATATGCAAGCTTTAGCTGCTGTGATGTATACGGCTGGTGAAGTAGTTAAGGATATTATAGATGTTTGCACATGTGCTCATGCACAGCACAGTATAATGCAGACATGGATCCACACCTCAGAAAAAACGGGTGTTTCTTGAAATCTTACTTAAGAAGCTTTAGCCAGCACTGAGTGCTCATACAGGTTATGGTGACTGGATGCCAGTGATACGACTGTGGGAGGCCTTTTCTGGGTTCATCTAAAGTAACTATCTAAAGATATAATAATAATGATTGTCATAATAACATTATATATAGAGTTATTTTCAGGCATAAAAATCAACTCAAAATAATAATAATAATAATAATAATAATAATAATAATAATAATGATAATAGCGAAACAACAACGCTAATGTTCATAAAAATAAGAACAGCAAAACAACAACAATGCTAATAATAATAATAATAATAATAATAACAGTAATAGTAATAATAATAATGATAATAATAATAATAATAATGATTATACTAGCAAAACAACAACAACGCTAATGCTCATAAAAATAAGAACAGCAAAACAACAACAATGCTAATGCTAATAATAATAATAATAATAATAACAGTAATAGTAATAATAATAATGATAATAATAATAATAATAATAATAATAATGATTATAATAGCGAAACAACAACAACGCTAATGCTCATAAAAATAAGAACAGCAAAACAACAACAATGCTAATGCTAATAATAATAATAATAATAACAGTAATAGTAATAATAATAATGATAATAATAATAATAATAATAATAATAATGATTATACTAGCAAAACAACAACAACGCAAATGCTCATAAAAATAAGAACAGCAAAACAACAACAATGCTAATGCTAATAATAATAATAATAATAACAGTAATAGTAATAATAATGATAATAATAATAATAGCGAAACAACAACAACGCTAATGCTAATAAAAATAATAACAGCAAAACAAAACAATGCTAATAATATTAATAATAATAATAATAATAACAATAATAGTAATAATAATAATGATAATAATAATAATAATAATAACACAACCAATGAAGTACTAAAAAATGAATGAATAAAATAAGATTTGTATAAAACTAAATATAAGAGAATGACAGTCATAGGGTGTAACAGAAACTGATTTTTCTAGACCACTTTGGCCCACCTACCAACTACGCTCCTGGTGTATGGAACTAATCAGCTTCATTAAAAAAACAAGCAAAAACTCACCAAAAGATCTTTTGGGTACTTGAAGTCCTCTGAATAGATTTGATTCCAACTATACTCAAGTGTCTTCAACTTTTCCCTTACAATCCCACTTCTATTACGCACTGATATGGCTTAGGCTGACAATTTGGAATGACAAGATCTCATTTTCCCAGACCAAATGTAAATGCACATTCAGATTTATGTCGGTATTATACGCATCAGAATTACATTTATTCTCTGAAATTTCACACTCGTTCTGATACAACTCAGACCACCAAAACTGGAGGGCTTCATTTGACAGTTTCATATGACAGCAATTGGTCCTGACTCGGTTATGTAACCTATGCCCGGCCTCCAAATTGAAATCAAAATGTAAATGTGGCGCTGAAACGATTAGAGAGCGGGAATATGCTGGAGTGAAGGAGAGTAATTGGGCTTTGGCCGTGGCAGGCAGATTTCCACAATTGAATCCAAATCTGATTTGGCCAAGCCAGAAAAAGATTGGCAGGTTTCATCTGAGAAGTTTCCTCAGCTTGCGTGGCCCTCCCTCGTTGTCATGGATACCGCATTCAGAAGACCGTTCTGGCAAGGTGACTGACGGTGGGGTGGGGTGTGCATGTGTTGGAAGGGGTGACTCATTCATCAGACTCCCAGGAAAAGAGACTGCATGCTGTCCAAACCTATCAATCCCACAAAGTCCATCAGGGTTATCAGGACTCTAGGGGTCCAAACAATCTCCCTGAAGGGCCACTTCCTGGTTATTTTTCCCTGTATCTTGGCTGTTTCCTGGAACTTGATGTGAGTGGTGTGAGTTTTATAGTGGCTTCAGTTGATTTGACGTCTGCAGTGTTAATCTGGCTCGAGCCAAAAATTAGATAACAGCATTTATCATCATCATTATTCATTCGATTTCTGTTTGTACATCTATGCCACTGCTGGCCCACTGTCGGCATTGGCACTCTTCAGTGAGCCAAAGGTGGCCCGCATATTTAAAACATGTCTTTGGCCCACCTGCCCCAAAACAGATCAGGCCCACTTCTGGCACAGATACGGCAAAGTACCTTTTTTTGTGTATTTTTTTTTTTTGAGGTGTGGTCGTAATATGAGGCGGATGTCGCCCACATCAATGCATGCAGAAGGTAGGCCAGTTGAAAATACAGACAGACAGACAGACAGACAGACAGACAGACACAGACAGACAGACAGACAGACAGACAGACAGACAGACAGACAGATAGATAGATAGATAGATAGATAGATAGATAGATACTTTATTGATCCCGAAGGAAATTTAGCAGCCAGAAGCAGTTACACAATACAGCGCAGTAAAAAAATGCAAGCCAGATTTGGACCAGAACTATGCTGCTATCTACTTCTTCTAGACCACAAATTTACAGATCTATTTACTCGTTTGTTTCTTTGGGTTATTTGCACTTCAGAAACTATCACAGTGCATCCATTAACATGGGCAGTATCCTGCTTCTTTTATATAGTGCTAAAACACATGGAAGCACACAGAAAGCTGCACTTCCACATGCTGACTTTAACTATGGCCAAGCAGGACATGCAGCCTGGTCACTCCGGAGGTTTTAATGAGCTGAAGGAGATAAGAGAGGGCTATGTGATCTTGTCTGAAATACTCACCGTGTGCTGCTCGCTGGTCTGAGTGAAGGTTTTCTCAAAAGCCACATCATCCTTAACCCAGCTGTAGGACACCAAGAAGCCCACTATGGGAGGGTGGTAGATGACTGACGGTCGATCCCAGGTCAGAACCAGCGCTGTTCTGTTCAGAGGGTGGGCCTTCATGTTACTAGGGACACTACTGCAGACTGGAGAGGGGGAGAATAAAAGAGAAGCAATGAGAGAACGAAACAGAGTGAGAAGAAGAAGGGAAAGAGAGCGCGACAGAAACAAAAAAGAAAGAGAAATAGAAAGAGGGTAAGAGACAAAGAGGAGGGGGCAAGAGAGTTAAAGAGTGAAAGAGAGTGAATGGGTAAGAGAGAGAGAGAGAGAGAGAGAGAGAGACAGACAGACAGACAGACAGACAGACAGACGGAGACAGAGAGAGAGAGAGAAGGAGAAAGAGAGAAGGAGAAAGAGAAAGAGAGAAGGGGCGTGAGAGAGAAAGTGAGTGAGTGAGAGAGAGAAACAGTGATTGAAAGAGAAAGGGTGAAAGAGAAAAAGACATAGAAGGACAAAAGAGAGAATGAGAGAAAGAGTGAGGTAGAAAAAGTGAGTGAGTGTGAGTGAGAGAGTGACGGAGAGAATGAGTGAAAATAAAAAAGCGAGAGATAGAAAGAGAGAAAGTGAGAGAGAGAGAAAGAGAGAAGGACAAAAGCGAAAATGAGAAAAAGAGTGAGTGAGAAAACGTGAGTGAGTGTGAGGAAGCGAGTAAGTGAGGACGTGAGGGAGAGAATGAGAGAATAAGAAAGAGAGAGGGAGAGTGAGAATGACAGAGATAGAGTAAGTGAGAACGGAGCGCAGGTGAGTGGGTAAGAGAAAGTGAGGGAGAGAAAGAGAGAGAGTGAGTAAGTTGGAGAAAAAGCAGGTGTGTGAGAGAGGGAGGCAGGGAGGGAGAGAGAGAGCGGGATACGATGGAGACAAAAACAAGAAGCACAGATCTTCATCTCTCGGCATCAGGAAGGAGAGTTCTTCTCATTTGATTAGAGAAGGTGTGATTGGAGACAAACGAGGGAAATTATAGTGGGAGTGCAGCCAGGATCTCAGACGTGCGGTCCCTGGCTACAGCCTGGAGGTGAAGTTAAATCTTTTATTGCTGTCTGACTCACCAAAGTGTTCCCACCAGAAGCTGCTTCAAAAAAGGCAAATAATACATGAGTTCATCTCAGTCTGCCTGCAGGCTTTTAAAACAGCCCCTCTATGTCTATGAGCATGTACATGTGCGTACGTGTGCCTGTGTGTGTCGTCGCTACAGATGTGGGATTAGTAAATGGATTCTGGCAGCCCGTAGAGTAAGAGAAACAAAGCCATGTAGAGACAGTCCTTTACACAAGGCAAGGTCACCCTCTTGGGACAGGGAGTGAGCAGCCAAACAGAAACGTGCTGTCAGCATTGTGCTTAGCGTGATACCGCTGAGAGCTGCCTCAGAAACTAAAGCTAATTAAACGAATTAAACTGTAAGTAAAGTAATACTAGTCTTAAACTCATCGTCTAAATATATGCAGTGCTGTTGGGAAGGAAGATACAAGTGACCAGGAACGACAGATGATGATACATGTAGACTGATATGGGGAATATTTATTGAGCTGCACATACAGAAGTAGCGTCTCTCAGTATGACATCAGGCCACCATGTTTGCTAATGCAACGTGCCAGACATCTCAGCATGTAGTGGTAGAGGTTTCTAATGGAGTCTTGCGCTAATCCATCCCATGCAGCTTGAATATTCTCACACAGCTCCTCCAGATGTTGCGGTAGAGGTGGAGGTGGAGGACCAGGACTTGTGGATGCCTCCTTCGTTGGTCATCTCCACGAAAGTGTAACTCCATGGCAAACTTGCACGACACTACTGTGCTATTTGGCAGTGCTGACGTGGTGTTTAGGGCAGTCGTTGTAACAGTCTGCGTGCATGTAGTCCTGCGC
This sequence comes from Prochilodus magdalenae, assembly GCA_024036415.1. NCBI lineage: Eukaryota > Metazoa > Chordata > Actinopteri > Characiformes > Prochilodontidae > Prochilodus > Prochilodus magdalenae. The sequence goes on from JAMWET010000848.1 coordinate 264,767, forward strand.
CATGCAGTTGTCTGACAATGGTGCTGGCACTAACAGGATGACCCGTGGAGGGCATCACTGCTTGCAGGATGTCTGCAATCGTGGCTGTTGGGTCAGTCAGGTACAGCGATAAGGCCGGTTGTTGTTTACACCACGTGTGGCCGAGACAAACTGACATGCGTGGTTCGGGGTGTCAGGGATTGCTGGATCTCCATAGCGCATTCTGCTCAGCCTCTTTAATATAGTGTAAGGGTGACTGCATATCGCTGTCCAAAGAAAAACATCCATCTACATTCATAAATCATTTGATCACATGAGACACCGTTTACAGTGTGTGGAAATTTCATAATACATGGACCAACCGAAAGAGTTCTGGTTCTATTGACTTACAATATCCATGAATGTGTGAACAAACCCTTAGATAGGCCTTTTCAACAAGCATGAAAGAGAGCTGATGCTGGAGAACCTATTCACATCTTCATCTTTCAAATCTCATTATTGGACACAGTCATATGCAGCCTATGGCATCCATTCATGTATCAAACAGTCAGACGTCAGCCTTAGAATAAGCACTTGTTCTCACTCTTCTGTTAAGTGGCAGTGGGTTAAGTCATGGTGCAAGATGACTATAACACCCTGGATGACATGTGGGACCCACCAGCCAATTTGAACTGCATTAGCAAAGCTGAAAAGTGTCAGATGAGGAGATAAAATTGAGCTCATTCTTCAGTTCATTTGACGACACAGGGTGCATGGAGATACCAGCTGTGGGGCGTGTACCTATATGTCTATCACTGTGAAAAAAGGAATGAACTTCTGCTACCAGAATCTTCACTTACGGCTAAACGGAAGTCCTATACTGTCCTATGAAGTCCTCCACCACCCATGACTAAAAGGATGGATCCAACATTGGTACATGAATGTGACCTGAGGAGGAAGTACATGTTAACACTAACAGTGACATATCGTAGTCTGCTAGCAGGAAGCAGCAGTAACTCATATATGCTTTTGATCATGCTGAGTGCCACATGAACTGATAATTAGGAGCCATAATCTATAATACGCCATAACCGCCATGTCTTTACATAGGGGAGAGGTGTGTCGAGCAGGGCCACAGTGGTTATACGGTTTAGACCACCACATTTTAACCTTTAACTGGAACGCTGCCCTCTGGCTCTGTCTCATCAGCATTGTCCAGCTGTTTTGGGCCTGCAGTAGGCTAACAATCCTTCCAGCTACTTTCCCTCCAGTCGCTTTTCTGAAATGCTTCCGATATCAGATTCGATTTGACATGGACTGGACAAGTTTCTGGATGTAGGCTACATTAACATTCAACCACACTGATATCAAAGAATTGTGGAGTTGGGCCATAATTTGGTGGATGCCTTCCGTGACACAATTCTGAGGAGAATTTCCTGTAGACCCGTATGACCATATGCTTCCAGACTTGCGGATTCAGCTATTTCCCTCACACTATGGTCTTTGGCACGCCCAAATGAAGTCACTCCTTTAAGCCAATCATCCTTATGCAGTGCCATCTGCAGGAGGCTACTATTTAGTAGCCTAAATGAGCCAGACAGCTCATATTTATTCTTGATTAAATAAAGCTTATATAGTCTGCTTTCTTTCTTTTGTTTTATTTTAAACATTAAAAATGTAAATGTAAATAAAAAAATGAAATGATAAAGTTTAAAATGAATTCAGAGCTTTGACCACTACAAAATACATACCCCAACCCTAACTATGAAATCTCTTCTGTGATAGGACACACTCACTTCATTATTTCACTGTAAATATTACTGCCCTCTAGAAGTCGACGAATCGAATCGTCAGTCGGAGACCCTTCAAGTCGACTGACAACAGTGATTTTTTGTCCCCTGTAAAACAGACTAAAGCTTACTAAAATGCACAAGAACTTTAAGGATGTAAAAAGACATTTTAATAATTATTAAAGGGTTATGATAAATATATATTTAAGGTCTAGCTGGGCTGTGACGCATGCTTGCTAAAATATTAAATCCACGTGACGACGTGCGCTGGCGGTTCACTGTAGAAGGAAGCTAAGGCTTGAAACAAAGCTAAGGTGGAACGATGTCTCAGAGAAAGCCTGGAGGAGGTTTAGAAGAAGAGAATCCGAATGAATGAAACCGAATTCTGCTCTTCAGTTAGTCAGACATCCAACACTGCTTCAAACTGACTTTCGGTTTAGACACGACGGCTGTTTGCGGTGAAGGAGAAACGGACTGAAGACGTTTGTTTTATTATAACTCCATTATTTTAGAACCTAAATTACAGATATGTTTATTTATTCGTCTACAGCTCAGATTATCTTTATTTAAAGATGAGTACAGTCACTATATATAATATGCCAGCCAATAAACGAGAGATAATTATTTCAGCGCGGGGAATATAATAAACGGTTTCAGGTCTACCATTTTTCTCTTCATCTATAAATAATTTAAATATGGACTAATCTGGTTTTATATAGCAGTTCATTATTTATGAGAGATGGAAGACGAAGGGTCCTCCTACTGAAGAAGCTGTTAGAAGTGAAATTATAAAGACCATAAGCTATAAGCGCTAATGTTTAGCATTAATACGAGCTGCTGCCCGACACTATAGTCGGTAACTAAAAACTCATGTTCAGATCGATCATCATAAGCCCCGCCTCTTTTAATTCAGAAATATGTTCCTGTGACTCTGCTGACTTTCTAAATGAGGAGGATGTCAGATCTGAACCGTATGCAAATTCATTTACTGATTCCTAGATAATGTACATGGAGAAAAAAACACGAATAGTCGAATCGTCGACCAGGACGGGCAAATCCGATTGGATTGACAAAATTCGGGTACAGCCCTAGTAAATATATTCATTCATTATTAGAATTATATTAGAATTCATTACATTCATTATTATTATAAATGAACAAATGAAATGACTAAATACTGGAATTGTCTTAGATGAAAATAAAAACAGCAGGCCAGAAATCGTTAAAAAGTAATCCACAGGATTATGTGGATTAGAATAATATGGCTTCCTGCCATAGTCATCTTGGGCTTATTAAACTGCTGTGTTTTTATTTAAACAGAACCAATAAATACTGAATTAATAAAATAAAAAATAAACACTTAGGATTTAAGATTTGAACAGATCCATTTGTAAAATTCTCGAGTCAAGGTTTTGGGGCGCTCTACCAGTTGTGACTCTACATGATAAAGATGCTGGACGCAGGCTCACTGCCTGCTTTGTATGTTGTTAATCTGCTCAAATGATTACAGTACAGTTGACTCTGTTGCATTGCATGTTCTTCAAAAGTTTGAAACGCTGTCAGACTTTAGACTTCCTCCGAGACCTGGTTGTAGCTAATCTAGTTTACCAGCCACTCCACCTTAGGCTTTACCTTCTCCTATCAGGTAACATCAGAATAACCTGGAATATACATATTTATGATTTCTCTTATTTATATAGAATTCCTCACTGAAACGCCACTCCAGTTCATGCTTCTGCCTGTTTATCCTGTTGTTGTGATGCACTCTGACTTCGTTTGAGGGTTTTGTAAGTATTTGCTTATTCCAAATTTGATGCCTACAATATGATCCAAAAAGCAGTGGGACGGGAGCATGTTTACCAATGTGTTACATCACCTCTCCTTTTAACAGCCTCGTCTGGGGACTGAAGACACAAACTGATCCAGTTTTGAAAATGGATTTTTTGCTATTCTACAGACTTATGTGGCTTTTGTTAACACATTCTGCACTTCATAATGCACCACACATTTTCAGTTGGATACAGGCCGACCGTTAAGCACCTGCACTCTCTGAGTATGCAGTCATGCTGTTGGAGAATGTGGTCTGCTTCTGTCACGTCTACAAAGGCAAGGAAAAAACAGCATCTATATGCAGGCCCAAAATGTAGTTTTCCCATGACAGATCCTAACTTTTTAAATTGGATGGTCCTTTAATTCTTCCAAAGAGCACAAGATCCATTATTGCCATAAATCTGTAAATCTGAAAGGCTACCTCTTCCAGATTTCACCTCCTTTCCACAGTGTTTCATTTACATCAGGGTTTTAAATTCTAGCTCTGGAGGTCCATGTGCAGTTTGATGATGGAATATATAGATGAATTTGATTTGGATTATGCAATAACTGAAGATTGGGAAGAGGACCAAGCCCTCCTGGTTTAATATCCTATAAAAGGTGTTTTCCCTCTGGCTGGTATAATACCGAACAATATGATTACAAATCCAAACACACTGCAAAACTAATGCACACTGTAGGATGCTGCCTGTTGTGTCAGGAAATGTGCATCAGTGGCAGCAAGTCGTTTGCGTTAAGGCGGTCCTGTTGGTCCAAAGTAACCTATTTAATTCTGAGCAAATAAAGCTCAGAGCATTTGAGTAAACTAAACCTCAGGATTTACACTCCACCAAACAAGACGCAACATTACAGTTTAAGAAAACAGATACAAAGGAATCCTAAGTTAGCAAATTTAGGAAACATACCCATCAGTTAGACACATCTAAGGCCTACAATGAAAGAAACACCCTAGAGCCGATCAGCAATGTCTGCAGGTTCCCATAGAAAAAGCTTCTGCCACTTTGCTTTGTTCTCGATTTACACTTCCAGGAAAGAAGAGCAAAGTGTCAAGCTGCTTTATTTTTATTTCCCACACTTCCAAGCTGTAAACATCACCCATACGCTTGAAATGCATTTATTAACACCTTGTGCTTATTGTTCCGTAAGATTTTAACAATAGAAAAAATGCTCTTAAGTAGCTGCTCTTTGTAGAAACACAGCTAGTTAGGCATTTATATCCTTATGGCTAGCATGAAAGCAGTAAGAGCACTCTGCCTGCTGTGCATTTACAGTAAGCTGCATTTTCTAATCGGGTTTGAAAGGTTGTTCACAGTGTGCTGCAGACTGGCGTTATTATTGTATTGAATGAACGAGCACGTAAAAGTTTCAGAAGTGGTTGCTAAACATGAGAGAAAGAGAAAGAGGAGAGGAAATGTTTGAACCAAAGCAGTGCTTCCTCTGCACTCGAGTTCTATCAGGATCGGACAATGCCTTCGACATGAGATTGTAGTATTAGGAGACACTGAGGAGAGAACTGTCCGAATTTCAGCTGCCTTGAGCTAGAAGGTTGAGGAGCTAGAAGGTAAAAGTGAGGAACACTAGATGGGGTGAGGGCAGGGTGCAAAAACGTAGTCACAGAAAAGAGAAGGTGGAGATGGGAAATTTAAGGTGGTTTTCCACAGGGTGGTCCAGTTACAAATCCGTAATCATGCATTCTGCATTCAGTTTCACTGGAAGGTGAACCACAGCATACTTGAGTAGCTGTGCTGAATTTTGGTTAGCATTCTGACTGGAGTACCAAGCATGCCGAGTCAGAACATAAGGGCGGAGCCACTAATGCTGAGCAATACTAAACAGTTAAACACAACTGTCACAGAACTGTCATGACGTATCATTAGATAGATAGATAGATAGATAGATAGATAGATAGATAGATAGATAGATAGATAGATAGATAGATAGATAGATAGATAGCTGGATAGATAGATAGATAGCTGGATAGATAGCTGGATAGATAGATAGATAGATAGATAGATAGATAGATAGATAGATAGATAGTTTATTGATCCTAGGGGAAAGCCAGTAGAAGTTACAGAATACATATACAAATACGGGACAGAGCAAAAATAAAGCATGAGCAGAATTATTAGCTATAAATAATACTCAGCTATATATAAACACATCTCTCTTTTTACAATGAGGCAAGAATATATACAAAAAAAGTTTCGTGGGAAACATACAAATCCCCTCACAGCACAACAGTTCTGGGATGAGGTTTATAACTGTCCTGTGTGACTGCCTGGTGAAAAATGCCTTAGGATAGGATGTTAGACTGGAAGGAAGAGGTACTTCAGGCAAGCTACTCCTCCCAGATCTCAGTTATTATAAGCACACTGAACAAAAAATTGGTCACCTGTGAGTGAAATGAACCTTACAGCACGTAATACCTCTATGAGCATGAATAACAGCTGTGGTTTGATCTGGCATGGACCAGACAAGTTTCTGGATGTAGGCCACATCAGTGTTCAGTTACTCTTGCATCCAAGAATTGTGCAGTTGGGCCAGATTTGGTGGATGCCTTCCCTGGCTCAATTCTGAGAGGAATTTCCTCTAGACTGGGAGTTTTTGTCACAGGTCTAAATAATTTGGACAAAATGTCTAATCAAGCTTTTACAACCAATACTGTGATTGTACTTTAAATGACTATAATTCTCTACAGAAGACTACTGCATCCTGCTTTTCAGACTCGAGCTTTATATGTATCCTGTTAACACGGCAGCTGAGTTTAGTTCACAAGCTCTGTGTTATAGGCTTCAATTTTGCAGTACAGTTGATAATGTGGGCAGCTGCAAAAATTCTAGCTCATGCAAATAGAAAATCGCACCCTTTCAAATTTTAATACTGTTATAAAAACAATTCGTCTGTCAGTCGTACATTTCCTCACCTAAAAATGAAGATAACTCTGTTCTGAAATGCAGCTCTTGCTATTTGAAAATTGCACTCTCTTAAATTGTGATTACCATATGAGATCAATAAATCTTTCAGCTCTACACATATGTGAAATGTCAAGTCAAGTTAAGTCAAGTCACTGACATTTCATAACTTGACATAACTTGATATATGGAATGTCAATGCTAAATTATGATTATTAGTGCCTTTATTACAGAAATAAAAATAATACAATTTCCCTAATAATTTTATTTTTTTCTAAAACTCCTTGTATTTGAAATTGTTATAAAGTGAGAAAATATATTTTGGACTAAAATACTAATTTCTTGAAAAAGCACAGACTAAAATATCTAAATATCATTCTCTTCTGGAGGACACAAAATACATCTTCACATCTTCTGTTTGATGCCAATCATTTAAAAGCTACAAAATCTGGCAATATCAGCTAAATCTGCAGATATAATTATGATGTCATTGTGCATCCTGCGCAGTAACTGCACTACCACTTCATTTTTATTGTTTATTACATCTATTGTACAGTAATTCTGCAAATTCTGTAAAACACTAGAATAAAACGTTTTTATCTCCTGCTTTATTCGTTAAACCCCTTTTCAGGGATATAACATGTTTATGTGTGTGTGCGTGTGGGGTTGGAGTGGAGAGTGTTGTGGCCCCTGGCCTCTAGATGGTGTTACAGAGTTAACTGCAGCATCTATTTGAGCCCTCCAGCACTGTTTACAGAGCTAACATGATAATATGATATGTGGACACAGCCACCAGGGATACAGTCAACCAACACGACTGTGTGTAGCTGGATAATTCTGAAGAAAAATAATGGCCTTTATTTCCTCAAGGGCAATTTGTGCTACTAGTGTGGTTATTTTGTGCTGTTCAATCATCATAAACATCAAGAATACAGCAAATGATTGTCAGATTAACGGAATTCTATAAATTAGAAGCAATGGTCTGTTTTATTTTCCACAAAAGCAACTAAAGAGCAAAGGGAGAAGGATTCGGTATGATCATGGCTGCAGTAGCACTGGTGGTGGTGGAGGAAAGTCATTTTGCTATTGATGTGGCTCTCACGCGATCTGCTTCGAAAGATGTTTTACCCACATTGTGCTTTCATTAGGCAGGGTGGACCACATACATGACGCCTGATAAGGTCATTATGGTAAGAGGCCCTCGATGGGTGTATCAGCACCAGCAACCTTTCAAGCCGATGATAAACAAGTCTGCGGGCGGACGGAGGGGGAAAGCAGACAGAGGGAAGAGAGGAAAGAGTGAATGGAGAACAGGGGGTGATTAAGGAAAGGGCATCAACTGTGGAAGTCGGCCTCAATAGCTCCATCAGCCTGAGTGACTCAGCAAGAGGCCATTATCTTCATCAGTTCAATCATCAGCATGCTAATCATCGCCGCCATCACTGTCCCACAGTAACAAGCCAGGCACTGCTGATCTGAACACGCACTCTGCATATCTGCTCCCATGACAAAGCTTTCCCTTTTCAGAGTAAACAGGAGAAGATGCCAGGACCCTGACGCAAAGCAGCAAAGCACTGATGCAGGCAGGTACGGTCACATGAAGGAGTCTGGGTACCTGGTTTTCTCCCACAGTCCAAAGGAAAGACAGACCGCTACAGGAGACGCACTTTTTCGTTCATGTTTTGCTGAAGTATGGATTTTTATATATCGTCCCGTCCAAAGAAAAATATGCATCTCTATTTTTGTTGATTTTTACTTTTATGCCTTATGCTGTTTACACTGGCTGTGAATTGAATTGAATTAAATTGAATTGAATTGAATTGAATTGAATTGAATTGAATTGAATTGAATTGAATTGGGCCAAAACTGCTTGGAAAGACAGCTGGTTCCATAGACTTCCATTCAAATTATAATGAGGTTTTAGGCCTCTCCTGTAAAGTTGCCATTTTGAAGATACCTATTATTCTTTGGACAGCGACAATATGTTAATGGGTTGGCATGGTGGAGTTCCTCCCACCTTCAAAAGCATGCAGTCACACTGAATTCAGGCACTACATTGTGTGTGAGTGCATATGTCTGTGTGTCTGCCCTGAGATGGACTGGCGAGCTGCCCTAGGTGTTTCCTGCCTTCCATCCTAGGAGTGCTGAGATAGGCTCCAGCACCCCGTATGACTCAGAGGAACAAGTGGTTTAGAAGATACGTACATGAATGATATATGTGACAATATGACAATACACTCATCATCAACACAATAGTTGCACAAATAGTTGCACCCAGAAGGAATCAACTGATCCACATGCCAATGATTCAAGTTTCCTGCTCAACTGTGGTCTTCTCGCTATACCCGTCTGACTCAACAGCCATGACTGCAGACATTCAGTAAGCAGTGATGTCTTCTAGGAGTCCAGCGCCATTGGCAGATGTCTGCATGACGCAAGACAACACGCACACAGACCGTTACAATGACTGCCTTTAACACCACATCAAAGTCACCAAAGACAATGGTGTCGTGCTGGAGTGACTCCTAAAAGCAGCAGGTCATCTTCAGTAACAAGTCCTGCTGTTTTCTTACCGCTTTTTGTCAGGTGTCACTCGACCTTCACCCCAACCACAAAATCTGCAGGACCTACATGGGAATATTTAAGATGCATCGGATAGGTTATCACAGGACACCATTAGGAACCTCCATGCAGAGAGATCTGGCATGTTGTGTTAGCAAAAAGGGTCGACTGATGCGACTGTAGCTCAATAAATATTCCCCATCTCAGTCTAAATCTATCATCATTTATTGTTCCTGGAACCTTTAACTTTCTTCCCAATAGCATTCCTTCCGACACATCCTTCAGGGTGCATCTATTCTTGTCTACTATTCTTTTCTTGACGAGTGTACATAGCTAAAGGTGTTTTCCAAGTGCTGGGGTCAGTTTGTTGAAATACATGGCTGGCTCAGCATCTGGACTACAGCCCTCCAGTTGATGACACCAGTTCTGGAGGACTTTGGCCAAAAAAAAAAGAAAACAACAAAATATAAATTAGGCTGGAAGCATTAAAGTGTTGTATCCGACTGTGAGCTTACACTAGGTAAAATATAGATATAGATTAATAGTTGGAATAAGACAGGCAGGACAAAAGCTGTTCTCTGCACACGGTTCTCACGAACCATTCCACTCGTTTTTTACCAGCCACAGTAGATTTTGATTTATTTTATTTTTTTTGCCACACAGTATTCATTTTCGCATGTTTATTTTTAGAATGAATATTAATGATGATTATGGTGCCTCTCGGCTGTGTTACATCGCCCCCTACTTCATCACAGCCAAGAGCAATCAATTCTCTCTGCCAGGGATGGAAACAACAATCATCATTTATAGAGAGGGCATTTGCACTCCTGCCCATTTGCTCTGTTTGGTCTGGAAAGGCACTCTGGCAAAGGCAGTCACTTCATGGCACTCTCTAGCTGTATATATATATATATATACTGTTATACAGCTTGCCTCCCAGAGCACTGGGTATTCCAAATGCGCCAAAATCATCCCGTTATGCCAAGTGAGTACAACTCCAAACAAGAAACTAAAACTTCCTTCAGTTTGGAAGCCAGTTTGGTTTGCTGACATGGCTGACATGACACCCTGTATTACATTTACTGTGGCAGATTCTGGTTTTTAATTTATGAAGTAAAAGAATATGATGTGGTAACATTCTCTCCTCGGTCCGTGTCGTACATATGGGGAAAATAAGCTGCATAAAAGCAGCCCATTTTGATTTGACCTGTTTCATGACATCACGAGAGTCAACACATTTACATATATTATCTTATTCAGCCTACAGCGCTTTAACTCAGACCCTCCATGCTGAATTTAGAAGGAGCCTGGACCGGTTTTAAATGAGGCACAATACACGACAGCCAATCAGAACAGAGGTCATTTACATGTATCATACAGTACAGTTACAAAAATAGCCTGTTTAATTCTAATGTATATGTAAAGGTTTGAAAAATTGTCATGTGAATTATGTATGGTGGTAAAACAAATTAACACTTCAGCAAATAAAATTACACACAAAAACTAATTTACAAATGAAAAAAATTACATTAAAGAAAACAAAATAACAAAAGCAAATTCACAAGACGTGAAACACATTACCAGTACAGAAAGGGCGGTTCTAACACACAGGAAGTGCTTATTGCAGACCAGTGTTAATCAAACAGTTTTGCGGTGGTAAAGTAAGTGGGTTTAAAATAAGTGAGTTTGGGACGGTGACAACGCTAAAGCATTATTTGTCCATTTTGTGGCATGCATTTTAGCCAGCTGGCCCGCTTTTGTGGGCGGTCTTTACAGTTTTAAAAGAGTAGACGGAATAAAAGGTCATGAAAAAACAAAAGTGTGTCAGCAACAAGCACTTCCTGTGTGTTGGACCTACCCTTTCCGTCAGACTTCGCTGTTTCGGTACTGGTAAAAGGGTTACACATCTTGTAAGTTTGATTTTACTGTATTACTTCATTTTGTTTTCTTTCTTTGTTTTTCTTTTCATTTGTAATTTTGTTCTTATTTTTCATATTTTTTTTTCTGAAATGTAATTTTTTTTGCACTTTTCAGTCAACCTAACTATGACTGTACATAAAATCACAAAATTTTATAAGTGGAGCTCATTAAAAATATAGGGTATAACCCCTTTGAGTGACTTCAGGAAAAAACGCCCAGTCTTCTGTGTATGGACGTGCCCACAGCATCACCTCCCAGTCCACTTTACTCCCATAGCATGAACTCAGATGCCTAGGTTTGATTACTGACTGTGGTTTCCGCTGCATTCACAGTACAGCCCTAACGCTCAGATCAAATCTTCCTGTCTGGAAGACGTTTATGTTTAAATGTGATCACATCTCTGGCCTGAAACGACCTGCATGCGCACATCCTTTAATTCCATTAATGAGTAATGCTGCTGGAACGATCCACATGCATCATGAGCACCTTCAACAACAGAACAAACTGGAAGTACAATCCCTATCAGAAAGATCTCCCGCTCTGATCAGCTCTTAGATGTTTCAGGTGAAGGAGGAGAAAGATGCACTTTGAACCTACTACTGGCAAAAACAACTTATGTTAATGATCCACACGCATCACATTTTAAGTGAACTGGGTTAACCTACTTTTAGTCACAGACTGTTTTGCTCTGCAGTGAACTAAAAAAACAGACCCTTCTCACTGCACCTGCAAGAAGACTAATTGGGTACGTATGCAATCTATGGCACCTCTCCATTCACCTTACCAAATGAATTTGTGATGTTTTCAGAGATCTGTAGACACACAAACTGAATCTTTTCAAAATACTCTTGAACCATTTTCACATATGGCTTTATTTATTTCGGATATATACAGGGGGTTGGACAATGAAACTGAAACACCTGGTTTTAGACCACATGCGGCCAATACAGCATCAGTTCGTCTTGGGAATGACATATACTGCGTCCTGCACAGTGGTCAGAGGGAGTTTAAGCCATTCTTCTTGCAGGATAGTGGCCAGGTCACTACGTGATGCTGGTGGAGGTTCGTCCTTCTTGGTGGTATGCTGACATTACCCTGGATACCGTGGCTCTTGATGCATCACAAAGACTTGCTGTCTTGGTCACAGATGCGCCAGCAAGACGTGCACCAACAGTTTGTCCTCTTTTGAACTCTGGTATGTCACCCATAATGTTGTGTGCATTGCAGTATTTTGAGCAGAACTGTGCTCTTACCTGCTAACTGAACCTTCACACTCTGCTCTTACTGGTGCAATGTGCAATTAATGAAGATTGGCCACCAGGCTGGTCCAATTTAGCCATGAGACCTCCCACACTAAAATGACAGGTGTTTCAGTTTCATTGTCCAACCCCTGTATACCTGATTTGTGGCCGTGTAACCTGCGTGAGACCTCAGATCTTAATTGATATGTCCATCATTCAGGACTTAACAAGCAAAAATGCATCGGGCCCTGTTTTACTTTAGTTCTATCTGAGTGCTTATACACATATTGTTTCAGGTTCATGCACATTAATAACAGGTATGTAAAAGAGAATCAATTCGATAGATTCGATCTCAGAAAAAAATATGAACTGAGCAACATGACTTAGAATGTGAATGTAATCCAATTGACTCTGATCCTGTTCTGAAATAAATTAAATCTTAAATAATAATAATAATAAAAACCATCAGATTTGTGAACCTCAGTCAGACTTTTAAAAGATGTCATTCTCTTTTCACCTTGACAAACAATTTACTTTAGCCCCTCACCTTTAGAGGCCTCTGGATCAGCAGGGCTGGCCTGCCCATCACTGGAATCCGGAAACCAGGCGTCCTTCACCGCTGATTTGTACAGTAACCGGTTATCCAGATTTTGAGTGGGTCGATGGTTGTTTCTGAGATACTCCACTGACTTCACATGGTCCTGCTGTTCGGTGGTGAAGATGGAGTAAAATGCCTCCAACTACAAGCAGCGAGGGAAACAAGGAGGGGGACACAACACAGTAATGTTGATGGTGAACGACATCAATAACACTTTCACACTCGATTTGTGATTGACCCTCTATGCCCATGAAACAATCGGCTCGAGTTACCACTTCACTACGGTTAAGAGCCTTACAGGGGTATAGTGAGACTGATAGCTTGCCTGGTGACAAGCGAGTCAGTGTCTGACAACTAAGGGTGTGCCCGACTATTAAGATAACAGCACATGTCAGAGAAATATCACAGCTTCTTCAGCTTGTCTGTGTGAGTGCTGTAATCAGATGCGTTTCTGCAAAAGTGAGGCCTAATGAGTAAACGGCTCCAGAGGGCTACCGAACGGTGCAGCTGTCTAGGAATGTTGGATCCTACTGCTTGAATACAGGATGTCTCATTTATCCATACACATAGATGATATTACATTCGACCCAGAACTTGATTAATCAGTGTTTACTTGTGTGTGAAAATCAGTGCTGACGTAGTTACTTAACACAGTAATCCATTACAAGTTCTTAATGACTTCTCTCAAATGGTAATGGCTTGCATTACTAACTGCATCCAGGAAACAGCCATCTCTCTACTCGCTTGTGCCAACTGTACAGCGGGAAACCTAACAGGCCCTTTTCAGTCATTTATTCAGAAAGAAACAGTCAATTACAGTAAACATCATTAAAAGGCCTGTCAAACAAGAGCCAGTTCTGCTTTATTATGAACAGCTGATGTTGCCTGCCAGTAGAAACCATTCCAAAATAGCCACCTTGACATAATACCCTTATGAATGAAACACAAAGCTTACAAAGCTTAAGTTGTTCCTATGGGGTTTGTTTAGGGGAGGCTGAGTGGAGAAGGATGCTGCAGCATCTTCAGGATCTTGATCCATCAGTTTCATATTAGTATAATTATATGATGCCACAGATGGATTGTCAGGATGGCATGTCAGTTGGATTTCAGGCACATCTGGCACTCGTGCACTGTTCACATCACATATTTGGTTGGATTTGGTAGTGAAAATATGTGAACACATCTACTAAGAAACCATTTGTGCACATGTTAATACACCATTGCTCTTACTTTACTGAATTAAACATGCTGGTACACATGAATAGAACCTAACATGTGGCCTGGGCGAATGTTTCAGCACACTTCAGGTTTCAATTCTTCCAGTATGCTCTGATGATTAAAATGGTCTGTATGTAGCAGTTATGTTTGACCTTCTCTCCCATGCACATTGTGTCCACTAGCTTAATAAATGACTCCCCACATCCAAATGATAACAATTCCAGGGCTGCTACTTCAGACGTACAGCTGTCCAGCTCTAGCTGGGCCTGCTCTCTGGGTGAAAAGACTCCTGGTTCCTCTTTTTGGTTATTTATAGCAGCGCTGGCCGATTGTGCCGATCTAATTGCTCCTATACATTGAATGTAGTGCTCTCCTACAAGCGTGTTCAGCTGCCCTCGAGTGTTGCATGAGCAGCGTGTTTAAAAAGATGCAGTGGACGGCTTCCGTGAAAGGATCTGCTTTGCTCCATTACTGATTTGTATGCCCTGTATGATCGTGGAGATTCAAAAAGCTAAAAAAAGACACCTCCAGGAGCGCAGAGGAGAAAGCATACTGTGTAAGACTGGAGTGGATTGATTGAGTGAAGAGTCTGAATACAGCAGAGCTGATAATCCCTCCTGGAGGGGAAAGCTGCATGTGCATTGACGCAGCCTTTTAAGACCAGATTCAAGGTTAAACAAGAACAGTTCTTAAGACGGGTTAAAATGCTGCTATAGAATGATCCGACTGCAATATGATCCAAAATTCAAGGAACTATATGTGCGTATTAAGTATTAAGGGCTTTGATAAACGGGGTCTCTGTATTATAGTAAGGTGCTTGGAGCTGATTTCTAAGCAATATAGTTTATATAAATATTCTATCTATATATCTATATATCTATCTATATATATATATATATATATATATATATATATATATATATATATATATATATATAATTTAGCATATCTATCTATCTATCTATCTATCTATCTATCTATATATATATATATATATATATATATATATATATATATATATATATATATATATATATATATATATATATATCAGCTTGGAGCTGATTTCTGAGCAATATAGTTTATATATATATATATATATATATATATTTATATATATATATATATATATATATATATATATATATATATATATATATATGTATATATATATATATATATATATATATATATTAAAAAAGAATATGTATATATATATATATATATTTTTTTTTTTTTCTCTTTTTTTAACCAAAGCCTTACCAAAAATATTCATTTTCATAAATGTTTCACAGTATTGTTCTCCATCTAGAATTAAGCATGTAGGAATGTCTCTGCATTGCTTTACAATGGAAACGCTATGTATTTAACAGGCTGCAGCTTTCTTATACGTACAGGTACATACAGGTACATATAGGTACATACGTACAAATGTTTGGAAACTCTTATAACCTCAAACTCTTAAAAAAAGAAAAGGTGGGGAAGGAGAGGGGTTGGGTTTCCATGATTTTGCCTTTTAAAAAATGAAAAATTCCTAGTAGGGCTCACTGAATTAAAAGGCACATTTACTGCACATCACATCTTAGAGTTCAATCCGCCTCAATCACCCTGAGCTGGATAAATATGTTAATTAGTTTAGAAGGAGTTCTCCTGTAAACAAGAAAGTTTCAGCTGGAGTTAAGGGGCTGGAGAGTTAGGGTCTGGTAAGAGAACGGGAATTGCAAGAATGGAAGATGTTCAGCCTGGCCCTGGCCCTGGCCTGTCCCGAGGATCATTTATATACCAAACAACAGGCACAGGCGAATCATGCATATGCACACGTGTTGGAGTGAATACAATCGTGGACCTGCGGGTAGGGAGTAATGTTTATACATGTTCGTATGTGGTGCATTCAGCTCACGGTCTCCTCGTTCTGTTAAACCAAGATTGTTTATCGCACACTGCAGCTTTATCCTCACTGCACCTCCGCTGTGCTGTCAGTCACCATCGGACTGAACACACCTAGATCATTTAGATTTATGAAAGATCCTCAGAGGCGACAAGAAGCAACCTTTAAAAAACCTCTTAAAAAAAAAAGTTTATTCTAAATTTGTTCTCGGGTTCTCAGTGTTTGAGTACTACTGACTTATAAAGCCAGAACGTTCACACATCACACTGCTGTCCACAGGTCAGGTTAGAAGCTTCCATGTCTAGTTCACTTTTAGTACTAATACTACTACATATAAAATAATAATAATAATAATTATGATAATAATAATAACAATAATAAATACAGAGGTTTAGACACACCCTACTGAATAGATATTTTTGCCAACTCTACAGACTTAAAGATTCTACAGGTTTACACTTAACAGTTCCAACTGATGAGAGTCTGAAACAATACATATCCTAATAAACCACATATACTCTTGATGTATCACAGTATTATATTTTTGCCATATTGCCACTTCTAATATATATTTTGTTGCAAAAAATACCTTTGCCTTCTCTTCTGCAGGGTTTAAAAGCTCTAGATACTCTTTCAGATTAATGAATATTCATGATGGACAGATAGAATTGGAAAATAGATTGAAAAAAAAAACATCTTGTTATTTTGACCTCTACTGCAAGTTAAGAAAGCTGTTTTTATGCTCCTGCAAATGGGTTTTTAGGGTGGACTACATAATTATGGAGGACGGAATCTGCCAAAATAAAAAATAAATAAATAAATAAATAAAACACTAATACTTAAATTAAAATGGTAAAGAAATAATGATGGTAAATCTAAAAATAAATAAATAAGCATAGAAATATGTGTATCAATAAATAAAAAACGTAAATAAATGTGTAATGTGTATTTATTTTGTTATTTGTGTTACTTAATGAACATTTTTATTTTAAAGTAATGTATTTTACCTAATTATTTATTAATACATTTATTTATTTATTTATTTTTGTTTTTCCTTACCCTTATGGTAATAAAGGGGCTGTCAATCCGTGACGTCAGTGTGTCTTAACATTCCTATTGGCTGATCAACATCAGATTCCGTAGATCGATTGTCTTGTTCCATCAGCAGTAACTATGAACACCACGGTGCACTAATGTCTGCTTACAGGCGACAGGTAGCAAGAGATCTGAGACTCTTAGCTCACCCTGCTGAAAATGCAAGTGCAGATTATTTACTCTGTCGAGTGGAGGCTGTGGCTGGCAGTTTGTTCCATTATGCTACATCTTCTGATACAGAGATCGACCCCATAGTGTTCACAAATTTGGAGGAGGTAGTTCATCGTCTTTCCCTGCTAAATTCAGATCATGCAACACCTGGAAGCTGCCTCTCTGAGCAGATCCGACACCGACCTGCGCCCCGATATTTGTCCTCTCGGAGTCTTTCACCCGAACGCATAGCCAAGCTACATAGCTCTGCTCGAAATCAACTCCTGTCGTTCTGCACTTGATTGCTAAGCCTAAACATGAAAAACACGCCTCCTCATTATCATATGAAAGAAGAAAAACAGAAATAAATTAATAAATAAATTTATAAAAAAATAAAATAAAAATAATTAAATGTATAATTAAATTATATTTTATGTAAAAATAATTTGTATTAAATAAATAGATTTTAAAATGACCATGTTTAAATAATATATGCAGAAAATATATATAAAATGAAGGGAGACATTAAAAAAACATTAATAAACAGTACAAGAATAAATAAAATGAGGACTATATAAATGCAAGAAAAGGAAATAAGCGTATAAATAAAATCAAAGCAAGCAATATATACAAATTCTAGTTACTTTTATTTAAATGTTAATTTTATTTACTCTTATATTTATTTATTTATTTATTTATTTTTAATTTTGGCAGATCCGGTCCTCCATACATAATCCCATGGGTGGTATTTTATACTTTTCTCTGTTTTCACTTTTATTAAGCAAAGCATTAATCTTAATATAAGGAGAACCCCCTATGAGTAGTAAGTCTAAACGTTTGACTGGTGATGTATTTAAACATACATTTTCAGATACAAACATTTCTGGATCAGATCTGTAATGATACCAGCCGATACACATGCCGACAAGTGAATAAGGAGAACACCAGCAGTGTTTGCATGGATCAGATATGCATACCTGGTGGTGAGACAGATAAACAGGTCGACTGAAGATGATCCACTCCACCACTTTGCTGCATGGGGGTGTAGTCAGAGAGCCTGTGTAACGGTAGTAGCTTCCCAAATCGGATGGCAACAGGTCCCTCAGGACAAAAGGCCCAAGGTTCGTCTCTTTCTCTGGTGAATAGGAGACACAACAGATATACCACCCAAGCTAATACAGTGCTTTTCCAGTATCGCTAGGCTGCCGTTATGTTTTTGAAGGATCCATATGAATCTAGCTTTTGTGTCTCTAGCATGAGGGAGGCATTCTTTCAGCCTCTTTAGCTGGAAACTCACCATGATGAACAACCCGTTTGAGACCCGCGATGATGGGCTCAGCTGCCATATTGTCCTTCCTGCCTACCTGCAAAAATCCAATAACAAAAGGCTGTTGAGAGAAACTCCGAGCCATTCCATTCGAGTATGCCTGAATGTACAGTACACATCCCTCACTGCTACCATAAATGATTCCACGAGAGGATGAGAAATACTTTCATGTAAGAAAGTTCTGATATGCTGATGTAAGCACCCTTATTTACGCTGGTGAAGACTTTTATTCAGGTCATTAGATGGTAAGGCATTCACTCTTACTCTCTAATGTGGAGAAGCTTCGTTTGGTGGGATAGAAAGCCAGAGCCCATGGGAACCTCCAAGCCCAGGAGCTCCATATTGATTAGCTATATAAAACCCAGAGGCATGGCTATGTCCTGCTTTAAACGACACCATCCGTCTGGCTGCTAATCGCAGTAAGCCATAACGCTGTCAGAGCCGGCCGTGAGCGTTTAGGTCCCCACACGCACGCAGTCTTTCACCGCCTGACAACGGACCTACATAGAACACACCTGTGCTCCACTTTCCCGCCTGAGGAATAGACCTGTTGCCTGAGGGACAGAGCGTGTGATAGGGGTCTTTGTTTTTGTGCCAACGCGTGGACAAAAGCTGAACAAATGCTTCACGAGGAGGTACAAAAACAGCCAAATGATAAATAGACTCTAATATACTGCTGGCTTCTGCACTCTGAATATCAGGTTATCACTGCAGTTTCTTTAATGGACTAATCCAGGGTGATTCACTCAACTCCAATCACTCCATCTGTAGCCTGCATATCATTTTTATCAAATGTAGTAATTAAAAATACACATGTGACACAAAAAAAGCATTCATTTAAAACATTTATGCTAATAGACAACGGCCAATCTATTAGATGGTGTTTAAGATATCATGTTCAGAGGTGTTTGCCGTCAGCATCGGGGATTTGATTAAGAATTCAGCTTTATTTTTTCACATTTATTTTTCTATTCTAAGAAGATAACCTGGTCTCAGTCTTGTCACGGCCTGGGACAGTCTTGGTTTCAGTCCTGACTCAGATTCCACTACCACAAAGTCCTTATTTTGACTTGGACTCAATGTGTCCCGCTGTTGACTCCTCAAAAGATCCTGACTACAAGACTTGACTACAAGACTACTCCCAGCAGGGATAGTGGTATATGTACTCTACTGGAGCCTAATAACTTATAGATGATGTATAATAATGCTCAAACAGTAAAAGTGAATAAAACATTACATGTACATATTATTTAATATTATTCAGCAGCTGCTTAAAATTCAATTAGCCCTCTGAAGTTCACTGTAGCATTCTTTCACATAACGCGTTTGAAGCATCACTACTGTCTCATGGCTTGCCAGCCATTGGTGATACAAATGTTTTCTAAGAAATTATTGGTCTTGGTTGATGCATCCTCCTCACTTACATATGCTATTTATTCTGTTTTAGCTTTTAGTGCAAACTTCGATTTATTTGCAGAGTTTAACATACTTGAAGATATAAAAAATAAAACGTGCCACAATGTGTTCAGTAACTGGATTAACAGTGTGTTCACTGTAGAAGATTTCCCACTACATGGAAAAATGTTTAACTTTTGCATACACCACTACACTCATCATCAAAAGAATAGTTACACCCGGACGGAAGTGTGGGATTGCAGTGCTATTTGAAAGGACGGTAAGGTTACCAGTAAAAATAAATGGTGGTAAATATAGAAGGATATGGGTGGTAGGGGTTCATTTTTTCGACGATGACCATTGTGCCTCCAGGATTTGTTAGTCGGCTACACCAAGACAAAAGCGGGACTCGTCACTGAAGCTGACCGCTGACATCCTGAGTCACTCCATGACAATCTGGCACGACACCACTGGCGTCGCTGACATGGTGTTAAGGGCAGTTATTGCAACAGTGTGCGTGCCTGTAGACCTGTGTCATTCAGCCATCTGCCAATGGTGCTGGCACCATCAGGGTGACTCATGGGGGGCATCACTGCTCACTGAATGTCCACAACTGTGGATGTGGTGTCAGTCAGGTACAGCAATAAGACCCGTCCTTGCTTACATTACATGCGTGACGGAGCATGGAACTTGCAGCATGTTCACATGTCTACCCACCGAGTTTCATTCCTCTTGGTTGATTATTATCCGGGTGCACCTATTTTTCTAACGCCGAGTTTGTCAGCAGTCTATAACATGAGCCAAATAAGAGAGATACACTAAATACTCAGAAGTACAGCAGCTTTTTTTGCAGTTTCTAGCAAAACTACACAATGTATGCGCAATGAATGAAATACTGATCTTCCAGGAGGCTGTAAAGAGCCACTTAACCAATCACCATGATTGTATTACATGCCATGAGCATTTTCTCCAATCACAGATGAGTTTCTGTGAATAATGTGATGAATCAAGGTGTATATAATCCAGGACAGGTAAAATATTGTGGCTATAATAACACTTCAGGTTACTGATTCGGTGATGCAGTTTCACACAGGCATAGTCACATTGCAGATGCAATAATTATAAATAGCCATGTCACGTGGCCCGATTGCCAGTATTGTACTCAGACCTATTCATAGAACTGCGAAAGACATATGTACTTTTCACTCAAATGCAGTTGCTTTCTGAACCTACAAGAAATCAGAACAGGAACAGCTGTAGCACACAGGCTTGACAGGCTGAGAGCTGGAGCGAAGCAAAGACATTGTTCTCCTATCTCATTTCTTTTCAGGTTTTGTCCACCAACAAAGGGCTGTCGAAGTTTTAGAGGTGGATGGCTGGAGGGCCAGTTAACAAACGTCTTCATTCACCTGTTGCTGCTGCCATGATAATCCGGGTCCCCTTGAGCTACGCTGGCCAAAGTAAATCAATCAGGCTTTGAAAAGGTTAGGCTCTTGCTCTCCCGCCCCCCCTCCCACCACCCGCTCTATGAAGAGGATAAGAGAGGCGTACACATGGTAGAACGACAGCGACAGTCATTCCGGGCCAGACTTATCCAATCCTTTTGAAGGGAAAGTTTCTGGATGAGCAATTTTAGCATCATGCTCGGTGAATGAAGTAGGCCTGTGTTAAAAGCATAAGCCAATCATGTGCTCTCTCTAACTCCTTTCACTCTATCTATAAATGCCCTTTTTGTGAGTTGAGAAGCGCAGAGGTGGATCCTTACCTGAAAGAAGACAGCCATGGCAGCGATGATTCTCCTCTCCTTTATGGCGGTGCTGAGACTGTCGAAGTCATCTGAATTAAAGAAGTAAATCTGCATCTGTGGGCACAGACAGGCAAACGTGATGGGCTTTCATCGGCCTTTTCAGAAACTGACAAGGCACCGAACGGCTCGCACCTATGCACTGCTTCGCGAGGCAATCTGTTTTGATTGATACGTGCAGGAAAAAAAAGAAGAACGCAATTCCATAAAGCAACCCTGAGTAAAATAAACTCTGTATCACACTCACATCCTCATTCACGAACCAATACACAATTTGACACTCGTGACAATTAAGGATTATTCGTTCTCACAGAGGAAAGGATTTAGGAGCTCCACATCAAGCGCGCTCAATACAGCACGCTGAGCATTGTGTCCATGTGGCCATAAACATTGTCTCAGTGCAGTCGCACAAATGAGTTTAAAATAAATGCTAAATCCGACGCAAACAGCGAGAGAACGAAGAGAGAGAGAGGGAGAGAGAGAGAGAGAGAGAGAGAGAAAGAGAGAGAGGGAGATTGCTGAAGTGATGTGAATAGGATTAGGGCTCTCTATGACGATCACGTTCCGACTGAACTAATTCCCTGGCAACCTCTCATCCTTCCCTTCGCATCTTTGTGTTCCCTCACCATGTCAAATTGAGGATATTTGTTCATCGTTCCCCTTCGCTCCTGAAACCAAACAAGAGTGCTGCACGCAGCCTGTTCGCTTTCAGCCACAATGGGGAATCAAAATCGCTCCCTTTCTTAAACCCCTATTATACGGGCCGTAACAGGCAATGTTTACACCACTGCCTGCAAACTTCACATTGATGTCGCTTGTATTGGCGACTTTAGTTTAATCTGATAAGTGGGAACCCAGCCAGCGGTCAGCTGAAGTCATCCATGAATAATTGGATGAGGCTCACTGCATCTTCTCCGTGTTGTTTTTCGCAGATAATGCTCACCGCGCCACTGATGGTGATGCATGTCAATAATGTCAGTTATGCTTTGCAAATACTGTGAAGTTCATCCCTCTAATGAGGCAGGCGTGACCAAAAGAGATGTCCTCCACGGGCCTAGGTGTCAAAACTTGGTGAATAATTCAGTCCAAGGCTCAAAGACATTTTCTATGTAGAATTCACACTGACAGTAAAAGATCTAGTTAGGATAAGATTTATCCAGAGGAGACTCATCCTGTGCTGTGCTACCAGTTCCGCTGCAAATGCATTCATCTACGTTGACTTGTTATACACTACATCACTGTCTCTGATTTAAAGTGGCACTTATATCAAAGGGCATCCCACCAATGTTTTACACTGTGCGTATAAGTAAGGCTGCAAGCAAAGTCGTCCAGCAAGGTGTGATGTGGATTGTTCCATTCTAGAGATGAGTCAGAATTGTTTATAGTGGTGCTCATAGGAGCCAGGTGTCTGATGAGTTTATGAATACCTCTAAAATCTCCCTCACTGAAAAATATTATGCAAAATGATTATGACTGTATTGAGCAATATGTTAGTTTTACAATTACTGTTTTGTCTAAAACTCCACGCAGGCCACAGTAAGCCCCCAAATTAGCCCCCCAAAGAAAACACATTTTACAGATTAAACACTATTTTATTATTTTTAATACTACATATGAAACTCAGAACATCACTCTGGATAGAAAATAAAACACTGATTTGAAGTTGTAATTCTTCACCATCACTTGCTTTTGTTAGACCAAAGACTTCGAGACCGACGTGTGCAGAACTAAAAACCAGGAATGGTTTATTAAAAAACAGGCAATCACAGCAAGCACCAGTACACAGCGAAAACAACGGGAGAAGCTAAATCAGAGTCAGGGACAGGCGGAGGTCAGAACCAGGTAGAACAAGCAGCGAGGGCGAACAAGTTAACAGGGGAAAACCGAAGGGAAAAACCAAAAGAGAGCAAAAAACCAAAAGAGAGGCAAGCAGAGGTACGGAAAAGAGTAGTAGAGGAACGTAGAGTCAGGACCACACGAGCAAAAGGGATAAGGCGAAGAGACCTAGTTTGGCAAAGAACGAAGTTTGCGGGAGAGTGGCGGAAACCAGAGTAAGACCATATGAGGAAAGAACGCTCAGGATTGCTAACCTAGGTTTGGCAAAGCTTCGCAAAGTGTGAGCGTTTGTGAGTGAGGCCTGACACTTTCCAACAACACTGGTAGGAACACAACTTCCCACCACCACAACTAGATGGTTCATTAATACAAAAGATCCAATCAGTAAGAAAATGCTGATAGAAAGGAGAGAATAAACAAAACAATACTGATTTTGCCTTCTTATATCTCAACCTGCTCCTTGGCATCTTGATTTCTGGGTTTTCTAATTGTAATAAAATGATGCATTGATAAATAAAATGGGTTTAAAATTTTTTTTTTTTTTAAATATTTATCCTTTAATTCAGTTCTCCTTCTTCTTTTCTCATTCTCAAAATATTAGGAAAACCATACCAACCAATACACGTTTAAACACTGGAAAGAAAAAAACACTCATTATTTAATCATAAAATATCATAAAATTATTATTATTATTTATCTCAAATCTGTGTGTATGCCACAATCACTGGCACCAATAGATAACAGTGACCACATAAGACCAAATAACGGTGAAATCTAACTGAGCAATACTCCTGTTCAAACTTTAATATCAATAGGAGCACTATGACTTCCTGTCTCACTGGGATATGAATATGATGTAACATACAGGACAAATCTCCTTACTCATCCATCGCTGTGAGAAAGACCAGAGAATACAGGGCTGATCTGCCACTAAACGTTGTTGAATCGTATAGAAATCAGGAAATCAGGAATTCCTCCTTCAGGAGGAACATCCTGACCCCATGCACAGTAAGGAGGGTGAAAAAACCTCACAGCTGAAGAACTGAAGATCTTAGTCATGTCTTGGGGTGAACCGCCTCCCGAACTACAATAAGACACCACCCACATGACCAGGGGTGGCCAGAAGAAAGTCTCTGCTGTCAAGAACCAACAAACTCAATTGTCTTACAGTTACCAGACACCTCTGAAACTTCCAGTGGAACCATGCCATCAGACGAGACCAAAACAGAGCCAGAGGTGGATTTGGTGTAGACACAAAGACAACCATGCATCTTCCCCTTACTGTTAAGGATGCTGCCGGAGCTGTAACATTGCGGGGCTGTTTGTCTTCCCAAAGCTCTTCACAGTTTATTCGAATACATGGCATCTAAACCTCAGTCAAATACCAGAATACATAAAACTGAAACCTGGCCGTCTCAGCCAAGAAGCTTACCCTAGGTCCTAGCTGGATCATGCAGCATGACAATGATTTAAACCAAACCAATACAAAAACACTAAACAACAAGAGTGGATCTGAGAATCGGAAGGTTCTGGAAAGATTTTGTATGAATGAAAGATTTTACATTGCTTGCCATGTGGGGAAAGGAGGAGCACTAGGTATTAATAAAGGGAACCAGCAGTATAATCACACACTGGGGTTCATAAGATTTTGGTTAATATTTTTAATGAATCATCAGAAGCATAAGCAACAACACTTATGCAACAAAAATATATTTCCCTATATATTAACTATCAATATATTTAATTATTTAGTGTTAACTGATTTACTGATTAATTGAAAATATTTAACAAATTTAATATTCCTCCCGACTATAAAACATGAAACTGATTATTAATTAACTGGTAAAAAAACAGATATTTAGATTTTGAAAAAGTACTGAAAATATACAGACTAATATATTGTGTTATATAGTGATAAATATATTACAATATATTGTATAATACATAAGGAATTGCCGCTTTTCATATATTGTATGTATGGTAGTAAAATATATATTTACTTATATATTGTAATATATTTCATTTTATATGTAATAGACATCATATGTATTTCTCCATATGTGTTTGTATATATATAGTTTTATATATGTGAGAATATTTTCATACATACATGTGGCAATATATGTATATATTCTCACATATATAAAACTATATATGTATGTATGTATATATATATACATATATACATATATATATATATATATATATATATATATATATATATATATATATAGTTTTATATATGTGAGAATATATACATTTTTATATTACATATAAAATGAAATATATTACAATATATAAGTAAATATATATCATACTAGCGGCAATTCCTTATGTATTATACAATATATTGTAATATATTTATCACTATATAAATATATGCAAAATATATGCACTTGTTTCCCATATATGACATTATATTATTTAATATATTGCACTATATTTTCCAATACATTGCCATATATTATCGTTTCATAAGGGAAGGAATGTTTACGATAGCCTGTCGTGTTCACCAGGGGTGCCAATATTTGTTTAGGGCACTGTTAGTTCGCTGATTAATATGGATAGTAAATAAATTGCATACGTTTGCAGTATAATTATTGTGACTCTTGATTCCCATCACCACCACTGTAAAGAAAATTCCAATTCCATAACTTCCCCTACAATGCCCACCCAGAATGACTTTGTTTAATTGAATTCTGTGGATATTTAGAAAATGGTCTCTTTAACACAGCAAGATTTTTGCTGGTTTCACATACAACAAGAAAATGTGATGTTACTCAAACACTGCCAGATGGTAGAATAAATATACTGCACCTGCAGGTTCTGTATCAGTACTGTAGTCGTGTGGTTGCTTCATTCTCAGTGTATTTTGTCCTTGAACAAAAGTTGAACCTAGATAATGGTCTGCCTCTGAAACCAAGAGCAGTATGCCCCTGGCAACAAAACGCAACACAAGACCCCAGGGCATCTGGGCAAGAGCAGCTGAGCACCGAGCAGAACTCCCAGTCCAAACCGAGTAATTAGTAGCAGACAGCATAAGAAAGATTTGAGAAGGAATTAAACCTCTAATGCAGAAGAAGTCAAAGTCTGCCTAATGAAAACCAGTCTCCCTCAGACTTCCTTTAAACAGCAGCCTTTAATGGTGCCCATTTGCTGTCTGGATTAGCATTCACAGGCAGAAGCTGATTAGCCTTTTTTCCTTTTCTTTTTCACAAGCTTTAAATCACATTAGTCAACTCACTTACTCTCAGAAGCTGATTTACTCAGTGAAGATTGACCTGAGGTCTGACAAATAACTGCATCTTGTGAATACAGCAGGAGAGCAAACAGGAAAAGTGAGCCTAGGATCATATATAATAGGGCGACCAGACATCGTTTAAGTCTGAGGACAGTGGCCATTTTTGGTGGCCTGTCCCGGGAATATGGAGATGTCTTGTCACCTGGAGATGATCGCTTAGCATGTGTCATGGGAGTCCAGAGCATAATCCCGAACATCTCTTCAACACATTAAAAGACTTAAAGCTGGGGTGGGGTTATGGGACTACCACGTGATCTGTTTTATATAGCCATACAGTGTTCTTAAATGTAGCTACCATGCCATCTACAAATAGTCCATAATTCATTCTATTTAAAATTACTAAAATAGGCCTTCGCTGTCTCTCCTGAAATGGAGCTAGACCAGGGGTGTGTTTAGAGTCAGCCTATTAGGCTAGCAGCCTTCTCTGTCTCTCCAGAGATGGAGCTAGACCAGGGGTGTGTTTAGAGTCAGCCTATTAGGCTAGCAGCCTTCTCTGTCTCTCCAGAAATGGAGCTAGACCACGGGGTGTGTTAAGGGTCAGCCTATTAGGCTAGCAGCCTTCTCTGTCTCTCCAGAGATGGATCTAGACCAGGGGTTGTTTAGAGTCAGCCTAGTAGGCTAAGCAGCCTTCTCTGTCTCTCCAGAAATGGAGCTAGACCAGGGGTGTGTTAAGGGTCAGCCTATTAGGCTAGCAGCCTTCTCTGTCTCTCCAGAAATGGAGCTAGACCACGGGGTGTGTTTAGAGTCAGCCTATTAGGCTAGCAGCCTTCTCTGTCTCTCCAGAAATGGAGCTAGACCAGGGGTGTGTTAAGGGTCAGCCTATTAGGCTAGCAGCCTTCTCTGTCTCTCCAGAAATGGAGCTAGACCACGGGGTGTGTTTAGGGTTAGCCTATTAGGCTACCAGCTTTCTCTGTCTCTCCAGAAATGGAGCTAGACCATGGGGTGTGTTTAGGGCCAGCCTATTAGGCTATAGCCACTGGTCACCTTGTGCCACCAAAATATTCAGTATGAATATAAATTATGGGCTGTGGGAAACATGTCCCTGCCTCATCCCTGACATTTTGGATCCTTTTAACTTAGTTTCTAAAACGCGCCAAGTGAAAAATCTTCTGACGGGGAAGCAAAAAATAAAACTCTTGTATTTTTATTTTTTATTATTTCATTTACTGAGTGTTCCAAAGTTTAACCTTAGTTTTCTTCACCAGGTGGGCTACTGACGATGATTTTCTGACAGACTGCTAAGGTACCTATTTAATACCCTATTGTATCATCAGCTATAGTTTATTACAGTACTATGTAACTATACATGCAACTGGAACCGCCCTCTTTTAATGTCATACATAAACCATCAAATATATTGACAGCTAAACTGAATATATTTTCATTTCAGAAATCTGGTCACTTTAATAGATGAGCCTGGGCACATGTGTAATGGTACAAACATGTAGGCAGTGCACTGCATTTGTAATTATGTATAATCGTTAAGTGCAGTTGCGCTGTTAGACTTGGATTTTAGATAATTGGCCGCTCAGCGTTGGACTGACTCTGGAGCTGCCGTGTCTAGTATGTACAAATTAATGGAGCAACTCTTTTCACCTCTTCTTATCAGCCTTACCTCCTACAGGCCTTTCATGAAAATAAATACTTCACCTGTTTTCAAGGCAGAACTGAAAATCATTTTAAGCCTAATGGCATATTTCATAATCATAATGGCTTCACATGTTCCGGCAAACAGCCACAAAATGATAAGGGGAACAGATAGTGTGACTGAATAGAGGAAATGCTCATGACAAAACAGATAACAGATGCAGACATGTCAGAGTGCTCTAAAAGGAATGCTTGTGTGAAATGGTAGTAATTAAAAGTGAAGTAGTGCTTGTACAGTCAAGACAGAGTGCATATCAAGTCAAGACTAAGTCTTTGTTACCTTCCGGCTCTTCCTTTTAGCTCTGCTGTAATAGCCAGGCCTGCTGGAGTCACTGCTGCACTCTGTTAACACCATGTGGTGTGTTCAGATCTTCTGTCAGAGCTAACAATCTGTATGTTCTTATTGCCTGAGCTGAACTGCTGCCCATCCTGTGCGGTCTGATGCTATTACTACATCTGCTGTGATTGGGTGTCACTGCTTGTCTTTAACCACCACAGAGCTCCTGGCTGCCCTGCACTGTTGAAGCCTGGCCTGTGTCCTGCTGATCCATCCAATGACCCAACTACTTAATTACAGACTAATCAGCCATTTATTCCTTCACCTTACAAACACTAAACGCTCCTTTCTTCTGCTGTCTTGTTATCTAGTGTTGACCTGTGGAGGATGGGTTCTTCTTTTGAGTTTTGATTCCTCTCAAGGTTTTTTCCTTTTGAACTGAGGAAGTATTTCCTTGCCACTGTCGCCCTTGGCTTGCTCATGAGGGGCTCGGACACCAGATTTTATTTTATAAAATAAATGTTGACTTGATTTGACTCTCTCTCTCTCTCTCTCTCTCTCTCTATATATATATATATATATGCTGTAGTTTGAGTGTACTTGAATTGCATGTAGAATGTCTGAATCTGACATTACAGATATATATGTAATTCAAGCTACAGTTCTTTAATAAGCTATTCAGTTGAATGACAAAATGACAAATAGACCACAGTGATTTCCGATTCAGCATATTAACCAGAATTCAATATACCAGTAACAGACGACCTTACTTGCTCTGAAATCAGGAACTCCTACGCACTTCAGATGAGTGCAAAGTAGACTCGTGTGAACTCCACGGGAGCTCATTTGAGACTGACAGAGTTAATTTAACACTGGTGGTTTTACTGAGAGAGTACATGCTTGAGCACTACGTCTGCTAATTTCTTTAATTAGCATAGCTGGGTTGTGGACC
Organism: Prochilodus magdalenae; assembly: GCA_024036415.1. Lineage (NCBI taxonomy): Eukaryota > Metazoa > Chordata > Actinopteri > Characiformes > Prochilodontidae > Prochilodus > Prochilodus magdalenae. The sequence continues at coordinate 294,468 of JAMWET010000848.1, forward strand.
AGGCAAGTAAATGGAATAAGGCTATTACAAGGCTGAGAAAGATTGACACCTTTTGCTCATGAACAAAACTCAGCGGGCATTGTGTCGGTCAATAAATCAGATTGATCTGCATTTTGTTCAGATTACTGCAGCACTGTGAGAGCCGCTGCAACACAAAGCATAATGGCGAAAGTAGCAGGCCAGATCAAAAAATAAGCAACGCTGCTTCCTTTACCTCCACCGGAAACTTCCTTCCGTTAATGCTGTGCTCGGAGCCGGCTGATCCGTTGGTGTGACCCCAGTGAAACTCCACCTTCTCTGCCTTGAACCGCCCAGGTAGTGCCGCCCCTCTTACAAAGTAGTCGTTCTTCAACAGAATGGAGACTGGAGAAGAGGAATTGGGGAGGGGCGGGGGGGGGGAGGGGTGAAGAGGAAGGAAAGAAGAAAGGCATACAAATCATTACTGCTGCTAAGTTAGGAATTGACTGCTTCCTTCGGAGATCTGCTCACAGATCTGGAGAACAATGCAACGTTCTTCCTCCATCATTTCCACCCTGTTACTCCATTCACATCTGAGGAAAGTGCTTTACATGAGGTGTTAGGGCCGACTTAGACAGCAGCAAATGAAGCTGAAAAAAGCCTTTCCTGCAGCCAAATGTGCAAACACGATTCTCTGATTCGTCATATTTAAACATTTGGGTGGGGGGGGAATAAAAAAATAAAAAATAACAGAAAAAAAATATTTTCACTGAAAGATCTCAGGGGGCACACGCCATCAAACCCAGCTCTGCTACATCTGCAGTGACTTCATCAACTTGGATATTAAAGCCTGTCACATTTTGCTCCATTAGGAGTGGCCTGGCTCCATTTCCATGCCTGAAATGACATACTAATTCAGATGTGTCACCATTTCCAACGGCCTGTACAAACCCCCTTGTCTCTCTTTGTTTTAGGGCGAGTTCAGTTAAAATAATAGGGCAACCTAACCCCAGCCCCTGCCTAGAGCGAAGTCATGCAGCTTGGGCCTGAGCCAAGGTTTTAATTACTCTTTACGGCCTACAATAAATGCATCCTTTCAAACTGATCACCAGTTCGTTATGTGCAGCTTAAAACTACAGGGCGCTAATAATTGCCCACACATAGAAATGTGGACACTGCTGGATGGGCTGAATAGTTAATAATGTGGAATGTTAATGTATCATTTATAGGGAAGTATCTGCCAGTGATTAACTGAACTGATGGAAAACACAGGCTAATAGTAATTACACATGGACATGTGGACACTCTGTGGATGTGGATGAGCAGAACTGTACATTGTGTTGAATGATAAAGTGCTAATAGTGAAATATCTCCAGTGATTAACATCCACTAACCAAACTAGGCAATAGTACAGTTACTAGTTAAAGGGTCTGTTCAATTGCCAAACCAACAGTACATAAACACTGTTCAAGTGACACGCTCTATATATGGAAACGTTATATGATGTCATGAAAAGTATAATCATTTACATATATACTCCTATTTAGCCTACAGCAGTTTAGCCACGCCCCCTCAAAAGTTATAAGGAGTGTTTCAGCTAGCGCTGCTTTTTGAGCAAGCCATGATATATGGTAGCCAGAATAGAGCTAATACATACAGCTTATTGCATACACCAACCAGCCACTTTATTAGGTACACCTCACTGTATCTACACATTATCAACTTTATCAGCTCCACTTGCCAGCTGTTTGTCTGCATACCCTCTTTTTCAGTGGTCAGGACCCCCACAGGACCACCACAGAGGTATTATGTGGTTAGTGGATCATTCTCAGCACTCCAGTGACTCTGACATGGTGGTGGTGTGTTAGTGTGTGTTGTGCTGGTGTGAGTGGATCTAACACAGCTGTGCTGCTGGACACCTTAGTGTCACTGCTGGACTGAGAATCATCCACCAACCGAAACTAACCAGCCAACAGCATCCTATGGGCAGCGTCCTGTGACCACTAACGATGTACTAAAGGGTGATCAACACAAACAGCAGCAGATGAGTTATTGTCTTTGACTTTACATCAAGTGGGTGGAGCAGCAAGGTAGGAGTGGGCAGTGAGTGGACACTACTGCAGCGAACGCTCCAGTAGCACTGCTGTGTCTGATCCACTCACACCAGCACAACCGCCAACTAAATAAAACCTGCTCTGTGGAGATCCTGGCCTTTGACGATTGAATTACACCGTGCCCTTCTATAGTTAGTGGAGCTGATAAGATGTCCTTACTCCATGACTTCCAAATCCTCAACCACATATTAAGATATGATATGCTTTTATATCTGCTAATATCTAATATCACCCCTCCGCACACAATCCCTGATAACACATCTATACCAGCCTGGCAGGCATGCAAAGTCTTCGGAGGCTTGCGCAACAGGTCTATTCCATTCCTCCGTATGGCTCATCACAGAGATTAGGATGAATGGCGAGGAACCACTCGAGTGAGCTTGAGGGTACACAAGCTTTAGCGGCAGCTCCAACGTTTAATCCTGAGGCGAGCGAAAAGGCGTAGAGCGCGAATAAACAAACAGCGAGTCGGGAGGGATGAGAGTGGCGTTTGAAGAGAGATGGAGGGGAGAATGCGAGGAAGGAGGGGATGGCGAGGATGAAACAAGGGCCTGCGGTGACTTTATATCCACACACACATGCGCACGGTACGCACAGAGGGGGATAAAGACGCAGTGTACACAGGAGAGGCCATCCAAGCCGAGGCTTTATGGGATCTAATACAGTGATCTGTAAACTGAAGCAGAGACCCCTATTGCTTCCCTGCGTAGCGCTGCCAGCTTGTGTTGATGGGTTTGCTGCAAGGCTTTCCAAAAGCTCCGTGTGTTAAACACAAAGACAGCATGATAGACACAGTATGTGCACTCTGAATCACTGTTCTGTAATGTAGGTGCACATATCCTCATTTAGGCTTCACAGGCGAGCCCTTCATGGAAAATACTGAGGATACAATATCGAGACAGGGAGGCTGATTTGTTTTTGGGCTTAGAATTTCAGAGCTTTTTTTTTTTTTACCAATGAATTAGGGATACACTGATCCGATATTAGAATCGGATATCGGTTCCGATATTAACAAAATTAGCTGGATCAGGTATCAGATAATTAGGCCTATCCATGGGGCTGACCCCCACTTTAGTTCACTTGTGATGCATACCATAATGTCAATAGCATGTTTGCAAGGTGCCTGTGGGTTTGAAGTGAAGCAAGCCAGGAGCAAGCATGGGGCGAGCCAGAGAGTCAGCTGTATGGAGGTATTTTGCTCACAAACTTGGTAAAGCTTTGTTTATGTCAATCCCGATGCCTTAAATTAAAAAAGGGTACCGGATTGATATCGGTTATCAACTGATATGCAAAGTTTATGTATCGTGCTGATATCGAACATGGAAACGTTGGATCGTTGCAGCCCTACAATGAATGTACACTGTACTCTGTTTACACATCTCTGGATTACTGGAACCTTACATTTCTTGGCCTTTAATGCCCTTTAATGATGAAGGTAATGTTGCCATACCTTTCCCCAACATCCAAAAGACATCAAGGCACCAAGGATACTGCTGAACATTTTTAATCTGTGGTTTGGTTTTGATTAAAAGCTCAGATTGTTCATCTTTAGGTGCTTTATTCTTTCAAACTGCAGCCTGTGGACAATGGGCCAAGCATCTGTACTGACCATGTTAGGACTGCCTGGTACAAGTGCATAATTTGAGTTTGAGCCAATATTCCGGGGAATATATTCTGACTTTGATTATTCATAATGTTCAGTTCTCGACTGCTGCTAGCTGGGTTATCCTAGCATATACTTTGCCTGGCATATACAGCAGGGAGTGCAGGAACCGCACCAACCAACCCTGCTTTCCGCTACAGTTTAGCCCGTTGCGGAGAGCCACATTATCGCCCAGTTGCAGAACATTATCATAAACGCCGCCCCAAAGTTTCAGCAGCAGAGCGAGCATTAAAACGGGATCCGGAGAGATCTTCAATCCGTGTTTGCTATAAAAAGCAGATACGTGGCAAAGCAAAGGCCGAGATCAATGGGGATGTGTCAGACTTTGCGAAAGGCGTGTTTGATATTTGTTTGGACTTGTTCTTTAGCTGAGGCGAGGGAGGGGGGTGGTGGTTAGCCAACTCACTTCAAACAAAGACCTGATGCAATCATGTGTCATGATGAAATACTGCAGGGGAAAAAAAAGTCAAACTTTGTATCATTCGTGCAGGGCAATTATTTTGATAGTCTCGATAGCAAAAAAAATAAAAAGATAACTCTTTTAAAATGTGATTTGTTCAGCAGTGTCACAGTAATTACTCACCACCAGTTGTTCCACCAGTTGGAACAATAGGTTTATGTGATTCAACATCCTGGGAGCTTGATCTTCATTAAATGAGAGCCATTTCATGCTATTGGTGCCTAATATCATGCTTTCTGTTATCAAGGCTAGATCTTCTAATGTCAGTTTTTTTTTACCAGTAAATGATATGACTTTTTTTTTCAATTTAGCCCAACAACCTTTAAAACAGTTCCCTCACTTTTTTGATGCACCCTGTTAAGCAAGCAGAAAACAGCAATTTTTCATTTTAAATAAACACAAAATGTACATGCTTTTCAACTTATTCTTCATTTACTCTTCATCGCTTTATCATTTTATATGTGTGTGTGTTGTGTGTGTATATATATATATATATATATATATATATATATATACATAATATACATATGTATACACATGTTGTGTGTATATATATACACACACATACATATACATACATACATACATACATACATACATACATACATACATACATACATACAAATGTATAAATAACACATTTATATTCATTATATATATATATACACACACATATACATATACATACATACCTACCTACATATGTATATATACACATATATATTCATTATATATATACACACACATATATATATATATAATTTTATATATTATTTTATCTAGAATAGTGCAAGACCGTTCTGAGACAGAACTTCAATGGCTGTCTATACGGATATGTACAAGGTCCATGTATTCTTTTATACATAATATGTATATGTTATAATGAAAGCGACCCGCTACTCACTGGCGCTGACCTGTAGATCGTTTATGGTGTTTATGTGATATGTTAAGCTATGTGATATGTGTTTACAGTGTCATTCTGTTTTGGGGTTTAGTTGTGTGGGTTTCTGTGTGAGAAGGGATCACCAGCCGACTGGTTACTATATAAGGCTGCTGGACAAAAACATATTCATCTCTCACTGTATGTAATAGCATGTAATAGCATGTAATAGCATGTAATACCTCCAAAAGTACAAGTTACAACTGTGATTCGATTTGACATGGACAGGACAAGTGTCTGGATCAAAGAATTGTGCAGTTGGGACAGGCTTGGTGGATGGCTTCTCTGGGTTAATTCTGAAGACAGTTTCCTGTAGACTGGGATTTTAGCCGCTGCTGGTAGACCCATATGACCATACGCTTCCATACACCTACACATTCAGCTACTTTGTTTACACTATGGCACTCTGTACCACTTCTTCTCAATCTATGAATCCTGTCACTCACACCCCACATATACAGTCCTGTCATTCTTGTGCAGCGCCATCTGCTGGAGCCTGAAGTTACTACCACCTTAAACATGCAAGGTGACAAACTTTTTGCTGACATATTATGTTATTTTTATCTGACAATATGTTCTTAATAGAATTATAAATAAAACATATATGTTTTCACTTGCAACAGTGTTTAGCCTGAACACTTAGCAGACTGTTGTCCCTCATGCACTACAAGAGACCATCTTCAGGGACGTTCTTCATGAGTGCTATGAAAGTTACAAACTACTTTTCTAACCTGTTTTGCCTGTGTTCTTCATTGAGGTCTTGTTAGACGATTTGACCCCAAAGCCCTCCAGTGTGAGCTCCTGGCACTCCTGAGAGACCTGGGCATCTTCATCTGGAATGTCCACTGGTGACTGGTTCCTCTCCCCACACTCAGGGTACACAGATGGCCACCTTCCTGGACCATGAGCACCTAGAAGTAGACACAGATGAATAGATTACATCACCATATCTTTGTAAATCTAATCAGACATTTTTGTTTCTTTTAGCTTTTAAAACTACAAAGGAATTTACCAGTCTTTACCCAAGTGACCAGTATGCTGCATATGATCCCCTCAAAGGTTACGTCTTTGGTGTGACAGTGAGAACTCAGTGATCATGTATAAGACATTAGAGGAGTCAAAATAAAGCAATATGAAGTGAGAGGCTACACATTACAGTCATTCTACCACAGTTCAGGGCTGTTGTCAGACACAACACTGAGAGCCCTGATCACTGTGGTTTTATAAAGTGGTGAAAAAAACTATTTTCAATCCAATTTACTTTGAAATTTTTCACAGAAATCTGGATCCAAGTCCCTGGTGAACATACGGAGAGTGATGGGGGCAAAAAAACTCCCTAAGAGCAAGAGGAAGAAACTTTGAAAGGAACTAATGAATATCCAGCAGTGAATAATGAGAGGAAAAAGAAATGAACTGAGTCTAATCAGAAAGAAGAAGTGCTCAGAAATGCCTACCAGATGTTATCTGCTCTGAGAAAGAATGAGAATGAGGATTTAATTCATGAGTGCCATGAGAACGTGAGTATGATCAGGTAAGGAGGTCTGCATAGTGTGAGACAGGCATCAAACATCTAAATGAGTGAGTAGGCTTACTTAGTAGTCTGTGCAAAGGTTTGTAGGCATCAGCTCAGACAAAGCTTAGTGGAGAAAGTTATGGTGGAAAGTTATTGGCTCGCTGGTACAGCGGGGTAGCAGCAGGTCACCTCCAACCACACTTCCCACACACAGTAGATGGCAAACCCACATAACTTCCCCACAGTCCGGCAGAGAGTGACAAAAACCACATAGGCAAATTATTCACTAAAAACGACCACTTATTTATATTCGGCTCTCCTTCTACTCCCAAGAGTCTCCACGCAGGCCTGTAGCAGGAAGCTACAATATTAATGATAATCAAAATAAACAATTCCTCTGCCAAGCAATGTTCTTCTTAAGGAACATCCTATGACTGTCAGACCCGGAAGATCACTGAACCGCTAACTGCAGTCAACAGTCAACAGAAGCTCTGTAGCTAACCAGATCTCTAACGCCTCTAAGCTTACCAGAAAAAACTGCACCTTACAGCAGAACAATGACCTAAAACACGCTACTGATGCATCTAGGGAATGGCAAAAAGTGGAATCTTCATGACTGCCAAGTCGGATCCCAAACCTGGACCACTCAGAAGATGAGTCTACAGTCCACAATCCCATCAAAATGACTGTGACTGCATTTCAGACCTGCCAGGGCATAGCCAGGGAAGAGATCTAACGCTGGCTGTATCTATGTAGTTCAGATTCAGGCAGTCTTTGGTCACAAGTAATTTGTAACTAGCTACAATCTAAGAGGTTTTATGTTACAGTGAGGAAAATGAGTATTTGTAAGTATAAGTGTAACCAAGGAGTGGCTCCGTAAGAAGCATATCATGGTTCTGGAGTGGCCTAGCCAGTCTCCAGACCTAAACCCTATAGAAATTCTTTGGAGGGAGCTCAAACTCTGTGTTTCTCAGTGACAGCCCAGAAACCTGGCTGATCTGGAGAAGATCTGCGTGGAGGAATGGGCCAAAATCCCTGCTGCAGTGTGTGCACACCTGGAGAAAAACTACAGGACCTCTGTAACTGCAAACAAAGGCTACTGTACCAAATATAAACATTGATTTTCACAGGTGTTCAAATACTTACTTGCAGCAGTAACACACAAATAAATTATTAAAAAATCATACATAGTGATTTCCAGGTTTTTTTTTTAAGATTATGTCTCTCACAGTGGACATGCACCCAAGATGAAAATTTCAGACCCCTCCATGATTTCTAAGTGGGAGAACTTGCAAAGTCGCAGGCTGTTCAAATACTTATTTTCCTCACTGTAATATATAAGTAAACAGTCAGGAGTACAAAGAGGATGGTGAGATTTACTTTGCTACTGTTACTCTCCATACTTAGATACATTTAAAGGTAAATACTTGAGTACTTTTACTGAAGTGTGGGTTTAAAGTAAGGACGTTTACTGGAGTAATAGCTAAATAGCTACTTTCACTTAAATACATAGATGGTGTACTTCATCCACCACTGCATATTTACTCCATCTCAAATTCACCTAACTGCGTTTCTTTTGACTGGGGGAGGAAAATGGAGCACCTAAAGGAAACGTACAAAGACAGAGAGATGCCCCAGAAGGGATCCTTGATGCCCCAGTCGGGAATCAAACCCAGGCCCTTGTTGCAACCCACCATGCCACTACGTCACTCTTGAAGCACAAGCAGCATTACAAAATGTCCCTACTTACTTTATTTGCATCGTTTCCACCAGAGAGGCCTCAGATGTACACAGTACAAGTGTTTACTGCATTCTAAACCACAGATCCACATGCTTCCAAAGACTTCTATATAGCCCTGTGCTAACTATTGTGAGAAGTGACCTTAATATGTAAATATATGCCATGTCAATTGCTTGTCAGATCAAATATCAATATCAAAAGCATCAAAAGTGCTCCACATATCCTCAAACAGCCAAAATCTTTGGTTAACCTAAACTCCTCTATGTCTCTGGCCGCAGAAGTAAATCAGCTCATCAGCTTTGCAAATGTGAATTACCAAAATGTAAAGTCAACACAAGCTCATTCGGTTACTGAATCCTCCTCCCTGTGATGCGGCTGAGCTAACATTTGATATTCATCTGCATCCGAGGCTGCATGAGACAGAGAAATATGAGCACAGCCGCTCTGCAAACACAAGGAGCTGAGCTGATTAATGGTTTCATTAACAGTGGCAGCAGACATATCACAGTCCATGCTGAAATTAAATATGTACATGCTTGCAAATGCTTAAGGTGCTTAAACATCAGATTACGTTCCTGGGATTCTGGTACAGAAACAATAAAGACGAAAGGTGGGGAAGGTGGGGAAGAGTGCATGCTTATAATACGGGTATAAGCTAGCACAGTGTTTGAGCATGCAAATAAAAAGGAAGGACACAACGTAGATGTATTCACTTGCTCTGTGATAGGGGTATATCTACTTGAATTTGATGACCTTGACGTTAAGAGGTAGGATATTAAGACTGCTGTCCATAAGCCTATATCACTCCTATTATGCATTATTTGTCCAAAAGTTTGTAGACACTTGAACATCCTGCATGTCTTTTAAAAATCTAGGGTATTACTAGGGAGTTTTCAGGATTCAAGCGTTTGTTGTCATATTTGTGGCCTTTGCCGCAGTAACAGTCTCCACTTTTCCTCTACACTAGACTTCAGAACATTGCTGTATGCAGCCCCAGGAGCGTTAGTGAGATCAGGTACTGATGTTGGATGATTAGTTCTAAACTGCAAACTCATCCCTGAGATATCGAAAGCTCCCCAGCTCAATGCCAGGGGCTTTATATCCCTCCAGCTGATGCTTGGCTTTGGGCATAGAAAATCTAAGGGTCATGTGTGGCTGCTCAGTGATACAACTACAGTAAGGCAGAGTGGGCAATTGCACTGGGGCCAGTTTTTTAGGGGGGATGGGGGGTTGGCGGGAGGTTAAATCTTTATTTATAATAAATTCTGACACGATTAGATCACAGACAGAAAGATCTCATTTCTTTACTGCACGCCTCATTTAGCTTCCATCAACTACACAGACAGCCCTTTTGTCTGCTTATCTCCCTCTTATGGATAATCCTGCCATGGTAACTATTGCCAAATGAATCCTTCACCTGCAACATCTCATATATATATGTATATATACATACATAACTACATAAAAATTTGAATAATATTGTATATGTAGTTTGTTAAAATGCAAAGCAAATGAGGCATCAATATTTTTCTGGGGTTTTCAATCAATGGCATGACAATCATGACATCTATCACAGTGGCTAATGCCAATGTCAGCTTCAAAAGAGAACGCAACGACAATGGTTTACTTGGCAGGGAGGCAAGGATTAGGCTGCTGCTCTCCAAGAAGAACTTTGCAGCCAGTATGTTTTCTAAACATCACATGGACAAACCAGAAGATTACTGAAATAATGTTTTGTGGAACATGGTGGCGGTAGTATCATGGCTTGAGCCTGTTTTGCTCCCCCTGGGCCAGGATAGCTCACCATCACTGACGGAATGATAAATTCTAAATAATATCTGCAAATTCTAAAGGACAGTGTCATGTGATGACGTGTCCAAGAACTGAACATCAAGAGAATGTGGGTCATGAACCAAGAAAACCCTATACACAAGTGGTTTATCCAAAGAATGGTTGAAGAAGAATAGAGTTCATGTTCTGTAATGGCCAGACCTGAAGCAAGAAAACACACAACATCCCAGAGCTGAAGCTGTCCTATAAGGAGGAATGGATGTGCAAGACTGATTAACAGTTACTGGAAAGGTTTAGTTGCAGTTACTTCCGCCCAGGTTCATCTACTTTGGTCACTCACAGATAATATAAGATCTTTTTCCTCAATACAATAATAAGTATAATATTTCGTCTCATATGTTTTATTGGGTTCTCGGTTTCCCCTTTTAGGACTCATATACACAATTCTAAAGGGCTCACGGATTTAAAAGCTTCACTGGGACAGTAGTAAATAAACAATAAACTATATTTCCTATTTATTGGCTGTATTTTTTATTTATTCATTTATTTTGCTCTGGGGTCCATAAAACCCTAGTTGGGGCGCTGCGGCTGCTCCAGAGCATGGCACTGCATTGGCAAAAGCTTTCCTATAGTTATATGCAAGCACTGAGCCGCAGCACCTTCAAAGTAAATTGTTTAGAGGAAGTATGTGGATGCCTTGTGCTTTTACCAGTTGGGTCAGAACTGTCTGTAAGAGTAAATATTAATGAATAACTGGCAAACTGGCAAATCTTACAGGGTCCTAAAAGTGCCTGGTATTTTTTTTTGTCCATTTAAAATTGTCCTATTATTTTTTTTATCTCATAGAAATAAACAAGCCGTTTTTTTTTATTGTGCCTTTATGTTTGTAAAAATGTAAATGAGCTCTGTTCTGATTGGCTGCCCTGTTTAGTGCTTCCTTTGCCCAGGCTAAAATACTCCTTATCTTACAGTGGGAATGGGTGGGGCTGAACATCTATAGACCAAACAGGAAAACAGATGTAAATGTATTTGGTTTTTCATGACATCATAGGAACAATGAATTCAGAACAGGCTTTTTTCGCAGCCTGGTTTTGACATGAGGACTATAGGGACTGGGGAGTGAACAGTATGTTTAAACTTTAACAGCACTGATGTACTGTATCAAACTGTACTAGTCAAAAAACACACGGAGAAGTGTCCATCATATGGCTCCTTTAATTACAGCCTCAGCAGATGCGGAGCAATTCAATCCACGGGTCACTAGGCTAATGCAAAATCCAGAGCTAATGTATGGAAAGCTATGCTAAGTAAAGCATCGCATGTTTGCTTTTCCATTTTCCGGCTTTGTGCCGGCGGGGGTTAATGTATACTACACTGAATGCTATTGCAAAGTTGGAAAGGCAAAAATGGACACGCAAAGTTAATCACTCCTATTTTTAGGAACGGATCTCTCCTGCTATTAACCTAAACGTGCAGGCTTTACCATGGCAACTGCACACTCTCATCAAAACAACCAGGAACAAAATCTAACTATCCACTCTAATTTCATCATCATTACCGCACACTCCGAGCTGCTCTGCAGGGTCCGATAGTGAGGGAGAACGGAGGAGTGGGAATGGTCCCCTTGGATTAGCCCCAAATGAGCATTGATGGTTTCCATTACGACACTTTCACAGAAACAGACCTGTGACGAACTACCGGGATGCTTTATGGCTACAGTGATGCTTGTAAGTGCAGCCAAATCTAGTCAGGCTGCTATAAATATCGTACTGAACGGCTCCTACACAATCAAGACTAACTTGTATAATTGCTGTTAGTGGGTTCATGTCATCGTAGCTCTGACTCTAAGAATGTATATCATGTTTATGAGTGGAATCCCGCAGGTCTTCAGACTGAAGCTAATACACACTGATTCTATTGCTCAGTTAATTCCGCTGTCTTCCCCCCATCTTAAACCCTAACGACATTAAACTCCTGACCGTGTTCAGTTCCACCTAATTAGCTTGATGATACTGTATGACATGCGGGCGATCTCTTAAGATGCCCTGACCGATTAAAATCCAATACCTACATCTCCAGGCCAGGAACATGATGCCCCTGGGAGAGCGCGGGAGCTCTCTTCTCCCTCTGACAGATTAAGGTCAGATCACTTTCCAATGGGAGAGAATAAAGTCATGCTTCTCTTTTGTAAAGGAAAGGTTACTCCTCTTACCCAATTAATGAGAGGACAAGTAGGTCGTTTCAAAGTTCCAAGCCCATAGCTATGGTGTGGAAGTCTCCTCAGTGCCGTACTAATTGACATCAACTTTCCACCAACCTGGAAACATCACTAGTTTTAGATGCTGTCTTTCCAAATGGAATGTGGAAAATCCAGCTGATCAGAATAACCCATAATGCTACAGGCCTGTTTTCTGCTACAGTAGTGCTACTTTAGCACCCAATGAAGTTACAAAGACTGTTTCAGCCTGGATGGCTTTCTGAGTGAGGCACAATACAGGGCAGCCTACACATCTACATATTTACATATCATATACAGGGGTGGTTGGTGTAGCACAGCGGATAACACCACTACCCATCCAGGAAGCTACAGTCCTATTGGGAGATTGGGGTTCGTTTCCTGGTCTGGGTGACTATGCTGTGCTACACCAATAAGAGTCCTTGGGCAAGATTCCTAACACTACACTGGCCCACCTGCAATATAATTAACCTTGTAGGTCGCTCTGGATAAGAGCGTCAGCTAAATGCCAGAAATGTAAATGCAAGTCTTAAAGGCACAGTAACAGCAAACAGCCCCTTCCTCTAATACCATCAGATACTCAGGTAAACATTATATAGTAGTGTATTTTAAGTATTTTTATTTTACTATATATATATTAAAGAAAAACATGTATCTCCATTTTTGTTGATTTTTATTTTTTTGCCTTATTTGACCACATGAACTGCCGTTTACACTGTGTGTGAATTTCATGAAGAATGGACCAACAGAAATGGTGCAAAACTGCTTGGAAAGATGTCTGGTTTCATTGACTTCCATTCAAATTAAAGGAGGTTTTTAGCCTCTCCTGTAAAGTTGCCATTTTGGAGATACCTGTTTTTCTTTGGACAGCGACGATAGATAGATAGATAGATAGATAGATAGATAGATAGATAGATAGATAGATAGATAGATATAGTTGGAATATACAGAATAGTTGGATTGAAACGTGGTGAGTAGGTTTGACATTGTGAGACATGTGAACGATTCAAACTTTACACCCGGCTGTGTATGTGACGTAAGGAAGGGCCTTATTGCTGTCACGACTGCAAACATTCAGTGAGCAGTGAAGTCATCCTCCGTTCTTTAATATGTAGTTAAGTATTTCTAAGTGAATCTAAGAGGTGTCTCAAATAGTACTGCTAAGTACAATGCTCAATACCACTAATGATATATATTTAGCATACTAAGTGTCCTTAAGTTAAGTACTCCTCTGTGTACTTTCTCTTCTCCCGGATAAAGAGGATGGAGGATGGAACAAGGTCGTGTAAGCAATAATGCAGACTCCTTTTGTTACATGAAACTCCAGGAATATTAATGTGAAATAAAACAGAACATGCGATAAATGCAAGAGGCCAAAAGTGTCTCGTTTACCATTCCAAAGAACCCCTGTGTTTTACAGACTATACCTTACACCCCTTATTCCCACCAATGCAAACCACTTCAGTGAACAGTTTCAGACTGACTGGTGATCAGAAGCCAATTTTGCAGAATAAAACTCGGCATGAGTCATCCAGCTAATTGCCATTTTTTCTGTTTAAAAACAGCGGAAAGGGGAAAAAGCACCTTCGTGGCTTTCACTGTATGCTGCAGGCGAGCGGCTGTGCCGCAGGGGGCTCCACGTCTCTGCTCTAAGTTCACTTGTTCAAATCACAGCCTGGCTTTCAGCTTTTTCTGCCTGAGTTTCAGGGCCTCACCACTAATGCGAATCTTGGATGGATGTTGGATTACACTCGCCCGCCTCCCATCGATTTCTTCCCAGGCCACCCTCCTCCATTTTGATTTGTAAAGTGCTGGCAGAGTCTGCCCGTACTGGCCGCCTGCGTTAGGTCCCGCCAGGGGGTTAGATCTCCACACGCAGACACTTGTCCTCATAACACTGATTTCCCTCCAATTCAGTTCTCAGGCTCAAACCCCCAGGGCTCCGCCGGGCTATCGCTCTGCTGTGGAAAGCTTAAAACACCTGAGTGAAATTGTGTCAAACTCCCAGCGTGAGACTGACTCTCCGACTTTATCAGTGATTTGCTTTCTGTAAGCCGTTTACTGCTAATTTAGTCATTCGCAATACATTTGTTAGACCCGAGGGCAGATATCATATGCATTCGTTATTCACTTACGAGATGCTCCTGAGACTTTCTCATACCAAAATACATATATCATAAAAAGATAAATGAACTTTTTGATCCTGCTGCCCAAACAAACATAGGCATCAGCTGAGAGTCCTATTTAATTCATTTTCAATTAGCACCAGAAAAGGACAAAGTCATCAAGTGTTATTTAATCAGCTGATCAGGGAGTGATGATGTCAAACTGCTCCTCATAATCCTGCTCTTAAGAATACATCACAATCAAGATTCATTGCTAGGACTATTACCATGTTCTCAGGTTATGCGAATAAGCACAGGAGGTACTTAACCACCTTTTATAGGTTGGCAAACTTTTCACCTGCAGGCTTGTGTCTTCATAGCAGGGAACTTTCACAGCTGCAGCGGCAAGAAAGCCCTTCAGCCTGTCTCACCTCTTACAAGAACTAAGCATGCAGTGTAATTCCACCATCTGGAGTGCATACGAAACTAACCCACAGCAGGGCGAGCATCATTACTCAGACTTTGTTCTAGCAACTTTGAATGTAGCTGGTGAAGAAACTGACCAAATGTCTGATACTTTTGTAACACTGCATCAACCCTTTATCTATCCAATGGGCTGATTATCACTAAACACGCCATTAAAGGTGCAATATGTAAGTTTAAAACGTTCTAAAAATCTAGTAAAATGATCAATATAGATAAAAATAACCAGCTAGAGCCCATCCTCACTCATAATACCACATTGTACCTCGGTGAGCTGCTGTAGCTTCGAGTCTGCTATTAGCCCAGCATGAGAGGATAAAAAGGTAACACCCAGTTAGATCATTTAAGGGCAGGTAGTCATAACAACACAACAATGACTGAAGCTCTAGGCAAGAATCCATGCTCAGGATCAACCAAAAGAAACAATATACATAGGCTCCTTAAAACTGCTGGTAAAGCTAACATTGAGAAGGAACAACGGTGCATTTCCTTGTTTCCTACAATAGGTTTGGATACCATAACTTTCTGGTGATGTCCTGCTTCCTACTGTTTGGAGTATGAATTTAACAGTTCGCGTCATCTTATAAATTCCTCATTTAAGTACAAATGATTCATTAGATTATATCCACCATATCCAGGAAACCAAATTATCACCCCATTTAGAGACCCTATTAGATAAATGGCAACCGAAGCTTTCCTCTTTAAGAGAGAGGAGAAAACAAGCTTCACATTGGTGTTAAGGCAAAAACTGAACACAGAGAAAATAAAACCGATGAAAAATGCGAAAAGAGAAGCTGCTGGTGATGATCACTTCAGAGTCCAGACCTCTACATCGCTAAATGTGTTTAGGATTTACTGGATCATGAGAAGCAGAAAACACTGTCTTAAATTTTATCTTTTCAGAAGAAAAATAGCCCCACAAATTTCTTTGAAAAACTGAAACCAAGTTTTCCAAAAATAATGAAACCCCTCCTGTTATATAAATTTTTTTCTGCTTACTCCCGGACAGTGAAAAATGAATAACCTGTACCTAATGGCCATTTAGACTGGGAATGAAATGAATGAAGTGTGTCTTTTGCACAGTACAAAATCTTTTAGCTGCATTAATATACAGCAGTAATACAAAAATACATTTCAGAGCATTTCTATTAGTACATTAGTACATTCATCATGAAATGTTTATGTTTAGACAAGGTATAGGACTATATATATATCCATGAGAAAATGAAAGGAATAAAAACTACATTATTAATGCAAAGCTATTACAGGCTTCTGGTGTGATTTGAGCTACTAGGAAAAAACGTTCTCATTTTCAGATAGGCAGCATGCTGACCACAGTGACCACACACTGTTCTTTCCTCCTCTGCTGATATGAAGGCACGGCGGGTACTATTCAGTCCTGGATGCCTCTCCACAAATCTTCATCGCTCTGTTTAATCTTCCACTGTCTAGAACTAAACGATTGGCACTGGCTGTGTCACCGGTCCTGCCAGACTGACCGATCCTCCCTCTCCTTTATGTGACAGTGTGATTGGCTTCCCTCCTGCTTTGTCTGGGATGTGCACTTTTTAAACACACTCTCAGCATCTATAGCTCTGTGGCACTGCTTTACTCTGAAACAAGAAACAGATACGCTGCAGCATGTGGTCTGCTGTCAGAACGGCTCATATGCTCCAATTATGTGACAGACAGTAGCACTGAAAACAGAGAAAAGCTGGGAATGTAGTGCCATACTCATGGACATGTTTAGCAAATAGCATGATCTGATGTCGTTTGCAATTGCTCCCCTCATCTCTCCTTACCATGCATAAAGTAAATCAACAGAATAAGAAATATAAGGTTGATGAATGATAAAATACACAGGTGAAATTAAACAGCCTGGTAATCCCTTCCTATTAAAACCGCCTATTTGAAAATACCAGTTGGCCAGTTCATAATGGATGGACCAGTAGAGACTGTTCAAAATGACATTCAATAAAAAATTTGCTCTATTAGCAGATTATAGTATTTAGTAACACCTGACTGAGGGACAGCAATTGTTAGGCTATGCCTTTCATGACTACTGACATGAATCTACATAAGCATTTATAAAGCATAATTTGTCATAAAGGCTTTCTTGTTATGCATGATTAATATTAAGACACCTGAGAGAACTTTCAGAACAACGTTTAGAATGACCATTCACATGTAGGTGTCACGTTGCCTTATTAAAGATGCCCTTCAGTAAAAATCTTACAGAATATATTTTCCAATCAAGCCACCTGAACATGCACTGGTCAGTAAATAGTCTGGGGGCCTCTGACCATTTGCTCTGAAAGAGGTTGTTGCAACTACTGCCAGGAGTTTATGGAAAACATATAGCTGGGACAGATTCATAAAACTTACTTCAAACAATGTGTACGGCTGGTTTGCTGAAATGATGAAGGAAAATAAAAATCTGAAAATTAAAATCAGAAAAATGGAGGAAAAAGAGTGTTAAATTTTAGAGCTATTAAAGTTATTTTCTAGTAAATAAGAGCTGGTAAATAATAGTAAATTGTTTGGGAAAAAAGCTTTTTGATACCACAAAAATATGAATAAAAAAGAAATTAGATTAATTTTTAATATGTTCTCATTAGCCTAAAAAAAGTATTAACATGAATTAAAGTTTACCATGTTATTATTTTCTTACAAAATAAAAATTAATTTGACATGCTGGAATCCATAACTACAGTAAGCTGTTTATCCTTTACATTTACGGCATTCGACTGACGCTCTTATCCAGAGCAACTTACAAGGTAAAGCATACTACAGGTAGGCCAATATAGTGTTAGGAGTCTTGCCCAAGGACTCTTATTGGTATAACATAGTGTGGTCACCCAGACCAGGAATCGAGCTCCAATCTCCCACATGGTGTGGCAGCTCAGTGACAAATGGTGTTATCGGTTGCGCCAGACCAACCACATCCTCATCCTTTTATTTCTCTTTTTCAGTTTTCTCATGTGAAAATTACATTTTAACTAGAGTATATAACTCTTACTATGGAATATGGAATATTAATATGGAACGTGTAGTTAGATGAGGAGGCAGGATGCAAGTGCAGTTTTAAGGTTCACTGTGATCCAAGCTAAAACATGTAAAAGATTTCATAAAAGCAGCACGACAAAGACGACAGTGAGAATTATAGATAGTATATAGATAGTAACAGTATATATATATAGATAGTATATAGATAGTAAAAGAAAGTAAAGACTACCTGAGGGTAACCAAATTAAATACCAGGCTGCAGAAAAACGGGCAGAAAACAAACACTGAGCTAAGACGAGGTAAAAACTAGGGGTATAAATACACAGAACAAACGAGATACACCGGGGGCTAACGAGAGGACAGAGACTACACACAGGTGTGGGGAAGAGCCAAGGGGCAGAGCAAAGGAGGAGCTGGAAAACACATGGTATGAGAGCACATGGAGGAAGGTAAACTAATGCAGAAACAGACGGAACCAAAGAAAGACAGAGGACAATTACAAACAGGGAAATTCAATTTTCACATAAAAATTAAAACTCCACTATTGAATATTACTGACTAGTAAAATGCAATCTGAAATGTATTGTTAATATAATTTTTATATATATATATACTATATTTATTATATATATTTATTATTTACATGTACAATATCCATTGATATACCAAAAAATATTAAAAGCAGTAAAATCAGTTCCAGCATGTATTTACCTTCTACATGTCAAATTACTCTTAACTGATTTTGATTTCAAGCTAAACCTGCTTTCCCTGTAGGAGTGGAGAGGTGCAAAACACTCAAGCTCAAGTCCCCTTCCACCTCTCATGTACCCCAACAGCAGATGGAAGGTTTGTCGGGACGCTCAGTCCAGACCAGTCAGTGGGTGTACATGTGTAACATATTGATTATTCTCCTGGGTGACCAAATTAGTTTTTTCGTATTTTGTAGAAAATATGATTTAATCAGCTTCTTACCGGGAAAATTACCAGAGTGGTTCAAGGGTTATTTGTTGCCAGGCTGTGTTTTTTTCGGAATCCCGAGTGTATTGTAAACAAGATAAAAGCACAGCCGTGCCACACACTGTGCAAGCTGTGAAACATGACGGTAATCCTTGCTTATGAAGAAGAAAACATGTTTTAATGTCACGCTAAATCAGGTGCTGCATTTTGGGAATTGGGCCGAATGTCTCTGACCTTGCTGACCCTATTCAAACCCCCCCCCAAAAAGTACAGTGTTTACATTTACATACGAGGATAGTTTATGTTTTGTCTGGATTATTGTTCACATACATGCGATGAAGTGTTTCAGGTGTTATTTTGTCCCATTCTAACTGCAAACACGTCTTAACGGGTGCAACAGTACTAAGTTGTCACATTTCTTGTTTCAAAACTCTCCATTCTCTGCTGGACAGGTCAGGACTGCAGAAAGGCTGGCCAATCCAGAACCCATACTTTCTTCTTCTTCCCTTGGTGTGCAGCGTGTGGTTTTACACTGTCTTGTTGAAACGTGCATGGCATACCATGCCAGAGCCTGGGCCCACTGCTAACAACAGTCAGTAGGTTTATTAGAACTTAATTCTGAATGTTTTATTGATTTCTCATCCATTATAAATTAATCTACAGCTCTGTTCAACATTTCATTTTGCCTCTGACACATTAACTGAAATATGTGATGAGATATGATGAGATCATAATATGTCATCTGAAATAACCTTTAAAAATTATGATTTTACAGGAGAATGATGAGCTTTTTAAACTTGCAATTTAGACCAATTGTATTGGTCTCTCCATCATGAATATTCACAACTTGTAAATTGTGCAAAAACATATATATATATATATATATATATATATATATATAAAAAACCCTACACCACCGATCGATAGAATAAATACCCTCACGTTCACTTCTTCTAAACCGCGTTATCCCTCTGGGATCTGGGGGTTACTGGAGCCTATCCTAGCATTCAACGGGTGGATCGCAGGAAACTTTTGGGAAAAATTGTGGAAGAAGACTGGAGCACCCAAAGGAAACCCACACAGACATGAGGACATGCAAACTCCACAGAGATCCCAGACCCAGGATGCCCAGGCTCTTTTGCTGTAAGTGACAGGGTTTTAATTAGTCTTAAATTCATAACTCACAGTGTACTATATACTACATGTGCAAAAAAGCGCAAACAGAGATTAAACGCATTATAGTAGGGGAATGAATAAATGAGTGTATGACTGCATGTGTATAGGGTGACAAGTGGCACGTCATGGGTGGATGGATGGGTGGGTGGGTGGTTGGATGGATAGATGGATGGATGGATGGATGGATGGATGGATAGATAGATAGATAGATAGATAGATAGATAGATAGATAGATAGATAGATAGATAGATAGGTTTGGAAGGATGCACTAATTTTTTCCATGACATGGTTTCCGGTTCTATAAGCCTCCAGCTGTACGTAGAAGAAAATGTCTCTGGCTTGATTTTTCCCTGCCCATCTCAACTAACATGGACTAACCTCACTATTTCATAATGTTAACATGCAAACATGCACCACAGCACGTCCTCATCTTCAGCTTCCTCTTCACCTTCAAAGACATCTGCCTTGCTTCGGAAATGTCCCTGCTATTCCCGATAACGTAGCAAGTTAAACAGATAACAACATGTGCCATTCTCTCTTAAACAGAGGGAGATCTACCAAGAGACTCAGACAGAAGGCACTCCGTTAAGTGGCATGCTTGGAGGATAATCCGATCGCCAACCGCAATCTAATTTCCGAGACAGAACACACTTTCCGTGCCTGACAATCCTTTCACAGTTCTGCCTAAAACAAGATCTTTTCACCCCGGCTCTATAAATTATAGAGCCGCAGGATGATGCTTCCGTCACATTCAAGGTACTCTCAGCCTGAATGAATTCATTATGGCCTGAACTCTACTAACCTCAACTTTTCCTTTCCATGGCCCTTAAGTTCTGCTAGAATAAGTTTAAATGTACTTAAATGCATTACCTTGAGTGAAAGGAAGGCGCATCATATGCCTGAAAAGCACTTTAATCGTTTCACTGACACGAAGTGGTAGAGTGAAAGGTCCAGGGCTTCGTGCGTGTATTTTCAGATTCTTTCTCCCAGAGAAGAAAGAAAGTACCCCGCTACAGTCCACTTCTCCAGCTGAAGGTAACCAAGCAAGGGTATGTAGTATCCTATGAATCTGGTATTGAATGAAGCGTTACATTGAAGGCTACATTGAAGATACCACTGAAAATAAGAGTTTCATTACAGGACACACGATGAACTGTTCTCAGGAACTGTACAGCCCATGACACCCTGTAGTTACCTGCTACCGGCTCATGCAGCCTCTGAGAAGCTCAGGAAGCATGCTCACTGTTAGGGCCCATGAACGAAGGCCCATGGTAGATGTTTCATTTTGTGTCAGAGTGCAGGTTTAATTTGGCTTGTTTGTGTGTGCGGAGGGGGGTCACCGTGAGGGTGCATCCTGGGGCTAGTGGTGACCTCCGCGTGAGTTCAGTGCTCTGTATCTGCCTGTTCCCTGGTGCTTAATAAAAGAGCACTCACTACTCATAGCAGAAGCCTGCTTTCTCCTGGGTCTTCCTCAGTGTTACACCGTTTCTACAAAGTGTTTTACACATACAAGAAACAGCAGAGCTATATTATATTATAATTAATAGTAACTTTATTAGTGTGGTTAGTAATGTGGTTGGTGTAGCTCAGCGGATAACACCGCTACCTGCTAAGTAGCCACCATCACACATGTGGGAGACTGGGGTTCAAATCCCAAGCTGAGTAACAATGCTATGCTACACCACTGCTTGCTGTGGGCAAGACTCCTAACAATACATTGGCCTACCTGTAATATGATTAACCTTGTAAGTCGCTCTGGATAAGAGCGTCAGCTAAATACCAGAAATGTAAACGTATTAGAGACACAAATGATTGATTTCAATTATACACCAACTGTTATTCATTTTAACTTTCTCTTTGGCAGATTACTGGCTTCATCTAAAAGATTATACGTAGTTATAAAGTAATCTACAGATAATTTAGATGATTTCTTAAGGTTTACACACTTATCAAAATAATAGTTGCACCCAGAAGGAAGTGTGGGACTGCAGTGCTAGTGGGAGGGAAGATAAAGGTTACCAGGAACAATAAATGATGATTTAAGACTTTAATCCTTTGTTGATCCCACAGTGGGGAAATTTAGTCTCCGCATTTAACCCATCCGTGAAGTGAAACACCCACAAACACACTCACTAGTGAACACACACACTAGGGGGCAGTGAGCACACTTACCCAGAGCAGTGGGCAGCCCTATCCACCGCGCCCAGGGAGCGAATGGCGGTTAGGTGCCTTGTTCAAGGGCACCTCAGTCATTACTGTAGGCTCAGGGAATCGAACCTGAGACCTTCTGGTCACAAGGCTTGTTCCCTAACCTCTAAACTTCCCTAAACTTCAATCATTTACATGTCTCAGAATGATAAATCTGCACACCAAGTTTCATTCCTGTAGGTTGATTCCTTCTAGATGCAACTAACAGTGTTTAAGGTTTCCGGTTCAACAAGTGTTCTTGTTATTGTATTTAGCAACAACTGTTATACTGGTACACTTCTAATCAGATCCACTGATCCTAATGTTCTACCTCCATGAAGTGGGGTGTCAATACAGCTACACAACACAAGGTCTTCTGTGCATGACAAAACATAATGAACATAAACTTGGGTCATGGACAAAAGTTATTGCACATGTAATTTGCATAGAAGGTCCATATTTATTTTCCCGAAAATGACCAAAGGTAGTACATAATTTAACCAGGGGTTCGACTGGTACCCTCCCAAGTGTATTAAATAGAGGGAGATCCACCAAGAGACATTTAGAAAGCTTATAAAAGACTTCATCACACAAAACATATGATTTAATATACAAAGACTGTGTGGCAATGCACCCAAGTAGCTGCACCCATCAGACTCTGTGTGAGAGCAGTTGGAGAATTCAAATATGCATTATCATCATGCAGAGTGCCGACTAATCACTGCTGATTCATCAAGAAGGTAAATTTAATCAGGGATTTTTACATCATATAATCACGTTTAATCAAGTAGGGGAGTGTGATGGGAAGGTTACAGCCTCAGCCCCCTTTTGCCTTAGCCTCTATAACTCAGTGGCTGTTTGTGCTATACCTCTCTATATATTATTCCCATATTTGCCAGACAAAACAACCATGCTGTTTGTAAAACAAGTAGGTGCGAAATACAAAGAGTTCCATTGTGCACATTGTATACCAGTATACATTACAGACATCAAATGAAACTAGAGGAACTGCAGGCCATATCAGTTAGAACAAGCGATCTCCACTCGCAGCACCACATAGAGCTTTGAGCACAAAAGCTTTACCAGACCCGGTCATCCTTTTCCGAATCACCTAATGAGATGATGCTGTTTGTCTGGCTGACTCGATAGTTCTCTTCTTCATAGAGTTCTGCCTCTGACTCGATAGGTTTAGATGCATGCTGGCTGTGTTTAGCGACGGCACAAACTGCTTGGGTTCAAAGCCTGATTTGATACAACACATAGCGGAGCTGCTTGTTTTGAGTTCCCGCGTATGTGCAGTGATTTGGTCCTCACTGCTGTATTTCTTTGTTTCGCTTTATGCTCGGCTTGTCTCAATCCGTACTG
Source organism: Prochilodus magdalenae (assembly GCA_024036415.1). Taxonomy (NCBI): domain Eukaryota; kingdom Metazoa; phylum Chordata; class Actinopteri; order Characiformes; family Prochilodontidae; genus Prochilodus; species Prochilodus magdalenae. The sequence continues at coordinate 318,163 of JAMWET010000848.1, forward strand.
CAGCGGCCATGCCACTTGTAGATCGCAGAGGGTCACAGACTTACTGTCTGAAAGATCCTGATTTTAACCATTTAGACATGATGGATGAGTTACAAATGATCGACCACCAGCTCAAAAACACTCACAACATTTAACCTTCCATAATACAAGCACTACCCCAACCTGAAACTCAAGGAATTCAAATTTCTTACCTCAAAAATCTGCTATAAAACCAAATTACTGATTCACACAAAGTCCAAACTTCACCCGTAAGCCCGGGATGTGTGTGGGTGTGCACAGAAGTGATACCCTCCCTGTAGCTTATTTCTGAGCATTAAAACTTAGCCCATAAACCAGCCCTACATCTGTGCTTTCTATTCAGTTTCTTTCTGTTTGTTTTATACTGTAAAATAAAGCGCTGACTGTTTCAGCCAGATGGTGGCTTTTCATCTGGTGGTTAAATACAGCAAGTTGGATGATGTTTGAATGACAAGTCAATCTCACTCCTATATCACATTTCCACAGTGTGACTTATGCGTTTCTATAGTGTGTCTATTGTGTGAAATATGGCATCAAGGAATGGGGAAACACAATACTAGTTAAAATGAGATCACTTTCCCCCACTGGTGCAAAGTGATGTGATGAAATGCAGGCACAGTAGATTTAGATGAAGCAATAGTCATTACACAATGATGGAAAAAATAATTTTGTTTTGTAGATGAAAGTGTAAAATGTTCTTATAATGACATTGAGCGAAGAAAGTATAAAAGTCACTGTTGGTTTCAGCTTGACTTGAGTCATCATATGTTTTGTACACTGACTGGACAATCTGAATTTCGACCCTAATAGTTCTTTATTTATTAAAACTCTGGGTGCAGAAATTGGATTTAAAATAGATTAACATGCTTACTCTACTCAAACGATTACATTACAGGCATTTAGCTGACACGCTTATCCAGAGCGACTTACTAGATTAATCACATTACAGGTGAGCCAGTGTAGTGTTAGGAGTCTTGCCCAAGGACTCTTATTGGTGCAGTACAGCATCACCCAGATCAGGATTCAAACCCCAGTCTCCCACGTGTGGTGGTGGCTACTTGGCGGGTAGTGGTGTTATCCGCTGAGCTACACCAACCACATTGTGATGCAATGTGATGCTGCAGCGGAATAAACGCAAAAGGCCTAATTCAGATGTAGGATTTCAGTGTTCTTGTTATTGTATTCAGCAACAACTGTTATACTGGCACACTTCTAATCAGATCCACTGATCTACCTATGCAGTGGGGTGTCAATCCAGCTACGTAAAACAAGGTCTTCTGTGCATGATTTAATTAAATGGGAAACTTGCCTAGAGTCATAGGCAAAAGCTTTTATCATCCCTAGACAAACATAAGAAACATAAACTTGGGTCATGGACAAACGTTATTGCCCATGTAATATATTACATGTTATTTTTTTAATATGTTAAGTTCAACAATAAACAAAATATATTAACAACTTGCATAGAAAGTCCAAATTTATTTCCCCGAAAATGACCAAATGTAGCACATAATGTAACCAGGGGTTCGACTGGTACCCTCCCAAGTGTATTTCAATACAGTACTTACTGACAGCTAGCATATTCCCCAGCAACCTTTTATTTCTTGAGAAAGAGAAGGAAATATCTACGGTACAGTGAACAGGAATGTCTTTTTCTTTTTTCGTGCTCTATTTTTTTCCCTTCTCCTTTCACCAAGCCCTAAAACACTCATCTTTGTCACGTCCTGCCAAGTCATATCATTCTCACTGCATTTTAATTAGTGTTCAGAACAATCTCACCAAACAATTTGAAAGCACTGAATTATATCTCGGTCTTAGAATAGCAGGCTAATTAACAGAGACACTAATTGGATTAATTCTGCGTGATCTGATTCCCAGACAGACACAGGAGCAGCGAGACAACGATAATGAGAATAAGAAAAAACTTTCAGAATAAATGTCCTTGTTTTCTGCGACATTTGTGATACTGACAGCCCAGATAATATCGACTGAGGGGGGGGAGGGTTTGTTTTTCTGGATTTCAAGGAAATTTTTTAAACCTTTGGAAAAATAAAGGTGCCAAGAAGGCACTTCTCATTCCTAAAAGAAACCACTGGATGGCTTTAACAGCACCATTTGTAAATGTGATGTGTGAACCATAATGTAGATGTTCTGTACAAAGAGAAGCATTTTGCTAGAACTGTATGTTTTAGCCAAGAACCCTTTATTCTTAAGAGCTTATGTCATTTCAAATTGGCCAGATGCACATTACACACGAGCCCCTAAAATATACGGCGTTATAAACACGATACATATTAAATGAAGCAATAAACTGCATATTTAACTGAAGTGAACTGTAATTGACTTGACCAGAAGTAAACACGTATACAATGTTTATTTAACAGTCCTTTAAGTGTCCTTTCATTTCATTTAGCTTGGGCTCATTCATCCATCATGATTACAGTCATATAAACAGTAAACACAACAGGAAGCACAAGCAGTGCCACAACGTCTGTGTTAAAGGCTTCAGTTCTATATGCCCAATTTCTGGAGACATGTAAATACAATACATGTAAAATGCTATACAAAGATAGTGGTTGATGTAGCTCAGCAGATAACACCACTAGCCACCACCACACGTGGGAGACTGGGGCTCGAATCCTGGGCTGAGTGACTATGCTGTGCTACACCAATAAGAGTCCGTGGGCAAGACTCCTAACACTACACTGGCCTACCTGTAATATGATTAACCTTGTAAGTCGCTCTGGATAAGAGTGTCAGCTAAATACCATAAATGTGAATACCATAAATGTAAATGTAAGATTTACTGATTCTCTCGAACCTGCATTCAGGTAACAAAGTGCAAACAAAAGACTCTAATGTTTTGGCTGACCAACTAAATTGCATTTAGTATATATAAACACATTTTGAATTTGATGCCTGCAACACAAAACAGTTGCAACAAGGACAAAAGAGTGAAAAATGAAATATAGAATATTCAAGTGACCCCATTTTAAACATTCCACTGTAAGCAGGTGAAATAATAATGTTAGGTGTAAGGTATGGGGATTATGACTGGGTGTAAGAGCATTCTCATGGACTCAGGAGGACCACTGTCGCTTAATACAGTTCACCGCTACATTACAGACTGTAACTTAAAGCTCTATTATGCAAACAGAAGCCAAACATCAATTCTAGGCACAGATGGCCCAAAGGACAGTGGAAATGTGTTCTGTGGTCAGATGAGTCTACGAGAAAAGGGGACATTGAGTTAAATGTGCTAAAGGCATAAAGGACCATCCAGAGTTTTATCAGTGAAAGGTGCTGGAGCCAATATCAGTCATGGTATAGGGGCTTCAGTGTCTACAGCAAGGGTGATATATTTAAAGGTACCACTGAGGGTGTTGACATCAAGGTTAAAGTCTTTTCCCAGGAAGCCCACTGTTATTTTAGCAGGACAAAGCCAGGGTTCATTTTGCATGTGCTACAACAGGGTCACTTTGTAAACACTGGGTGTGTGTACTTGACGGGCCTGCCTGCAGTCCAGATGTGCATCCTATTGAAAATGCATTCTGCATCATGAATGAGGAGAATCAGATCATGACGACCATGTGCTGTTGGGCGGTTGAAGTCTTGTATCGAGCCAAAATGGACAAAAATTTTCACTTGGTTCCCAAACCATTAAGAAGTCTAATTAAAAGAAAAGGTGAACCAGGTTTCAGGCGCCACGTGTTTGGAAAGTGTTCAATTTGAACTGTAATCATTAATAAAGTTCGAAAAGAATAAACAAAACAAAGATTCTTGTTTTTATTGCATTTTCTAAAAAGGAAATGAGGTTTGTACAAGCTTATGGGGTGATACAAAATCCTCAATGGAACATGCATAATCCATCACTTCAGGAGAAGCGAACAAAGAAGTTTAAGACGAGCCTAGTCAAACAGTAAATGTGGTTGCCCGTCTATAAGCTGAAACTGCTTTAACATAGTGGTGGACCTACATTCAGCACCTCCCTTTTCTTTCCCCACCAGAGAGTCTGGGTCTTTTTCACCACATATCACAACCAAGGCGCCTAAATGTTAAAACTCCCAACATGAGAGGACTGCAAGGCTTTACACAGGAAACTACATTATGATAATTCTAACCAGACTCAGGCCTTCTCAATTATTAAGCATCCATGGGTTGTCACTGCACTGTCCACTGTGGGTGGTAATGCTTTCTATGATCTATTCCCAGTACACACGTGGATCACGGAACGTTAAATCCCTGCACAACTTCGGAAATTGAATGTCCCATCCATCTGGTACTTACTATGATGACTTATTCAAACTCCAATAATTCACTTTGCCATAAGCATGCTGACCGGTGTTCAGCCACACTTACAGAATAACACCTCACAGCTTCTACAGGTACCATGAGGAAACACCACTTAATAAACTTACATACTGCTGTCCCATGACGTGTGGTATGTTTGGAAAAATGAAAGATTAAACAGTACACTACTTTCCTCACAAACATACCTAAGTAGAAGTACAGCAGTATGAGTTAAACACATTCAGGAAAGTACAAATCCATTACAATGCTATGTAAAAGGCATATCGTCACTGTTCAATGAAAAACATGTATCTCCATTTTTGTCCATTTTGACTTTTATGCATCATTTGAAAACAGCCACTGCCGTTTACACTTTGTGAGATTTGCATGATGAACAGACCAACTGAAATGGCCCAGAAGTGCTCGGAAGGACGTCTGGTTCCATTGACTTACATTAAAATTGAATGAGGTTTTTGGCATCTCCTATAAAGTTGCCATTTTGGAGATACTTATTTTTCTTTGGACAGCGGCGATATCCTGTCATTTCCTGTGCTGTATTTTTCTTTTTAGGTCAAATATTAAAATGATCATTTTCTAACCTCCTTTTATCATTTAGAACTAAAGCTGATTTTGTTTCTGTGTCTTTAGACTGAGAATATGTAAATGAGCTCTGTACTGATTTGCTGCATTGTACCTTATACAGAAAGCCCTTAAAGCATAAACACTTCCTGGAACTTCAATATGAATGGGCTGGTCTAAACAGCTGGGGATCAGGTGGATATATGTTGATGAGTACTTATGACATTACAGAAACGATGCTATGCTCTTTTTCTCAGCCTCCATATGTGGGTGGTCTGGACTGGGTGCTTAAACTTTGACAGCAATTGCATACGACACGCTTCTTCAAAAATAATAAGAAGGAAAAGAAGGGAAATTTGTTAGAAGTGATACAGGCCGTTTAATGTACATGTAAACGAGCAATTTTTTGCCATGAATTTCTTTTTATTGCCCAGGTGCGTTGGGTCCGTGCTGTCTGTCTGACCAGTCTAGTCATTTACTTTGACAGGAACCACTCTCTGTCACATTCCCTTAAGTCCGGCGGCCACATGTTTGTCTCAATCCGCCACCTTTGTTACCAGGCGGCAATCCCATTAACCTTGGGGATAAATAAGCCCACTGCTGTTGCCAAGGGGATGCTGACAGTGTGGAGATTGCCTTGTCATGTCCGTTTTGTCCCTCGAGGAAAGGGGACACATAGCACACTCTTTGGCAGCCCTCACACATTTTGGCAGCGCAACGCTCGCCAGTCGTGTTCAATCTAGCCCTCAACAGTCTGCAGACCGGGCATGGACGACAGGAAACAAACACGCCACGCTGACGTGATTGATAGTGACAGTGGAGCGGATCGGGGTTCGGATTGGTTATTGCCACTTTTCCTGGGTCATTGATAGCCTTCAGGAGGTGATAAGACCAGGCCGCATGTGCTCTTCTAAGTAGGACGCATGTAAATCAGACAGTAATACACAATAAAATGACTGTATCTCACGAACGCGGCGCCAGCGATCCGCTGATTAGCCGCCAGAGAGACTACTTGTTTGAGAAACTACACAAATACAATCAGCTCCAGCAACAGGATTCCACCAAGCTAACAAATTCAAGCTTTAAGAAAACATTCCTGGCTATCACGCCAGCGCTAGCTACACAGTGTTTCATTACCCTCCTCCATTCAGCCAAGCCATTAGCTCCTAGTGGGCTTAATGATGTAGCATTAAAACATCCCAGGGAAGCAGTCAAAACACAGAGCTGATCAAATGCTCCTGCATGGCGAATGAATAGATGAACGTCAGGTTTAAGATTTATATTCTACTGCACATTCCACAAAGCATGCTGCTTACGAGGATATTCACAGAAACAAAGAACTTTAAAACACTCTTTGTAAGGAGATTATAGATTTACATATTTCTTATGAATGGTAATGGGAATATTCTAACATAAATATTCATGGACAAAAGACAGAAGAATCAGGGAGCTCGGCCTGATAAGACAGACAGCTTTTTAATACAGTGTTTTCTACCTGAATAGAGGGCTTTCTCCAATTCAATACAAAGTCAGCATTACAAGTATCAGCTAAGCTAATGATCAATACATCTGCTAATCTACATTTAGACTATAGATGCTCAGCTGCATGCACTCTAGAAGAATAAAGATGGATTTGCATTTTTCTGAGAACTTATTTTTAAATTATAATAACTTCATAAAAGTGCACATAAAGAAATTTTAGATAACTGTAGAAATACACGGTGCCAAAATTGAGTGGCATTATCTCGGGCACGGTTTGGGGAATGCCCACACCATGTAGTTATCAAGTGTTATCTTGTGAGTGAGGTTCAAAATGGGGCACTGTGCTTACGGCAAGGCGACATAAATTGGATGGATTGGAGTTTGAACATAACAGTGGAACGCCTCAATTGGGCTCATGCTGGGTTTCACAGGCTCTGTGCCGCACATAAGCCCTACCATCAACCCGAAACATATGGTACCATGACTTATTGGACCATGCCACATGTTACCAGTCCTCTAGGGTCCAGTTTGCAACCTCACAAGCCCGGATGAGGCGTTAACAGAGGCACTCACAGGGGATATGCCTGTAGGACCTCCTGTATTACAATTTTTTAAAAAGTAGCCGTGATTTCTGCCAGAGTCACTTAGAGTTCACATAGATAATTCTAGCCAGACGTCACCAGTCACAATCACCAATCACGATCACCAGTCACGATCACCAGTCATGTTCATTAAGCACCTGTGGGTGGCCACTGCGCTGTCCACTGTGGGTGATAATGCTGCCTTTGCCATATCCCAGTACACACGTGATTTTTTGGATCAAGAAAGCTTATACGCTTGTGCAACTTCAGACACGGAATGTTCTATCCGTCTAAGGCCCTTTATCATGCTTTGTTCAAAGGCATGATGGTTATATGCAGAATCTCCAAGAGACAGTAAGGTCTCTTTCTTAAATATCAACTATGGTTATGACAGTAGGTCATGTGATGCCTACCACAGAGTTGAGCTCTTTACTCTCGCCACCACAAATTTATGTATGTATGTACATGTATGCTAAAGAGTCTGGACTGAACTGCTCAACAGCCTACCAAAACACTGATCCATCCTCCTAAGCCATAAGGTAGAAGTATAAGGTAGAGGTGGCTGAGTACTTTAGATTACACTGTACAGTAACATCAGCTTCAATCACTACATCATAGACACCTAGACATGTTGCAAACAGAGACTTACAACCATCCATAAACTAAAACATCAACCTTCTCCTCATGTACAATGCATCATTGAGCCACTTCTTCTGTAAGGTGCCATTTGTTTTCCAGTGTGATTACAGTTTCCACTCACTCACTCGCTCATCTTCTAAACCTATTTATCTTTTTGGGTTGCTGGTGCCTATCTCTAGGCAGGAGACAGGCTGGACAGGACGCCAATCCATCGCAGGGCAGACACACAGACATCCACAATAACACACACAGATGCCCAGGGGGGCAAATTACTAGCTTTACCTGACTGCATGTCTTTGGACTGTAGGAAGAAACAAGAGCACCCGGAGGAAACCTGCATAGACATTAGCAGAACATGCAAACTTCACACAGAAAGGACCCCAGGTGGCTTGGCTAGGAATTGAACCCAGGCCCTTCTTGTTGTGAGGCTACCCACAGCACTACCCACCATGCCACTGTGCATCCCTTACAGTTTTCAGATATAAAACAGTCATAAAGATAACTAATCTAGCTAGCTCTTTTGTATTCCCAGCCTCCAACTACCCGACTATGTCACCTCATCCCTTATCCCTAAAGATACTTATAATCATGTAGGACCCAGACCACTCACTTCAGCTAGTACTTCTTTCAGGTCATATGCACAAACTACCCTTGTGTAGAAAGGTCTGGTTTGGTAAATGTGTCGCTGTAGCTTTTTAAGCATTAAGTAGACAACCACCCATTAATTAGCAATACCTAGGGGTTCATCTGTCTCTTTTTTTGCAGTGTGACCACTTTCATTTTGTTTAAAATGTTATCTATATTGTTATATATAGTTTTGTACGTTCATGTAATGCATGCACCTATGCTAACGACAAAGAGCCAACCAGCCAACCCATCAAACAACCAATCCATTGGCATATCCTACATGGGGAAGATGCTTTGAATGTCTGTTTTTAATCTAAAATGGCCAAAAGTTGTTCACATTTATCACCGTTAGCTTAGTGGCACCACTCTACTAGACTGAATTATCAAGGGGGTGTTAGATTGCTCATTTTGATAGTTCATGGTCAAAACTGAAGGCCTACTTTACCTCTAATGGTCACAGTTCATCAATGACTTCTACTCAAGCTGAGTTTTTGAAAAAACACTTCAAATACATTTACTTGGTACATTATTTCACATAGGTAGAAATACTTCAGATAGAGTATGATCTGAAAAGGGAATTTTATTTATCCAGATTTCCGCCTAATTACACACATATAAAAATCGTCATTCAGAGTGGATTGGTGTGAGATGCTCCATTGCAGAGAAACTTACAGAATCAGGATTGTTTACAGTGGCGGTGATAGGAACCAGGGGTCTGGAAAGGTGAATGAGACTCAAAGCTATATAAAACAAGCTTGTAAATATCTATAAACACACACTAGCTGAGGGCCAAGACACCCAGCAGTTCTGAACAGTAAATGAAATCCCTACATTTGCATTATGGAAACAGCAACCCCTGGTTCCTACCACCACCACTGTAAAACAAGACTGTAGGTTTCACTACAATTAACACGTTCACATCAAACCTCTCTGAGCATCATTTAACAATTACTCCAGAGTCTATTTAACAGCCACCCCACACACCCCAGTTTCTCCGCAAGATACACATGTGTAGACTAACCTGCAGGAATCTCAGGCTGAGCTGAATAGCCTTGATTTAGTTCACCTAAACAACCACTCTCTGAGGACCAAACGCACATCCAATACCTCCAGGACGAAAGAGAATGAGATAATCGCTGCCTTTCTCGTTTTAAAACAGTCTGACCCTTAAAAGCCCTCACATTCTCCGATCCGGAGGTTCCTTTACTTTGTTATTAATCGATCTCTGAATTGCTGTATGATCTTACATTCAGAAAGCCTTGCACCTTCAAAGGTATTCAGTGTGAAGCTTCTTATTGGCTTGGCCACATGAAAAAAGAAGAGCAATCAGCTTAGCAGCACAGAGACACAATCTACTTCCTGGCACTTCCATGAGCTTCAAAGGCAGAAATGCGCGAATAGGTCTGGAAGTATACTACTGACTTCATGAAAGGTTGGGTAATTTTAGAGTGCTCTTCAACTCTCACAATGGACCCTCGAAACGACCATGGCCTGAAGGGCTCACATATATCCTTAAAAACCATATACTTTATGTAATTATCTTTAACAGCAATCTTCTCAATTCAAATATCCTAAAATAAAGCACGATCAAATCTGAAATACCTATGAAAGAAAAGCAACATTCTTTGGAATGACTCGGAGTAATCTGCGTTATGTAATGGCGTCACACGGTTGCATAATGGTCACAGATTTGGCATCAGTCCGTGTGAATATACAAGACGTTCATTAATTACCTCTGACCTTTCAGACAGAATTTTAGCCCATTTCCCTGCATCCACCCACTTCCTCTGGAATGCTCAACCGAAATTTGCTCGAAAGCTAATCAGCACCAAGCGGATAAGTAAGAGAATACAACACACTCCCAACACACTCCTGAAGTCTGTAACACATATCATAACACACACACACACACACACACACATACACATATCTACACACACACACACACACACACACACACACACACACATACCTACACACACACACACACACACATACCTACACACACACACACACATACCTACACACACCCACACACACACACATACCTACACACACACACACACACGCACACACACATACCTACACACACTCACACACACACACACATACCTACACACACACACACACACACGCACACACACATACCTACACACACACACACACACTCACACACACACACACACACACACAAACACACACACACTCCCCACACACTCCTAAAGGCTATAACACATATTATAACACACACGCACGCACACACACACACACATACACACATACACACATACACACACACACACACGCACATACACACACACACACACACACACATACACACACACACACACACACGCACGCACACACACACACACACACACACACACACACACACACACACACATACACACACATACACACATACACACACACACACACACACACATATATATATATAGGCTTGAAATTGTAATACATGCGAATGATTCAGGTTTCACGCACAGCCACACATGTGACGTAAGCAAGGACAAGCCTTAGTCCCTTTATTTGAATCCCTGTTTGTCATTCCTGGTCTTTCTGAAGTATTCCTGCTGCCAGAGCATCCTGAGTGTTATCTTCCTGTCTGGTTTTCTGTTTTAGGATTTCCCCTTCTGGCATTTTCTGCTTTAGGACACTGTTTTGGCTTTTGACCCTGATCTGTTTGACTACCTGTTTGCCTTGCCCCACTTGTCGAGGATTGTCTGTCTTGGTTTGGACCCTGGCCTGTTTCTGGATTCCAGCTTTGGCTAAACCCTCTGTTATTAAAGGTCATGCTTTCATTTTTATCCCCAAGCGTCTGACTACTTCCTCGAAGCTTTACAACTTTTACTGTAAGTCAATGGAACCAGACTTTTCCCCAAGGACTTTTAAGCCATTTCTTTTGACCCAACCAACATAAATAACAGGCACCCAAAAAATGGTGATACTAGGTTTTGTTCTGACCACACTGATATATATCATCACTGTCCAAAGAGAAACAAGCATCTCCAAATGAATAACTTTGCAGAAGAGGGAAACTCTCTTTACTTTTAATGTAAGTAAATTTAAGAGAGCGATTTTGAAGCATTCCATCTATCTAATATGTATAACCACATAATCATAACTGGAAACAAACATGCCATTTATTATGAAACCCGGTCCTGCTGTGTTTCATTGGACTCAAACGCAGCATGTGAGGAATTGATTAATCAAATGGCTATTTACGTGTAATTAACCGGCCTAAATCAGTTCTAGACAAAACACATTTCTCCTCCTGCGTTATCTGCTTCCATCTCACGCCACTTTGCTGTGGACGACGTGGTTTCCTGTTCTGAGGACGGGTGCTGAGAGCTCTAATAGCACCGCATATGTTGTTCCACTCCCTTTAAAACCTTTCTTGGAAGGCTACATTTAAAAGCTCTGAATAGCAGTTAAAATTCTCAGTGTTCGAACCTGTTTCCATAGAAAGTCCATGAGTGTCTATGTGTGTGTGTGTGCACATATGTGAGTAAGATAATAGAACTCACGTTGCCAGTATCTCATATTGTATTAAATCCACACGCGAAGGTTTGAAGCTCCTGGTCATTTGTTGATGTTCTATGTGAAAATATGCCACAGTTTTTTAAGGCCCAGTTTTTATATTTGTGCAGGTTTATGACACAAAAACGTCAAAATTCATTTTTACATGATCACATTCCAACTGCTCTTTATCCCTTACACCTAAGTAGGAAGTTTTTGCTGAGACTGACATATGTAAATGAGCTCTTTTCTGACTGGCACCCCTCTGTTGTGCTTCATTCAAACAGCAGTTCAGGCTGAAACAGTCCTTACCGTGAAAAGGCAAGGCCAATCTGCAGCAGGCTGAAAATGTGGCTATTTATAAATGATTCATTTTTTACATACATTCCCTCTATGACACTTTAGGCACTGATGAACTCTTCTTGCAGCAAGGAGAGAAAGTTTAAATCGGATTTTTCTATAAGTCATTCCTTATAATTGCTAAAAGGCTCTTACAATCAAAAACACAAGCAGTAATCAACAGGACTGATCTGAGGCTCTTTTTATTACTGACTGTCTAACTGTGTAATAATTCCAAAAGGTAATTGCTTTTAGAGCTTGAAACTATGGTCAAACCAGGCTTGCACTGTTGTGTTTTCATGGTCTATTGTATAAAGAATTTCCGAACAATTGTCTAAATGGCAGCATAAATAAAGCAATTATGGATTTTTGGATTTAAAGTCAAGGTGAAATCAATCATTCGTTTTTCTTACCTTGTTAGCACATGCACCTTGCCATATTAAGCACAATTCATGTAACTGTATCATATAAGAAACAAAAATTGGGCTTCACTGTTACCCCCAGTGTTTTTATCACTGTGCACGAGAAGGCAGAGTAAATAATATTAACCAATAATGTCATGTTTCACCTCCCACCTTCCCCACTTACCACTCAGCTAGCTCAGAGAGTCCGCCAAATATACTCTGGCTCTCTGACTACTTTGGCACTTTGTCATCCTAAAATCTCAGAATCACTGGCTGAAGATTCTGCATGTGGGCCCATGCCGCTCATACCCATACAGTGCATGAAGATGCTTTCATCACTGTACAATAAGCATTATGATTAATAACTGCGTATGAGTTCAGAGTTTAATAGGTTACAGTTCCAGAGACCACTCAGTAAATAATAAACACGGCTTGAATGTTAAAAATAGGATATAAATATGATAGACACCGCTTAAAAACAGCTGATCAGACCTATCTGATAATGGTGTGGGCGTGACTAATGAGCAGCTTGATTGACATCTCTCTGTCCAACACGCCTAGCCTGTTTCACCCCTCATACAGATGAATGAACAAACCAACAAATAAACAAATGTTCTGCATGAAGCAAGGCACAAACAAACGAATAAACCACTGTGCGGACGAGTGGACAAGGCAATGTGAGAATGAAGTAGTGGACCAATTGTTAATGCCTATAGGAAGGGACGGGCGAACGGCAGCTACAGACAGGAGATCTACTCTGCTAGCTTGTGGCTATGCTGGGTTAGCTTTAATCTGAAACTGTTTTGTGTGGGTGGGGCAAAATATACTAGCCTTGTGATTGGTCAGGAAATTCTTATGGAAGTATGACCCAAGATTAGGACTGCCCAGTTCACACAGAGAGGAGAGAAATACTGTGAAATACAGCTAATATTTATTAGACTTTGGGGCCCAGAGGAGCAAAATTAACCTCATTAAAAAAGAAAAGAGTTTTAGGATATTTGGGGCTTTAATACTCTGGAAGCAAACTGCACTGATCCGACTGTTCACCTGAAATCAGCAGAAAACCTCATCGCATCTCTGTAATTGTAGCTTTTCAGGAGAAGGAGAAATGGTCCTGGGATTAGGAAGGTATTATAATATATCATTCTGGCTCATTCATTATGGGTTTCTGGTCCTGATCTGAGTAGTATACAGGTCGTAGTGTAATCACCCTTTGCTCACCGCCCTTATGCCTCTTGATTAAGGCTGACCCCTCTAGAGTGAGTCTAGAGTGTGAGTCTGGAGTCACCTTCTGTTTAGGTAAACAAAATTAGGCTAGCTCGCCGGGGGTGCTATTATGTGACCATTTGCTAGCATTACAGCACACATGCTCTATAGGACGACAACAGCATGCAAATTAAATGAATAAATACAGAATAGCTAAAGCTATGGCTTGATATTAGCAAATGTCAGAGGGCATGTTATGAAACAGGTGCAGTCCTAAACCAGCACACACTAACACAGAGCATTAATGTTATTAGTCATGTACTCTCCCTGTGGGGTAGCAGAGTGTTTGAGCAGGTGAATGGCTTAAAAATGAATTTCAACATTTCTTCTAGATAAACAAAGTCACTCTGTACAGTTTGACACGAAATGATAATATGTAATAAACCCAACTCTGATTTCCTCACAATGCCAATGACAGGAACCAGAGGGTAGGATGTATTTCCTTTGTTTTGCCTTACAGGGACCTTGTTAAATATGTTCTCGTTCAGAAAGCAGCATATCTGTGGTCCTTTATGTAATAAACTGTGTTGACAGGCTTACCAGGTGTGCTGCTTTAACTGCTACAAGGTCTATTAAACATAAGTGGTTCAATCCCAACATAGGAATCCCATAACAACGGATATAACTCTAACATGATATCATCTCTCTTGAACAGACTCCTGCAATATTAAGTAAAGCTAAACCAGCAACTGTACTGGCAAGGGACATTACTATTCACTCAATCTGACGTATGCTGTTGGAGATTACCTTGTGTTAGACAGATGTCTTGCCCTCTCCATTGCAGAGGCTGAACTGTGCTATGATAAATGGCAATATAATATTCTAGCTCCTAATAATCTAACACCTGTCAAAGACACGTCTGTCTGTTTCTGCACCAACTCGCGATCTCAGATTTGCAGATATTGGCCTTCTGCAAACACCTACTATGCTTCTAAACAGTACAACCCATTTATATACAACCCTTTTAATAGACAGCCAAGCTTAGTGATCAATTTTAAGACAATTAAAACAATTAAAAATAAATTAATTTAACTAAGCATTTAATTAATACCATTTAATTACACACTTTCTACATACTATTAACTATTTTTATTATATGAACTAATAGCTATGACTATATCAGCCATAAGATTAAAACCGTCTCCTTGTAGCTACACCCACTGTCCATTTGATCAGCTCCACCTAACATACAGGAGCACTTTGTAGTTCTACAGTTACTGACTGTAGTCCATCTGTTTCTTTGCACACTTTCTCAGCCCCATTTTACTCTGTTCCCTAAAAGCCCAGAGCACTGCTGTGTCTCATCCACTCACACCAGCACAACACACAGTGACACACCACATCACTGCAGTGTTGAGAATGATTCACCACCCACATAATACCTGCTCTGTGGTGGTCCTATGGGGGTCTTGGCCAAGGAAGAGCTGGGTAAAACGGGTAACAATGTATACAAAGAAACAGAGGGACTGCAGTCAGGAAATGTAGAACTACAAGGTGATACAATGGGGACAGTGTAGATACAACAAGGTGGTTTTAATGTTAAGGCTGACCGGTGTATACTAACTTTTCTCATACTACTGATTACACCCACATATACATTTGTATGATTTTAAATTAATAAAAGTTTCTTCTATTACTGTTAACATCTATCTCTAGAGTGCTGATCTGCCACTGCTTTAAAAAGCACTCTATACATAAATGTTATTTATATTATTATTACTTTTTGTGAGGGAGATTTTAGAGGCACTACCTCCTTCAGATCTCTGGTTCCAATCACCCATTTACATTTCAGGCATTTAGCTGACGCTCTTATCCAGAGCGACTTACAAGGTTACTCTTATTACAGGTAGGCCAGTGTAGTGTTAGGAGGCTTGCCCAAGGACTCTTATTGGTGTAGCTCAGCATTTGTTACCTAGACTGGGATTGAACCCCTGTCTCCGACATGGGTTGGTAGTGCCTTGGTGGGTGAAGGTGTTAACCGCTGAGCCACACCAACCACTAACTTTGGTTTCTAGACTGGACGTTCTTTAGAACGAATGAAGCACAACAAACCCAACTAAGCAACTTTGTTTCTTCGCATATGAATGATTAAATTTGGAACAGTTCATGGACTTCCTCTTTAAAGGCCGTGCTTCAGCTAAAATGAGAAACTATTAAGCTTTTAAAGCTTAGCCATTTCAAACGGAGAAATATCAGACCAGGTACTCAGGGTTTAATAACGGCAGTATTAGTATTGGAAAACCATCACGCCATCTGTAAATAAAATCAGCAGTTCTTCCTATTTAATAGGAGAGGCCTTTACTCATGATGGGAGGGTAGCCTGAAAAATGTAGCATATAGATCTGTGTTCCATAACCCAGCCCTCCATTAGCCTCATATCCGCTTCCTCTCAGACACAGAGATATGATCTCATACACTGCGTCCAGACTGTGTTACGGGTGGGGTTGGAAAGTTTAACCAAGCACGCCCTCTCTTCGGTGGAGGCCACATTTACGAAGCATGAGAGTGCTGCTCAAAAGCTTACGTAAAACCAACTGGGACAACAAGTGTTTGACAAAATCCAACTTCTAGGTTCTTTGCCTCCCTTCCTAAACAGGCTACTAATGCTTTACCAGAGTCACAGACGCATATCTCCATCAGGAGCTTTGGGCTGTGAACACTAAAGACCAGTAAAAGTTATGCTAAATGCCTTTTCACGAGCATGTTTACGCTTTTTAATATTCTGGCATCTTTGATGGAGTGCTGCTAAGTTTGACACACAGAGTGGGTGTGGAGAAGAGAGGAAATGGAGGAGCAGGAATGCATTTTGGTTTGTCCCTAATGAGGCTGTAAATAACATCACACGCACACAAACATTAGCACGGCTCATATTTCAATATATATTTTCTCATTCCTCCCACTGAAGATCGTTCCAAAGCTCTCTGCACAACTCACATAGCAACGCGCTATGGGGATTGCTGGGTATCCAGACTGCATCGTTAAAGATGTCTCATTCCATCTGACCAATCATTCACTCATTTCTGGAAACAGACCGTCTGTAAGATGAGTAGTCAATATCAATACTACCCTCATAGATCTTCATAAATAACCTCTTTAACGGTGCTTACAACTCTCCTTTTGAGGAGCAGGCATCCATCACAAAGCCAGGAAACATGAGAACAACTGCAGTCTCCCAGCACCACCCTTTCCGGTACGCAACAACATCAAAGCCTCGATCCGTAAGTGACTAATTCCTTCGAAATTCTTATTAAATCTGTTTTTCCAGGAAAGGAAGGCCTTTTGTCATAAAGAGCATGGGGATGATGTAGGGTCCTGATTCCTCACACAAATTGGTTCCTGTCTGAGTAATTTATCATTGCAAATTATGAGGGGCTCTCCCTGCATAACCAACCCAGCTGGCCATCTTGACCAATCAATCAAAAGGTTGCCAAGGACACTGAGAAATTGGCCAATTTGCGAGAACAATGCTGATCTGATCTAAATGCTGATTAGCCACCTTACTTGCTAGCTTTCTTAGTACCTAACACTGGTTGTAATGTCAATACTGCACGCACACTCACACAAATGCCTGGTTACATGGAACTATGTACCAGAAGCTAGCAAGTGTCAAGCGAGTCACAAGTGTAAATGCAAAACATCACCACAAACATCTTTTCAAGGCACAAGATAACCCAGGCAATAAAAGCAGGGGTGGGGTTACAGGATTTGAATCACACTACCAGGTGAAAGGTATAGGAATTTAATCTACCTGGATATAAGCTGCCATGCCTTCGATAAACGGTGTATCATATTTAAACCATATTAGCCATCCATGTAAAACATCCATCAGCCGTCTTCTTTTCTCCAGATCTAGAGCTGTGGTAGGGGTGTCTTTAGGGTCCAGGCCATTGAGCTGTAGCCAGGGGTCTCTTCATACTACCTTAATAAACTCACTGGACAAAATATTAGTCACAGTATTGACTAAAACATACCGAGTGGCTTGTAATTCCTTTATGAGCACAAATAATAACTACGATTTAATTTGGCTTGGACTGGACAAGTTTCCAGATGTAGGTGACGTCAGTGTTTAGACACTCTCGCATCTAAGAATTGCAGAGTTGGATCAGATTTGGTGGATGTCTTCCCTGGCACAAATCCGAGGAGAATTCCCTGTAGACTAGGATTTTAGCCACTGCTGGTAGACCCGTACGCTTCCATACACCTGCAAATTCAGCTACTTCCTTTACACTATGGTCCTGGGCACGCCCCAATGCAGTCACTCCTTTTAGCCAATCATTAACATCTACAGCCATTTTCCACACACTGAAGAAGACATTCACTGCAGTGTACCACCTCTTCTCGATCTATGAATCCCGTCACCCACACACCACAGGTATTCCTAACAATTAGTATACACGAAAGGGACGTCCAGTAGAATCCCACTGATTTCATTTCTGATAGCTTCCTCTCTTCTCTGTTTTGGGTGGGTTGAAAAATGTGTATTGGTCCAATATGTCCTAAACTCATTCAACCACTGTAACCTTCATGGTCAACTTATCCCTGCTTCATCACTGCCTAAGCTGGGATGTACCTTTATACCTTATTTATAAAAAATGACCTCGTCAGGGAAAGAGTAGGAAACATAAACCTTGTTTTACTATATTTTATTACTTTATTAATTAGGTGTTTCATAGTTTTCCATAGCAACACTTACCGTGGTAGCTACTGTATGACTTTCTGACAGGGTATTTAGTTAGTGCCCAATATTTTCAAACAGCCTTCACTACAGATTATTAAAGCATGGTCAAGGTCAAATAATCCTAACCTCCCTTTTTATTTCACAAAACAAATGTACATTCACTGTATAGTCTAATGATATATTGACCGCTGAACTGGAAATGTGCCCAGTTTTTATTTCAGAAACCTCGTCACATGCATTTATTGCATATTCTGTTTTCCTACTGTAGTGTATCTGCACTCTATCTATTCCTTTTTCATGTGATGCTGTTGTGTGCACCTCCATGATGCACCACAGAGCCTCCCGAGCGACATTAGCTCCAATGTATACAAATGACATTATGAACCACTTGACTTGAAATGACTCGACTTGAAACTCATATATATCAAATAACAGTGATCGTCTCAGACAACTATGACTCAGAGATAATGTAATAGTTGTGACAAGCAAGTGAAAACACCATCAAAGCCCTGCATCTTTGTGCTCTTTGCCAGAGAGTGCTGTATGGTATTTTTGATCTGTGGCAGTGTGATATAAGCAAGCATGACCCAGAAATTACCTTGAGAAATACTGGCTGTATATCTTTGCAAATGACAACAGAGCAGCATTCCTGTAATAAAGTCATACAGCAGCAACTGAGAGCTGTCAAATGACAACGCTCTCTTTTTAGCTCAAAGTGAATATTTGCCAAAGTACAGAGAGAGAGAGAGAACGAGATGCAGAGAGAGATAAAAAGAGAGTGAGAAAATGAGAAACCTGCGGAATATGAGAGAAAATATATGTGTAATGATGCATAGCCATATTCCCTGGGGACCACCCTGCGGTGTGCAATATTATCCGTCCCTTATGAGAAATAGCTCACATACCTGTACGCATACACACTTAAATAAACCACAATCAAATCTCGACTCCCTAGCTAACTCAATTGTCAGCTTACGACAACATTCAGTAGCAGTGTTCTGATGTGCACAGGCTAGTATATAAGGCCCATGTAATGGAAAAAAAAATAATTTCCCAGTCCATACAGCCCATATATACCGAAAATGGAAATATGGAAAACATGGAACCCAGCTCAACTTAAACATGCTAATATTTAAATATGTAAAGGATGTGAAACGTCTTGTTTAAGTTTCAGCCCCTTTCTCTGTTGCAAGGTGATGTCATCAGGTAACATAATCTTTACTGCCCGCCTATGGGCAAGCTTGACACACGCCCACACAATGCTACTACTTTCAACTGCTCTAGCAGTTGGCCTATCAGAACAAAGGGAGCAAACTCATTAATCAGAACTCATCTGGAGGCGGGGCTTAGACACAGGAGCTTTACTAGAGGGTTTCAAAGAGAGGGTGAATACTGATTTGGATTAGGAGGACGGGAACTGCAACTGGAACAATGAGGATTTTTGGAACAATCTGTTTTGGAACATGTAAATCTATTCTAGTAGACCCCCAAAAAGAATTTAATGAATATGAGCATGAGCTTTATAAACATGATAGGTCCCCTGTAGGACAGTAAAGTGAATGTGCGCAAATCCACACAAAGCATAACACAGAGGCAAGATGCAGGAAATGGGTCCTTTAACTACATTTACATCTCCATTATGTCATTAGAATGTAGCTGCTCACTGCTATACCCACACCTGAGTGGTCTCCTATGTGTGATCACCACTTTAAAAACACAAGGAAACCGCTTGGAAGACAGAGGTATACTCGGATAAGGCAGTAGATAGGCTCCCTGCAGAGTACAGGCCATCTCTATTTGCAGTTAGAATCAAAGCACAAATTAAAAGTACAGAATGAATGAAGGAGAGAATGCTAAACAGAGGAGGATGTTGGGCACTGTGGGGTCTGAGGATGTGTGCGTGCGCCGTGTGGGTGGGGAGGAAAGGTAAAGAGAGAGAGCTGAGAAATAACAGGAACTTAGAGAATGGCCCTCCCCCTTGAAGGTGTTATCAATCTCAGCCATGGCCTAAATACTCAAAGACAAGTACCTCACCGCGGCTGGAGTGTAGTCTTGAAGCCCCCCCACTGACATTCAGCCGAGCACGTGCACACCTGATCACAGCCTCTGAACACACAGTACATTTTACACTTCCCTCACATCTAATATCACATCGCCACATCGTACGGTAAATACACTGTACTGAAAGCAACGCTGACCAAAAAGGAACCTGCACTATGAAACAAGAGCTGTTTCACTCTGTCCATCTTACATACAGCAGTAGCTAAAAACTATTCCATCTTAATTGTGGCGATCGTTAAAAACTTTACAGCCCAGTTTTTGTTTTAGAATTCAAAAAACCTCCAGCAGTCATTTACAGTGTGTACATGTTGTTATGGACCAATAGCAATGCTTTTTTCCCCACTGTTATTTTAATAAGCTTGCCAGACAAAAAATTTAGCCGCTGCCCCCTAGTGTGTGTTCACTAGTGTATGTGGGTGTTTCACTTCACGGAGGGGTTACATGCGGACGACAAATCCTTCTGTGTGCAAGAACAAATGGTTCTAAATTGTAATTCAGTCGCAAGAGAGACTCACAGTGTTAAAGATGGAGTCCACCTTTCATTTAATTCAGGCAAAAAGCCAGTAAGTACAAGTTACTCACTTTTTCTGTGAAACAAATCAGAAAACCTGCCTTTAACAGGCAAAGCCTGAACTACTAAATAGAATAGTCAGTGGTCTCATAAATAACATGAATCCAATAAACAGCTACGTAATATGTAGCATCTGACTGTTTGGCACAATGAGTCACGCACAGCTATGCTTTGACATTTTGGTACAGATGTAGCAGCAGCATTCAGATGCAGTGGCTGCGCACTTACCCGCCCCACCTTACTTCCATCACAAAACTGAACAGAACTGAACAGAACAGTATTGCCGATCATGGCTGATTCTCATCCCTACTGATCTCACACACTTTCTGATCATTTGCATTTGAGAATGTGTGTGTGTGTGTGTGTGTGTGTGTGTGTGTATGTATTTATAGCTCCCAGAGTTCTGCATTTGATCGTTCCTTTCTTGCCTTGTGTTCTATTTGCTGTTCTGAGGCCGGAGGAATGGGTGTGGAGCACAAAGCGTGAAGAGAGAGGAGCCCACAGAATCCCTCTGGCACAGAAATGATTGCGTGAGCACGAAAGGTACAAGCACCTTCTGGCTTCTCTCAGAAAAGACACACAACACACACACACACACACACAACACACACACACACACATGCATTCATTCACACAAAGAGAGACTTGCCAATTAAGATGCTTCAAATGTCAGAGGATTTGAGAGGTGCATTAACGCCTTAACTAAGAGAGTTATTGAACAGCTTCTATAAAATCTGTGCTATGCACAGTCTGTTCATGCTGCCTGCTGCAGTGGACAGGGACATCTGTTATAGGGCAAAGGTGCAGTAAGACATAACCAGAATCATGCACCTTCTCCTCTTCAGCACTGTTCACTGTAATAGAAATCCAACCTATCTGCTAAACATGCCCTTCACAATGTGTTTTCTGGGGAGACATCTTGTCATACAGGTGTTACAACATAAGCCTGGTAACAAGTGAGAACACATTTATATGTATATATATATATATAGTCATAATCATGTATACATATAATATTATGTTACTATTAGTAGTTCAAAGGATTAACTTTTTTGAAGAGCCCATGTCCTACATGTATCTGCCTGGGGCCTATTATAACATGTGGCTTTGTATACCAAAAAAGTAACATTTTACTAGTAAACAACTGTTTTCCAACATATCTGCATTCACACCGGCAGCAACACGTCACTCATTGGCCAGACGTCCCTTATTTTCAATAAGAGCTGGCTGTATCTGGTCTGGTCGTACGCCCAGGTTTGCGTACCCCTGGTCACCTCACTTGCTTCGGTAATTTTCAAAGTGAAAGTACACATCCTTTACACAGAACACACTGCTGTCCATTTGAATTCACAATTATTTACTGAATTTAACAAATTCCAAAAATATATAAATCGGAAAATGTACCCTGTGCACAATGTATGGGACATTTCCTAATCAAATCCAACCAAATCAGGTTTGTTGTACATTTTAGGAGGGCAGACCCTTCAATGTAAAAAAGATGCGCAATATACAATTAATGTATACACATTACTGCCCACCAGCCTTGTGCTGTTTTTCCAAATACACAGTAATATAAGTCTTATATAAGTAATATAAATTAGAAGCTTTGATATGTGTGGATGCACACATTCCCATATATGCAAATAGATAAGAAGAGGTACAGGGTATATACATCGCCTATGCTCACAGGAGGCTGTAAAAAGTCAGCAATGTATTGTCAATACTTCAATATGTACATATTGACATACAGAGGATTGAAATTGCATTACCATCTATTTAAAAAAGAGGATTGTTCCATTACATGGACTCTTTTTTTACAGGAGTTTCTGTTGTGTGTTTTCTGACCTCCCCCTCTATATGTGTTCCTACAGCCCTTTACAGTCATTTGCATCACAAGTATCACAGCCAGCATCAGCCGTCCTGTATGTGTCTGACATATTGGATATACAGTAGCTAATTTGAACCATTAAACTTGAAAAAAACAGAAGTAAATATAATCTTTCCACAGTAATCCAACAGAACCTTGAAAGTTTTGGGGCCAATTATCTCTAAACTACGCCTTCCACAGACAGCCTTATAATCCTAGAGTCTCTTAGGATTGCTTAGAACTCATTACATAGAGACGGCTATGGGAAAATATTTAACTGGGAAGCCGAAGAAGAAGGAGGAGAAGAAGAAAAAACAATACACAGTGACACAGATCACTGCATTGTTATAAATGACATTTCAGAAGTGGCTTATTGCCTTTCTAAAGTTAGCAGGCCTGGGGAGGAAGCCTCTCGGGACTTTTAGAGCTATTCTACATGGTAAACACACTTACGAGACTGCCAAGGAATGCAAAGGCAAGGAGGTACAGCACTTAAAGATCCTTCGCTGCTGGAAGCCTGCTGGGACTGCAGGCGAAAAACGCTCGCAGTTTGTTGGAGGTCCCTTAGAGGGACAACGGCAATCAAGAGCCCAGCAAAGGAGCAAATCCAGCACTGTCATCCGCAATAAAAAGAGGCGCTCAGCTGTGTGCATACACAAGAGAGTGAGTAGAAGGATGAAAAGTTGGACTGGGATCAAGATAAACTTCACCAGGGGACTGCTAGTGAGCTTTGGAGGGATACATATTCTGATTATTGCCTGATTGATTCTGGTTGCCCGGTTCTGTTGACTGAATTACTTGTATAGCTCTCGTAAGGCCTGAGAAATGAAGAAATATCCTGGACCTCGTCTGCGGCTGGCCGTTTTGTGCATTGGGGGTATCAGGAATGCATTTGAATTGGGAATTCATCCCCATAAAACTGCTTTTAAGAGCATTTAATCCCTTTTCACAGATGTCTCAGGTGAATCATGCATTTCGTTTCCTCAGTACGAGTGAAAAAATATATACTGAGGGGAATGTGTATAGTACAAATGGGAATCTTCCCTCCGCCCTCTCGTTGCACACTGGCAACTCAACACAGAGCCACAATGTTCCACACGGACAGAGCCAACAGTGTCCTGTTTAATCTCACAACAATGTTCATTGGTAAATATTTCATTTTTTAAACGTATCCAAGTCAACCTCCATTTCACTGGACGAATGACCACTAGGATCCTAACAGAAGGACGCTGATCACAGACACCACCTCAGGAGCTCATCTGAGGCTCATTATACACCGCATAAAAATGATAACTTGGCAAGTAAAATTACTAAAATTCTTATTTTAAGATTATTTAATTTATTTTCAGATGTTTTTTACTTACTCTTTGTTTGCCAACTTTTCTTGGCAGACATGACCGTTTTCAAGCATGTTTCTTGGAATAAGCTAAATTATCTGCCAATAAAGTAAAAAAAATCTTACTAAAATCACATAAAACAAGTAGAAAATCTGGAAATGACAAACAATCTTACAATACGCATAACACATTCAAATTCAAAATGTAAACTTTAAGGTATATTAACTACATATAAGATCATTTTACTTGACGGAATATCATATTTTGCAGTATAGCCAGATGTACACTGCAAAGAATCATAAATGGGCAAGTAAAATGACCCTACAGGGGTTGGACAATGAAACTGAAACACCTGTCATTTTAGTGTGGGAGGTCTCATGGCTAAATTGGACCAGCCTGGTGGCCAATCTTCATTAACTGCACATTGCACCAGTAAGAGCAGAGTGTGAAGGTTCAGTTAGCAGGTAAGAGCACAGTTCTGCTCAAAATACTGCAATGCACACAACATTATGGGTGACATACCAGAGTTCAAAAGAGGACAAATTGTTGGTGCACGTCTTGCTGGCGCATCTGTGACCAAGACAGCAAGTCTTTGTGATGTATCAAGAGCCACGGTATCCAGGGTAATGTCAGCATACCACCAAGAAGGACGAACCTCCACCAGCATCACGTAGTGACCTGGCCACTATCCTGCAAGAAGAATGGCTTAAAATCCCTCTGACCACTGTGCAGGACGCAGTATATGTCATTCCCAAGACGAACTGACGCTGTATTGGCCGCAAAAGTAGGCCCTACACCATACTAATAAATGACTGTGGTCTAAAACCAGGTGTTTCAGTTTCATTGTCCAACCCCTGTTTATCTAGTTGATGTCTTAAAAGTCGTATTTTGAGAGTTTTATAAACAAATTTGAAAAGATTTAATTCCTACCTATTTTGGCTTGTTTTAGGTGATTATAGCAAACCACATTTTCTAACTGCACTGGACTATATTTCTGCCAATATAATGAGAACACTTTGCTTACTGATATCACTTAAAACCAAATTTCTCCAGTGTTTTTGCTGTCCCTCCAAGCCACATTTGGCAACCCAAACCCCTCCCACTACATTAAGCCACAACACATGTGGTACATCTCCACAATGACTAAATACTGACTGCTGAAGTTGGTGCCTTCCTCTAAGCTATAGTGATTTTGAACCCCAGAACCACAGGGAAGGACCAACACAGCGAATCCAGAGACACAACTAACTATCTGTTATAAATGGTTACCTTTTTCAAATCAGCATGTAATCTGGATCACACGTCACATGAAGTGATGAGGCATAAGTGGGGTCATGCTTAGACTGCAATTTACTGCATCAAAAAGCTCCTTGAGACTTTAAGTTCAAAGTACTCAAAGTACCGCCTTCAATGATGATATATTTAAGGCACTTTGCTCACATATACCTAAAGGAGGAGAAAATGGCTGGCTGAAATGAAAAGCCTAATGACTAATCACTGCTAAAGACAGGAAGTTGCTTTTCCAGAGAGATAAGATGCATAAGTGTGATCAGACAAAGTGGGAGACTGTTAAAGAGACTGAAATCCTGTAAAGGTAAGCGAGCCGTCCGCAATGATGCTTCCTTTCCAGAAAAGAAAGCTTTCATGATGGATAGAAAGAGAAGACAACTCACCTGAATACGCCCAATACGGCTCCCCAGCTGCCCTCCTGTCTCTCTGATGATAATGTTTCACCTCTGTAGGTGCAGCTGCTACAGAGAAAAACACAGACAGAAGGTGGTTTAGAGAACTGGCCGGTCTCCATGAAAAAGTTTAAGTCATTGTCTCTGCCATGCCAGATCGGACGTGTGTGTGAGCGGTAACACATTTGTACAGTATTCCTTCTAAAGTTTGTCTGGCTTATTACTGCAGCGTTCTGTGATCGCACAGCTCTCAGCCCTCAGTATTTAAACACTGCTGCATACAACATATAACATTCATATAACTGTAATATGCAATTTCTGTAATTTGATTATATGCAATTATACCAATTCCCCATTCCCTATAATTAAGCAAATGCTAGATCAGTACTCGCTCACTTAAGGGTATTACCTTCCTTGTAATTAGATGGAACTCTTCTGTCAGATAGGCATTAAGCAGAAATGGTTGGCTGAGTAAAGAGGACCATCTTTATTTGGCCCAGGACCACTGCTGGAATAAGCAGTGTTGTATGCACCAGCAGTCCAGGAAGGGTAACTGTGATGAGGCCTGTATTGTTGGGGTGGGGAATGGCAACCGAAATACCAAATGTATTTATTTACTAGATTCCTTGAATTCATATATACATATATTTATGTTTAACTTATATATATATATATTAACTTATATATATATTTATGTATTTAACTTATATATATATACATATATATATATATATATATATATATATATATATATATATATATATATACATATATATATATATATATATATAAGCTAAAAGAATTAGAGAGGGAATTAGAGGCGTAGGGCTGAATGGTCTTATCAATATACTGCGTGTCTAACAGGGCGGGAACAGGGTACTACCCTAGCACACTGCTGATGGATGACATGAAGGATCTGGGAGACCTACACGAACCACAGAGAGAGAGATAGAGAGAACTGACAAATAGCCTCACATGCTTGGAGTGACCCAACTGCCACGATCACGGACATTCATTGAGCAGTGACGCCCTCCATCAGCCATCCTGTTAGTCCCAGCTCCGTATGCAGACGGCTGCACAACGCAGGGCTACATGCACACAGACCGTTACGACGACTACCCTTAACACCACATCAACGTTAAAGACTTGAACGGTGTTGTGCCAGACTGTCATGGACTGACTCAGAATGGCAGTGGGTCATCTTCAGTAATGAGTCCCACTTTTGTCTTGGTGGAGGTGAAGAACGAATCCGTGTTTGGAGACACTGTGGCCCGCTGCGAAGATGAACGCTCCACTGTTTTTTTTAATAATGAGTGGTTTATCAGTAGCACTGTGCTGATACATGGAGATTTTTTATCTTTACTGGGTTTTATAATTACAGTACATCATGTTTAAAGCACAAACATTAGTGAATGTATAAAGTACATGATAATGAAAAAGATAATAGTACATCCACTGTCAGCCATTACCTAGTGCTATGTCAGCAGTCACTGCAATGCATCTCCTACGATGTACAGATAGTGGGGTAGGTAAGCTTTGCAACGAATTTAAAAAAAAGGGAACCCCTGTCCTTCAAGGACCTCCTTTATCCTCAAGTTAGAGAGAAGTATTGAGGATTTCCACTGAGTTAGTATAAATAGTCTAGTCAGCAAAATCACAACAGGCAACCAAATCTGTCTCCAGAACCGAGAGTAGTGCTAATGGTGGACTTACCCCAAACAAAGCTGGGTTTGATTTTCTTCTCAGTTATATTTAAAACATAACTGAAATATTTCTGCCCAGTAAGACTGAAGAGAAGGCCAAGACCAGGACATGTGAGTGTGATTTGGTGGTCCCTGAGAGAAGGTACTTGAGAGCCTCAGCTTTTGTCCAGTGAGCACGGTGAGCGATTTTACACTGAATCAGTCTGTGCTGAGCACATATGAACGTTTTACGCGCCTCTTCAAGAACAGCGTTCCTAGTTCGAGAGTAATGTCTGTGAATCTGAGAATACTAGGCTGAATTTGCTGCTTTCAGATGCTGTTTCGAAACAAGGGTGGTGTGTCAGCTGGCAGGAAAGGGAACTGAAGATATGTATTTTTTAATAAAGTTCAGATGTTGCAAAAGCCAAAGAAATTATGTTTATGTAGGCAAGCATTTCAGATAGTTACTGGAAATATGATCAAATATTATTGACCAACAAATCCTCAACTGACCTAATCCTCAAATTAGCCCATATGGTAAACGCACCATCCTTAAATGAGAATGGAGATGAGACTTAAATAGGTTTAGGGGGAAAACTCTCAGAATGGGTTGGCAAAACATTTTTTACAATTTCTCATCAGACTACATGGGATTTTCTGCCAACATCTTTAAATTTATCCAACCTGGCAACATCTGCTATGAAGGAATGGGTATATGGGCAGAGCTTGGACAGATTGTACATGATGCATTTGTGAAATCAGAAAGAACTGCCTTCAAAAAGAGACAGTGTTCCAAGACGAGCAGCGTTACAGAAATAAGTGTGCAGGAGAAAGTGTAGCGGAGGAAAGAGGAAGCTAAGGAGGAGGGGAGAGAGATGGGGGGTCGACAGACAAAGAGAGAGAGCGAAAAAAAGAGGAGGAAGAAAGAAGAACTAATTCAAACCACTGAAGTGTGCCCACCTCTCTGCGTGCATCAGAGTGTTCCACGCTGGGCACGGCAGGATCAGCTCCCTCCTCCAGTCATATTAATATTTAAACAGCGGCCCACTCTTCTCTAAAACTACACTTTAGAACATGTGTGGCATAATCTGGCCTGCGACTCTCTTCCCACCAGCCCCGTAATTGTCCTGTTTATCTAGCTCAGTGTGTTTCAAAGCTCCTGCACACCTGTGGGAGACCCCCTGCGTGTATGAAAGGCATCTTCAAAATCTGGAGGAGACTTAACATGCCTGTGTATGCACTGCTTTGTAGTCGCTTCTGTTTCCGCGTGTATGAACAGGATAACTAAGTAACTACTGGGGGAGATATAAAAAGCATAAACACACCATGAGCCTCGACCTAAATGTTCAGACTGTACTACATCTGTTTTAACAATATTTATATATGACTGTAAATGTGCTATTCTAAAATATGTACTGTAAAAATAAGAAGCTTGGTACACAGATACACAGATCATCAAAAATATAGCTGCTCAAGTTGTCCTCAGAAGGAGTCAGGTGTTTCCTACTTGGCTGCACATGTGATTTAAGCGAGGCCGGGCCTTAATGCTGTACCTGACTGACCCAACAGCCACAACTGTAGACATTCAGTGAACAGTGATGCCCTCCATGAGTCCTACTGCTAGGGTCAGCACCACTGGCAGGCTGCTACGACGACTGCCCTTAACACCACGTCAACGTTACCAAAGACTCCAATGGTGTCGTGCCAGACTGTCATGGAGTGACTCGGAATGGCAGTGGGTCATCTTCAGTGATGAGTCCTGCTTTTGTCTTGGTGGAGACCACCAACAAATGTGTGGCGGCATCGTGGTCAGCACCAAGATGATAGATGGTATGTTGTCATGCATCACACATCCCCTAAAGGCCTGGTGTCACTCCACCTCCACCCCTACCATTAAACCTGCAGGCACTGCAGCTGCATAGGATGGATTATCACAGGACACCAGTAGGAACCTCTACAACTCCATGTTGAGACATAGGCTTGTTGCATTTGCAAACATGGCGGCCTGACGCCATACTGAGACACTACTTCTGTATGTGTAGCTCAATAAGTATTCCCCATATCAGTCTAAATTCATCATTATTTATTGTTCCTGGTAACTTTTATCTTCCTTCCCAATAGCACTGCAATCTGACACTTCCCAGTAACTCAGATTACTGAGAATATTAGAAGTTTTGGGAACAACACAGACATATTAACGCAGCAGTTTAAACTAACAAGCTAAAACATTTTAATCTGAGCCAACTCCATTTTCTACACTGAATGCCTGCTATTACATTCAGGCTGACCATTCAGAGCTTTGTGGTCCAGGTTTCAGTTCAATGAAATAATGCCGGCAGAACAGCTTGCAGTACAAAAGCTTACACAGCAAACAACAGGACCGTGAAAACGTCAAGGTTAAAGAAAAAAGACTGGGGGATGATCGTGAGTAACTTAACACAACATAGTACAACTCCACAAATTGTCAAGAGGAGAAGTCGTGAAGAACAAAGATCAGGCAAGGCCATTTCAACAGTGGAGAGACCTCCGTTAAAGTTTTTCCGTCTTCCTATTTGCCAGGTTTTCGTTCAAATCCTGCTGTTCCACCTTAAATGGTGCAGCAGTTCCATGTGGGCACCTACAAGTAACTGCTGGGTCATTTAAGGTGGCTCCGGATAAGAGACTGGGCGAATGGGTAAACAGGTAAATGTTTTTCAGCCAGTGAGAAAGGGTGGTCAGAGGTGTTTGAGATGTAAATGGTCACATCAAATAGTGATTCCTGATTCATTCAGTGCTTCCTGCTAAACGAATCGACTTCAAATCCTACAGTATCTGAATGTAAACAAACCGCTACAAAGCAGGTGGTCCAATAGGAGCTTGTGACTGCAGAATTTTGGTGGCCATGTCGCTGCAGCTCCTGCGTGACAGCTCCCTCCCCTTGAGATGAACTTGGATCTTCTTCTCTGAGCCAGAAGGGGATTCCTGTATTTATATCTCACTTCAAAGGGCCCTCCTCCACCTTACCAGTGACTCATTCTCTGGGGAAGATGCTCCGTTCGCACAAACACATTTTGCTACCCTCTGCTCTGTTCTTACCCCGGCTTGCATCATTACATTGGAGATTAATTAGAAGCTGAGCTAAGTCAATTCGCTCTCTCCCAGCAATTAAGGACGCCCTTATTGGTTAGCCAGCAATTAGGCACACTCTTATTGGCTAGCCCGCCGTCCTCCTTTGTCTGCTGTTTAATCCCCTGACGGACAGAGAGGCGGATCACGCGGGCAACTGGACTGGAACGGTAAACAATTACTCGTTCCTATTAATGCTTTCATAAACTATTCAGAGGGCTATGCATACTGAAAAGCGTGTGCTTATCGCTTTCTCATGACTTATTATGGAGGGTAAACAGCCTGGTTTGACCTCAAACGGAAAAGGAAGCTAAATAATGTTCTGCTGATGGTGCTTAGGCTGTTTGAAGTCCGCCTCGTCCCCCGGGCCTTATAGCAGCAGCTATAGTCAGCAGCACTCTACACGTGTGCGTATGTGTGCACGGGTTGTGGGTTTGAGAGTGGCAGAAGGGGCAGGAGTGCACAGCGGTAAGCAAGAAGGATGTGCAACAGCATGTGCCATTCTTTAAATCTAGAGTGACAGCAGCAAGGTGCCACCATACCTTACAAAACTCACCCACGTCAGCCTCACCCAGCCGGACGCAAGATTAAAGCAGTCCTGCTGTCACTGACATCACAGCCTCCATCATGATGGGTTTGGACCCAGGTACAAAGGCAGCATACCTGCGTGTGTCTGAAACCACCTGTACAAAGCTCCGAACACCGCATCTCTCTCGAGGTGTCCTAAAGCCGTGGGACTGAATTCTGTAGGGCAAGAATGCCGGTTAGACACAGTATAAGGCTCCTGGCTGACAACAGGCTTTTGACTACTTTGAACCAGAAGTGTGACTTTGACCTCATGATGAATCGATTTGATTTTGATTCCTAATGAAATGATTCAGTTCATCATATTAATTTTGATTATCATTTTTTAGAAAATGATTCACTCAATTTTGACCATGATTCAGTTTGATTCTGATCCTTTAGAAAATGAGTTAGTACTTTATGATATCTTAAAATTTACCATGAATTTTGATTATGGTTCTTTAGAAAATGCTCCACCTCATCAGTTTGACCCACAGGTGTAAATCTTCTTTGACCTCACAATCAACTGGATCATGATTCCTTATGAAATTATTTACCACATCACAATCTCAATTTTTTTTGTGACTCTGTGTGACTCTGATTCTTTAGGAAATAATTCAGTACATCACAATCTCAAATGGACTGTAATTCAGTTAGATTATGATTGTTAAGAAAATCATTCAGTACTTTACAATATCTCACATTTTACCGTTATTTAGTTTAATAATGATTCTTTGGGAAATTATTTTACTGCATAATCATATACCTCAAATTTCACCATGATTCAGATCAATCTTGATTCCTTCTGGGATTATTTAGTAGCATCTAAAATATCCCAGATATTCAGTTTAATTACACTTCCTGTAGAAAATAATTTACTGCATCATGCTATCTCAAGTTTCACCAAGATCCAGTCCGATTATGATTCTTTAGGAAATGATTCAGTACTTCGCAATATCTCAGATTTCACCATGATTCAGATTCAGTTTGATTATAATTCTTAAGGCAACTATTCAGTACATGCTATCCCAAATTTTACCATAATTCATTGTGATTATGATTTGTGTGTAAAATATTCAGTACATTACAATATCTCATACTTTTTACCATCATTCAATTTGATTATGATTCATGCTATCTCAACTTAACCATGATTTACTTTGAATATGATTCGTTAGCAAAAGATTCAGCACATAATGACATCTCAGATTTCAGCACAAAGGGTTCAAAATGATTTGTGTGTTTCCGAATTCATTATTAATACACTTAATACATGAATGTGACTGAAGGAGCTATTTACACCACAGTGGAGTGAAGACAATTAATAATGAAATGACAGTTTTACATTTTCAATTAATAAACGACAGAGCATTCTGTCTGGGCCAAAAAATCTGCATATATTCTACTGAATTATATTACATGTTTATAATTAATATTAACATTACAATGCAAAACAAGTGCCATTGAATCACTGCATTCAGATTCAGATGCATGTGAACACCCCTAACAGTAGTTTGACCCCCTAACAGTAGAGGACAGGCCTGATGTACACATTCCCCTTGTGTGTCTGCAATTAGCAACTCATGCATATTTCCATTAATCAAATGCCCTCATCAGAGCACGGCCCAGTCAGCAGAGGTCTTAAAACACTCCGGCTTTGGATGCAGGAGAGCAGCGCTGCTTGGCTTGGACAGCCGAACACATAAACAAGCCAGAAGTCTCCATAGGAAGTCTGAAAATAGGCTTTGCGTTAACATGGGAACTCTCCGACTTAATTAAGCATAAACAAGCAGTGCGACCCCGGTGGACAAATAAACATGCTTAACACAGAGGTTTATAGATCATAACGCTCTCTGGTCATGCTCATCCTCCAAACCGCACGTTCACATGCATGCACATGGACTAATGCTGGTGCACTGGTGTCTCTCTCTCTCTATCTCTCTCTCTCTCTCTCTCTCTCTCTCTCTCTCTCTCTCTCTCTCTCTCTCTCTCTCTCTGTCTCTCTCTGTCTCGGTCTCTCTCTCTCTCTCTCTGTCTCTCTCTCTCTCTCTTTCTGTCTCTCTCTTGTCTCTCTCTCTCTCTTTCTGTCTCTCTCTTGTCTCTCTCTCTCTCTTTCTGTCTCTCTCTTGTCTCTCTCTCTCTTTCTGTCTCTCTCTTGTCTCTCTCTCTCCCTCTCTCTCCCTCTCTTTCTCTCTCTCCCTCTGTCTGTCTCTCTCTGTCTGTCTCTCTCTATCTGTGTCTCTCTCTCTGTCTCTCTTTCTCCCTGTCTCTCTCTCTCTCTCTCTCTCTCTCTCTCTCTCTGTCTCTCTCTCTCTCTCTGTGTCTCTCTCTCCGTCTCTCTCTCTGTCTCTCTCTCTCTCTCTCTCTCTCTCTCTCTCTCTGTGTCTCTCTCTCTCTCTCTCTGTCTCTCTCTCTCTCTCTCTCTCTCTCTTTCTCTCTCTCTCTCTCTCTCCTGTCTCTCTCTCTCTCTCTCTCTCTCTCTCTCTGTCTCTCCCTGTCTCTCTCTCTCTCTCTCTCTCTCTCTCTCTCTCTCTCTCTCTCTCTCTCTCTCTCTGGTGCATGCTGGGAGGTGGATGGTGTGAGAGTGTGTGTGTGTGAGAGATTGGAGGTGTGCGGTGAGTGGGATTCTGGGCCTTTGCCTGTCCTGTTATTTTTCTCAACACAGTAAGTAATAGTTTAATAAACTATTGGCTGGTTTGTGGCAAACCGTGGTTCCGTGCGGACGGGTGAATCCGCCATAGACTTCGTGGCGGCGTGCGAAGATGGCGTCTCTCCCCAGTGGGGGTGCGCCGTCTCTGTCGCTCCGTCACGGGGCCAGGTGTGAGCCGGCGCCCGGCACTTCAGTGGAGGAGGTTCTGCTGGGAGTGGGGGAGCAGATCGGTTGTGAGAAAATCGTTTCTGCGTCGCGGATGAATAAAGCTGTGGTGATTTTCCTGAGTGATGAGACTTTGGTGAACCGCTTGGTGGAGAGCGGAGTTTGGGTGAATGGAGTGTTTCTCACGGTGTCGCCGCTGGTTGCGCCGACTGTCAAAGTGACTATTTCGAACGTGCCGCCGTTTATTCCGAACGCTGACATCGAGCGCGAGCTTTCCCGCTTCGGGAGGTTTTCCGGCGGGATCAGGATGGTTCCGCTCGCATGTAAAAATGCTGGTCTTAAGCACGTTCTGTCTTTTAGGAGGCATGCGTTTATGTTTTTGGAGGACCCCGCGCTGGATGTGTCATTTAGAGTCTGGCATGAGGGGCGGTCGTTTATGGTTTACGCTACTACGGGGGGTCTACGGTGCTTTGAGTGTGGAGACGTAGGGCATAAGCGGCAAACATGTCCTCATAAGGCCAATAGAGAGGAGGCTGCAGGCCCCAGCGCTGCCTCTGCGGCGGGGGTTAGTAACGCAGAGCAGGGCACTGGGGGGGAGGATGAGGCTCGCTTATCCACCGCTGGTTCGGAGGAGGCAGCGGTGAGTGAGGGGACGGGGGAGGAGCGTGATCAGGCAGGTGGAGCTGTAGAGGAGGGGCCTGAGACACACGAATCACAAAAACCAGGGCCTAGTGAGGAGGCAGGGCCTCCAGGGCCGTTAGACGAGGGAGTGCAGGTGAGGACGGGGAATGGCGATACGCAGGAGAGTGGACTGACAGAAGCTCCTGTGGAGGAGGAGGAGACTGATATGGAGGATGCAGGTGACGACGATACGGGCTCTGTGTTTTCTGGTATCTCTGAAGTGGGTTCTCAGCCAGACGAGGCTGATCTCTATTCTGTCCAGGAGATAAACACCTTCTTGGATGAGACCTATGGTAAAGTGGTTGATGTGAAGGACTTTTTTCCTGATGTTGACAAGTTTGTTTCTTCGGTAGTGCGGATCCAACGTCATGTAGGACTCAGTGTTGTGAGTAAGAAGAAGAGGTATCGGCTGAAGAATCTTTTGGCAAAAATACGGAAGCAAAAGGGTCCTTCTAAAGTGAGGAAATTACCAGTAAAATGACCACACTGCACTGGGTGTACCTCCTATTATTGGTTTACTGTCTGGGCCTGTCCTCTTAAATACATCCTCTCACATGGAGCTTCTTAGAGTGGGCTCTTTAAATATGAATGGAGGCAGGGATAGAGGTAAACAAGCAATGCTGTACGAGATTATTAGGCTAAGGAAAACCAATGTTATTTTTTTGCAGGAAACACATTCCACTAGGGATGATGAGGTTGATTGGGGATTATGGTGGGGAGGGGGACTATTACCTAAGCCATGGCTCTAATACTAGTGCGGGAGTGGCTGTGTTGTTCTCCAGGTCACTACAGGGGGTGGTACTGTCAACAGTGGAAATTGTTAAAGGGCGTGCCTTGTTAATCAAGGCTGAGATTAAGGGGATTGTTTTCGCGTTTGTGAATGTATATGCACCGAATAGGGGCTCTGAGCGTTTTGAGTTTTTTGGGGTGTTACATAATGCTCTTTTAAACTATGTCGAGGCTGGTGTATGCATAACAATGGGCGGGGATTGGAACTGCACCACACAATTCGTAATAGATAGAAATGGAGAAGAGCCACACTGGAGGTCCAGTGAGAAACTAGCTAGTCTGATATCTGATTGTGACATGATAGACGTGTGGAGACATAAGAACGAGGGAGTTAGGCAATACACGTGGTTAAAGGTAGGAGAATCCAGAGTGTGTGGTGCTAGGTTGGACAGGTTTTATGTGAGTAGAGGGTTCTATAACAGGGTGGTGAGGACTGGTGTGTTTCCAGTCGGGTTCTCTGATCATCATATGGTCACTGTTGAGACTAGCGTCACGTCTATGACCCCTGCACATTATTATTGGCACTTTAATGTGCGACTGCTGCAAGACAGTGTTTTTTGTGGTAATTTTTCATTATTTTGGGATAAGTGGAGGGTTCAGAAACACAGTTTTGAGAGTCTGAGTCAGTGGTGGGATGTGGGAAAGGCTCAGATAAGAGCTTTTTGTCAGGGATATTCGGCTCACGCTGCCTCGTCAGTTCGTCTAGCCGTAAAGAAGTTGCAGCGGGATATTGAAGACCTGGAAAAGCGAATAGATGGTAATAGCGGGGAGGGACTCCAAGGAGTGTTAGCTGTGAAAAGACAGGAGTTGGGGTCTTACCTTCAGGAACAGGTTAAGGGGGCTTTGATACGAGCGAGAATTAGCTCTATTAAAGATGTAGATGCCCCTAGTTCATATTTCTTTAACTTGGAAAGGAAGGCTGCGCAGCAGAAGCAGATGTTCTTTTTAAGGCACGGTGATGGGACCCTGACGTCTGATCCAGCTGAGATGAGGAGCCTGGCGGTGCGGTACTATGCTGAACTGTATGGTGCCGAAGAATGTGATGGTGACAGTGCCGCAGACCTCCTTCAGGGCCTCCACAGCTGAGTCCAGGTCAGAGGGAGGAACTGGACTCTGATATTGCATTTGAGGAACTCACAGCAGCGGGTGAAGCAACTGTCTACTGGTCGCTCCCCAGGAGTGGATGGATTACCAGCTGAGTTTTATCAACGTTTTTGGACAGTGTTGGGACGGGACTTTTATGACGTGGTACTGGAGTGCTTACAGACTGGAATTCTTCCCACAAGTTGCCGGAGGGCTGTTTTGTCCCTCTTACCCAAGAAAGGGGATCTGGGTTTCCTAAAGAACTGGAGGCCTGTCTCTCTGCTGTGTCTGGATTACAAAATACTGTCAAAGTGTATGGCTAACAGGCTAAAATGCTATCTGGACACTGTGATTTTTAGAGATCAAACATATTGTGTACCTGAGAGGACGATCATGGATAACTTGTTTTTAGTGAGGGATGTGATTGATTTTGTGGTTTGATGAATAACGACAGGTTGGGGATTTTATCAATCGATCAGGAGAAGGCCTTCGATATAGAGTGGATCATGGGTATCTTTTTAATACTTTGGCAGCGTTTGGGTGTGGGGATAAATTTGTAGGTTGGCTCAGGCTGCTGTATAATGAGGCGGCTGTTGATGGTGAAAGTCGGCGGGGCCCTGAGTGTGAAAGTGCCAGTACAGAGAGGTATTCGTCAAGGATGCCCTTTGTCTGGTCAGCTTTACAGCCTTGTGATTGAGCCCTTACTGTGTAGGCTAAGACGAGATCTTAGAGGAGTTCCTACGACCAGTGACCCCAGTGGGACCCGTGTTTCCCTGTCTGCATATGCGGATGATGTCACGGTACTGGTCACTGCTCAGGAGGATGTGGAGGTACTCGAGAGTAGTTTAGAGGTTTATGAGAAGGCGTCCTCGGCCAAAGTGAACTGGGGTAAAAGTGAAGGGTTTTCTAATGGGCTCTTGGGCCGGTATGGGGTGCTCCCCGACTTCCAGGAGGGCTGACATGGGGGAGGGAAGGTTTAAAAAAGTTTTAGGAGTGTTTTTAGGGAGCACAGCATTTCAACAGAGAAACTGGGAGGGTATGCTGGATAAGGTGTCTGCCAGGTTGTCTAAGTGGAGCTGGCTGTTACCACGGTTGTCGTACAGGGGGAGAGTTCTGGTTGTGAATAACTTGGCTGCTTCAATGTTGTGGCACAGGATGATGGTTCTGGAACCTCCTGGGGAGTTGATCAGAGAGATTCAGCGAAAAATGGTGGCCTTTTTTTGGAGTGGCCAGCACTGGATTCGAGCAGCTGTGCTCTTTCTGCCGGTGGCGGAGGGAGGACAGGGTCTGGTGGATATACAAAGCAGAGTGAAAGCCTTCCGGCTACAATCAGTAAAACGGCTGCTCTACCAGCGAGATCTACCGTGGACTCAGCTAGCCGGTGGAATTCTGCACCGAGCAGGGGGCCTGGGATATGACCTTCAGCTGTTCTGGATTAGGCTAGCTGAGGTCAGTTTGTCTGGGCTCACTCCCTTTTATCGGTCACTCCTCCAGGTCTGGAAGACTGTTTTTGAGGTGTCTCGAGGTGCTGGACTTTCGGGGGCATGGATACGGGAGGAACCGTTATTGTACAACCCGTTACTGCAGACCAGACTGTTATCTTCCTCCAGTATTAGGGCTTGTCTTTTGAGAAGCGGTTGTACGAAGTTGGGGCACGTCCTGCAGACCAATGGCTGGAGGTCACCCACCGAACTTAGAAAGGTGACGGGACTGTACTCACCTAGACTGGTCACCCAGCTCCTAGAGGAGGTGGAATCAGTCCTGCCTGGCTGTTATCGAGAGTTGGTGGTGAGAGGAGGTACATTGGATAGACAAGCGGCAGGAGCTCCCGCTCCTAACTTGACCGTGAGGCTGGCGGTTCAGCTCGATCAGGAGGAGGAGACAGTCCCGGGAACGCTGTTCCACATTCCTGCACTGGGGCGGTTTCAGGAAGTCCCTAGGGACGCTCTTTATCTCGCCTGTGTAAAAGTAGCACATCAGGCGGTGTTGAAGCGTCAGAGGTTGTCACACTGGCCAGGATTGTTCGGACCAGACTTCCCCCTGAGGGACAGGTGGAGGTCCCTGTATAAACCTCCTATTGAGAAGCGTTCTGGTGACCTACAGTGGAGAATTATTCATGGGGCAATAGCTACAGACAGACACGTGGCGCACCTGAACCCAGCAGTAGTGGGACAGTGTAGGTTCTGTGGGCAGGACGAGTCAGTTGAGCACCTGTTTCTGTGCTGTGACAGGCTGGGTGGGCTGTTTTTATTTTTAAAAAGTTGTTTTGATGCTTTTCATGAAGAGTTTTCTAATAGAGTTTTTATTGCGGGGGTGAGATATCGGGTGAAAGTACGGAAGAGGGTGAGTCTGTTGAATTACGTCACAGGTACGGCTAAACTGGCCATATGGAAAACGAGAAAGAACAGGGCAGCAGGTGTGGGTTGTGTGGATCCAGAGGTGATGTTGAGGTACTTGATGGCGGGCCGGATTAAAGTGGAGTATGAATACTACAGGCTGGTAAACCGTATGGAGGACTTTATCCCTGTGTGGGGACAGGGGGGCGTACTTTGCCGTGTTGACGATGACCATCAGCTAGTCCTCCAGTTTTAAATGTGTCAGTGCTGTCTCTACTGGATCATGGTTACTGTTGGATGTTGTATGGAAACTGTATGGTAATAGGTGTTCATCATATTGGTAAATAAATTTGATGTGAATCTCTCTCTCTCTCTGTCTCTGTCTCTCCCTGTCTCTCTCTCTCTCTCTGTCTCTCTCCTCTCTCTCTCTCTCTCTCTGTCTCTGTCTCTCTCTTGTCTCTCTCTCTCCCTCTCTCTCCCTCTCTTTCTCTCTCTCCCTCTGTCTGTCTCTCTCTGTCTGTCTCTCTCTATCTGTCTCTCTCTCTCTGTCTCTCTTTCTCCCTGTCTCTCTCTCTCTCTCTCTCTCTCTCTCTGTCTCTCTCTCTCTCTCTCTGTCTCTCTCTCTCTGTGTCTCTCTCTCCGTGTCTCTCTCTGTCTCTCTCTCTCTCTCTCTCTCTCTCTCTCTCTGTGTCTCTCTCTCTCTCTCTCTGTCTCTCTCTTTCTCTCTCTCTCTCTCTCTCTCTCTCGATCTCTCTCTCTCTCTCTCTCTCTTTCTCTCTCTCTCTCTCTCTCTCTCTCTCTCTCTCTCTCTCTCCTGTCTCTCTCCTGTCTCTCTCTCTCTCTCTCTCTCTGTCTCTGTCTCTCCCTCTCTCTCTCTCTCTCTCTCTCTCTCTCTCTCTCTCTTTCTCTCTCTCTCTCTCTCTCTCTCCCTGTCTCTCTCTGTCTCTCTGTCTCTCTCCTCTCTCTCTCTCTCTGTCTCTTTCTCTCTCTCTCTCTCTCTCTCTCTCCCCTCCATTGGAAAAAACTCGACTTTTTTCCATGTTTATCGAAAGCTCTAAATCTGCTGAACAAACAGGCAGGAGAATGGCACGGCAGACATTTACACTGCGCTCCAGAGTGAGCTCTCAAAGGCCGGGGGCAGCACACACAGACCCCCGAGCCGAAAAGGTCACGAAGACCACGGCTACAGCATTGGAGACTGTTCCTGCCTACCATCAATACCCGACGCGGATTATTTGGGAGCCCTGCTGTGCATACATGCTTCAACCTTGGGAATAAGCCACTGGGTCAGTGGCTCAGGCGAGGTGTTGAAAATCCGTTAACAAACCATCTGACATCCGAATGACTTTTCTCTGTGTGTGTCAACAATGGGGGAGTAATCTGCTTTAGCTACAGTGGCTTTGCACAGCAGAGAAAGGGAGAGTGCCGTAGCGCACTTATATTTAGCCAGCCTTCCGCTCCTCTCGCTGGCCGTTTAATCTCTTTTTCTGGTCAGTGTTTACGTCTGTGAGATGACCTGGACGAACATTTCCCCAAACAAAGGCCTGGGTTGGGAGAGGAGATGATGAAGTCATGTTGGTGTAAAAAGCAGCTTAAAATAGGACAGTTTAAGAAGAGAACCGGCTCAATTAGGGTCTCCTCCAAACGGGCAAACAGCAGAGGCTGCGTTTTCCCTGACAGCGCTGTGTGTGTCTCTGCAGTGCCTCTAAGATTACGTTACACTGCGATTGTTAGATTAGGATTGTTTAGAAAATTACTCAGTGCTTCACAATGCCTCAAATTTCACCATAATGAATTACAAAATGACTCACAGTGCCTCATAATAACTCTCCTCATAATATTTCACCTTGATTTATTTTGATCATGATGTTTGAAAATGATTCAGTCATGCATGACCATTCATGCATTCATTCAGCACCTAAGCCGCTTATCCTCCTAGGGTCACGGGGGGGGTGCTGGAGCCTATCCCAGCACTCATTTGGCGGAAGGTAGGAAACACCCTAGACAGGCTCGGTACATCACGGTGTCTCAAACTGACATTCAGTTTGATTATGATTCTTTACGAAAATGATTCAGGGCCTCATATATCTCATATTTCACCTTGATTCAGTACATGATTATGTACACTTATCCTCCTGGGTCACAGAGGTGCTGGAGCCTATTCCAGCGCTCATTGGGGGGAAGGCTAGTAACACCCTGAAAGGGTTAAGTACATCATGATGTCTCTAACTGTCATTTAGTTTGATTATGATTCTTTAGAAAATGATTCAGTGATTCATAATCTCTCATACTTTACAATGATTCATTTTGACCATGTTAGAAAATTATTCAGTCATGAATGCACAATTTTAGGTCGCACTGGGGGTTTGGGGGTGCAGGGTTGGGGGGGTGCTGGGGTTTCAATTTTAGTGTTCAGTGGGCGGAAGACAGGAAACACCCTGCACAGGTTCAGTACATTATGACGTCTTAAATTTTACAGTCACTCTGGATTATGATTCCTTAGTAAATGATTCACTGCATCGTGACACCTCAAAACAAAATAGGACGCTCAAAATAGAACGGTTTAGGAAGCGACTCTGCTCCATTAGTGTCTTCTCTAAGTGGGCAAACAGCAGAGGTGGCATTTTTCTGGACTGAGCTGTGTGTGCCTCGTCTGTTTTCACTGTTTCTATATTTTTACCAGTCTATAAGAGATTCTGCCTATGGAGCATATGGTGTTCAAAATGAAGGCAATAAATATACGGAATGCAAACTAACACCAGCTGACAGAGCACAGGGGCGTTAAGAGAACAGGGACAAGAAGAAAGACGAGGGGTAGCAACTATTGCCTCATTATGAGTAGCAGGCTTGGGCTCCTCTGCACATTAGCATTTGATGAACAGCATTTGTGAAGTGTCACTATTCAGATATGCTCCAAGAATGCGGGGAGTTCCTGAGTGGCACAAGCATATTTGCGTTGGCCTTATTGTCAGGATATGAGGACTTTGCTCCCCAGCCGTAACCATCCTGAGCCCTTAACCGTGTTGAGTCCAAGACAGCCTATTGGCCTCGCTCTCTCTGAATGGGTTTGCTTTCCTTCTCCCCTCATCACTGGGTGAGATGCTAGCTATAGTTGGGGTGTGAGCCACTAGAATTGGCAAATTGGCAATTAGTGTTCTCCTCTAAGTGTGCTGAGCTGCTCCAGCGGTGTAACGGTAGCGGCAGTTTGAAAAAATGCTCACACAGGCTAGCAATCGTGGAACTGGCAGTGACTAAACAGACCACAATCCCCATCCAAAAACCATTCTTTACTTTAATATCATTCCTGCTCAAAGGAAAACAAGCATCTCCAAGATGGCAACTTTAAAAGAGAAGGCAAGATCTAATTTAATGTTAATGTAAGACAATGTGACCACTTTTCCAAGCAATTTCTGTTAGTTCATTCATCATTCATCCACTTTAAATACGGTGTTCAGATGATGCTTAAGAGTACAAATTTACAAAAATAAAAATACACGTATGCTTTGGAAAGCGGCGATGTATGCATTTGGTGAGAATATGTCATTCTGATGATAAACAGAAAAAAACTTAAAATGTAAATTGAAGTGACTTAACTTACAATCATCACTGTTTCATATTCACATCCATATTTAATATATACAAAATACAGGAGAGCTTCAAGTAACACAAAACCAGAACAGAGCAAAATCATGCACGCATGGCTCTTTGGGGTTTTCGATGCAGTGTGCTCAACTGCCGTCAAGTTCAACTGGCTCCTCCACCAGTATAAAATTTCTATTGAGTAAGAAAATAGCGCTGACGGGTACCATTTATGGACCTGGCAACCCTGCCTCCTGTATAGGGTTTATAAGAAAACCAGGCATGACAACATCACAGCATTACTTAGTGAGAGATGTGTTAATGCATAATTGTCTGCATAATTAAACAGTTAACATGCCAACAAAAACCACAGAGAGGTTTGCTGTAGCTGCTCTTGTCTAGAGAAACATACAGTCAGAATCTTTCTCAGTGGTGGTGAAGGGAACCAGACGTCTGTGGAGTTTAATGCCTCTATTGAATGATCTCTATTGTTTTATGCTAGTTTTTGGTCTAAAACATTTTTTTATCTATTCATGGTGAAGGAATACAATGTTTTAGCCATTATTTTACCATCATCAATATTTTGTAGAAAAACTCACAAGATACATGTAGGTTCAATGGTGGCTTTGGACAGTAAATACACTCATCATCAAAAGAATAGTTGCACCCAAAAGGAAGTGTGGGATTGCCATGCTATTGGGAAGGAAGATATAGGTTGCCAGGAACAATGAATGATGAAACATTTAGACTTATATGGCCATATTTATTGAGCTACACATACAGAAGTAGCTTCTCTCAGTATGGTGTCAGGACGCCATGTTTGCTAAGAGTTGTAGAGGTTCCTAATGGTGTCGTGTGATATTCCATCCCATGCAGTTTAGGTATTCTGCAGATTGTGTGGTAGGGGTGGAGGTGGAGTCACACCAGGCCTTCTGGACGTGTGATGCATGACAACAAACTGTTCATCGTAGCACTGACCACAGTGCCTCTACACATGGATTTGTTGATCATCTCCACCAAGACAAAAGTGGGACTCATCACTGAACATCAATCAGACAGGTACAGTGATAAGGCCCATCTTTGCTTACATCACATGCACAGCTGAACGTGAAACTTCAATCATTCCCTTGGTTCACAATGTGAAACCTACCCACCAAGTTTCATTCCTGTCGAGTGATTCCTTATGGGTACAACTATTTGTGCAACTATGTTTTTGAGGATGAGTGTAAAATGGCTATATCTGCATTGTATACGTTGTGCCTCCTGGGTCTCATTACCCCCCTGTCAAGACATCTGAGTCTGTAAGCTGCAAAGCAAATGAACCATTTCACATCAAACCAGTCTGAATTATTTTGTATACACCTCAAGTATTGAATTATGCAGAAATGTATAGAGACTTAGTGGAATTCCCTTTTAGGTTAATGAACCTGAATATTGTAGCTTATAGTCTTTGGGGATTATCGTAATATTTAGCTCAGTACATCATTGCAGTGCTGCTAATGCTATTACGATGTGTTAACATCATGTCTGATTTTTTAAAGGTTGTCACTGGTAATTGCTGCAGAGAGTTTTGTTAGCGGGAATAAAACGCTGATTGAAAAACTAATATGTCATGAGGCACCAAAGTGGCTCATGTCTTACAGTTTTCCTGAGGATGGGAGGTACGGCGTTAACAGAGCTGCGCATTTTCTAAGTGGAAGAGGTTATAGTGTAGTACAGATGCTGTGGGATATGAAGAAATACCAAACGGCAGGCTGGTCACATGTGAGATGACACATCAGAACAGGGGTTTAACTGAGACACTGCCGTTAGTCGATTCTTTCTGAAGGAAGATGTGAAGACCAGCTGCCGATTTCACCTTGCGAGTTTCAAGGTTTTGTTGCAACAACAATAATGCGTGTCCGTAAGGCAGCTTCTTATGGACTGCAGAAAGATTTTTATCAACAGTATTAAAGTCAAAGGCAAGGAACAAGGTGTAGCCCTCGCATTATTAGCCGGCAGAATGGAGTCAAAGCAAGGGGGCCCGCATTGTGTGCCTAAACCACCAACATCCTGGCTTTATCCTGTATTTATGGAACTAGTGATGGCCTATTGTCTTATTGTTTGGTAAGACGTCTGGCCTATT
This sequence comes from Prochilodus magdalenae, assembly GCA_024036415.1. Classification (NCBI taxonomy): domain Eukaryota; kingdom Metazoa; phylum Chordata; class Actinopteri; order Characiformes; family Prochilodontidae; genus Prochilodus; species Prochilodus magdalenae. The sequence continues at coordinate 362,880 of JAMWET010000848.1, forward strand.
TTAAACGACAATACAGTAGCACTTCCTGAGGGAGAAAGTCATTAGCGAACGGGGCACCACACAGGCTAGCGTTCAAACTCGTTCTACTTTATACAGCCTGTCCGGCTAGCACGGCGCGTGATCATTTGTAGGTGGAATTCTTGCGTGAAGTAAATCACACAGGACAACGCGCCAGCTAGGCTACTGAGAGCAACATCTGCCCGGTGCGTGAAACGATAACCCGGCAATTAGGGTCTCTACGGAGTGAGGCTCTTGTATCTGAAGCCGCCGAGGCTAGCGTTCTCAACATTAAACGACTAAACGGTCCACTGCCTGAGTCTATCAAGGGCTTAGGTAAATCCATTAGCAGGATTAATCATATGTTATAGGTTTGAGGAAAGGGCAAACACATTTTCCCCTTTAATTACCAAGCAATTGAGCAAGCGCGTAGCCAGCCGCCTTGAAAGAGCAAATATAATCACAGAATCACCAAAGTGTCTATTGAGCGACTTCCAAAGAAAACTCTAATCTCGTGCAACCGTTAGTGAGGACACGTTGGATTAGAAAACAATCAAACAAGCTCAATCCTGGGTATTTCGCTCATGCTCGGGTAACCGTCGTTTTCCAAAGTGCAATAAAAGTTCCAGGATTTGACCTTGTGCTTCCAGGCAGGGAAACAATTCATAGCCACACTTCCCTCATGCAGCACTATGTATGGAGGGGTGTTTAAAGTTACTGCCCATTACCGGGACGGTCTGAGCTTCATTCACTGCCCCATAAAATAACTATAATAAGAGAAATGGCTATATAATTCTTCATTTAGTATTTACGCTGCAGTACTAGCAACAATGAAGCAATGATTCTTTATTCCAAGCCCTTGCTGAGATCCAAATACGTCAGCTTTCATATTATGTCAAATAAAACAGACCTTAGGATTACTTTCCTACAGGTTCCTTTCATATCGATTGCGTGCCCGGCGGGGGAGCTGGCAGTGAATGTAATAACACATGTCTGTTCCAAAGCCTTAATTACACCGCACCAAACTGTGGCTTCCAAATAGTTATTTTCTAACTATTCTCTAACTATCATTACCAAAGACTTCACAGCCCGCAGCTTTACCTGTTCAAAGAAGCAGATTCAATCAGCAGTTCAGTCAACAAATGCTTTACATCTGTCTCCTTGAAATATTCAATCCAGTCAATTCAATCCAACGCATGAATATGGAAATGCTATAGCCCAGGCCCTATTTAAAACAAACGCCTATTGTGAGGCCGTAATATGTGAGTGGGAGAGAGAGAAGAGCAGAGCAAGAGAAAATGGGGGAGATAAAAGATAAGCAAGCCACTCAACAGAAGAGCATTAAGTTAACATCATCTCTTCTTATGTAGCAATCTGGAATGTGTACATGCACACAGAATGTGTGATCATAATTGCGCTACATAGGCAAGCCCACACAAAACCTCAAAACGCAATCCGAACTACAAGCTGCAACCTCGAGACCAGGCACCTAAACAGCACCTTCAAACAAGCAGCTGTAGCTGTAACTATAGGACTGCATCATACAGAGACACCAGTACTGAAATAAGAGATACGTTAAGGGCGATATGTTAAAAAAGTAAATAGTTATAAATAACTGCACATTAACTCAGCTTTTAAATAGCTTACCGTGTAAAATGTGGATGAGGCCAGAAGGTGGTTTAGAACTGATTTTCAGCAAACCTTAAATTATACTTCGTATTGTTTTATTCATTATCTAGCTGAATGAAACGGGGTACAAGGCTTGATGTTTTTAGGTCGAGTTGACAAGTCATTTTTTTACAGAACACTTTATTTGGATTTAATAAATACACTGTTATTGGATAGAGGCTTATTTGCATATTGAAGCAATATCAGTACTACAGAAGTCAACACGGCAATAACAACTCAGCAATGATACACTGTGCAGCCTGGATAGATAGATAAAACTTCTGGCTCTCGCTTTTTAGTTCTGCTGTAATAGCCAGGCCTGCCGGAGTCACTGCTGCACTCTGTTAACACCATATAGTGTGTTCAGGTCTTCTGTCAGAGCTAACTGCCTGTCTGTTCTCTTTGTCTGAGCTTAACTGCTGCCCATCCTGTGTGGCCCGATGCTGGTGCTACATCTGCTCTGACTGGGAGCCACTGGGAGCCTTTAACCCCCACGGAGCTCCTGGCTGTCCTGCACTGTGGAGGCATGGCCTGCATCCTGCTGACCCATCTTATGAACCATCAACATAATTATAGACTAATCAGACACTATACTCTCCTTTCCTGTGCTGTCCTGTATCTGGTGTTGACCCGAGGAGGATGGGTTCCCCCTTTGAGTCTTGGTTCCTCTCAAGGTTTCTTCCTTCCTAACTAAGGGAGTTTTTCCTTGCCACCGTGGCCCTCAGCTTGCTCATTGGGGGCTCGAACACCAGATTCTTTGTGAAGATTCTTTGTAAAGCTGCTTTGTGACGACATCTGTTGTAAAAAGCGCTATAAAAATAAACGTTGATTGATTGATTGATAAACAGATAGATAGAACACAGAAAGATAAACTTATAATGTGAGAGAAAGATGTGTGACTATTTTATTTATTTATTTATTTATTATTATTATTATTATTATTGATGTTTATTATTGATGTTGTTATAGCATATGTGGTTTTATAGTATATGTTACAGATTATATTCCATCTCAAATGATCTCAAATTTTAAATAAACTAAATATTGTGATACTGTAAAAATTATAGAAGGCATAAGGGCAAGGATGTAATATTTTACCGCATCTTACACTTCAATAAACAGACAGACAGACACAGTAGAGGGACGGACAGGTAAATCAAATCAATTAAACTTATTGTCAGCACATGAAGTTACTTAGACTGACCATTTTAAAGTCCAATAAGATAAAGAACAGAAATCAAAATTGTTCAGAGCTTGGTGTTAATGAATTGAATGCCAGTAAAGAGATCTACAGCAGTGAATGATATCTCAGTCTGGATGTTACCTGCAGTGTGTATCTGATAAAGGCATTAACTCTCACATGTTGGCTGGTAGGATATCGCACAGGCAGCCCTAATGAGCATTGCTGCAGCACGTCAGCGTCAGTGGTTTTAAGGTGCTAAGCCTCTGACGGGTGGACTTTTCTCTGAGTTCACTTTCAGTAAGCACTACTCCTGACCTGCTCACACCCCAGTAATGACTGTCCTAGTAATCCTAGTAATTCCAAAAAAGAAAGGCGCCACAGCATGAGAAGGTGCACTCGTAATTACTAAAATCTGTCTTTTCAAATTAGCAATTACGTTCCAAACCCATTTTTACAACCTGACACCTTGGGACCTAGCCCAGTCTCAGACTCTCATCTTTTCTGTCCTCAGGTGAATGTTCAATTTAATATCCTGATTTATTTAATGACATAGAATTACAAACTCTCCAATATTAGCCAATAGGTAGGAGTAGTCCATTCACTGACATTCGTTTTAGAGGTTACAAGTGAGATTTATTTTTGTAGAGATAAATGGCAGTTTATTGATTATCAAATAACAATGAATTATGTAACTTGTAATGAGCAACCCTTCTGTGTCTCTTCCTCTATTATAGCTTCAGTTCTTCTCACGAGGCTTGCTTACCAGCATCCAAGAAATCCAAAAAATCTAAAACACATTAAATTATTGTTAAGGAGGCCTGGAGTCCGAGTTGGTCAGTCCATTGTTCTGAAAACTCCAGTAGCTTCTTTGTTTGATTTGCAAATTCCCAAATTCCAAATAATTTCTAGTAGGCCTTTAGAAGTCGACGAGTCGAATCATCAGTCGGCAACCCTTCAAGTCGACTGACAACAGTGACCTTTGTTTTTTCTTCCGTTAAACAGAGTAAAGCTTACAAAAAAGAACTTTACGAATGTAAAAAGCCATTTTAATCATTATTAAAAGGGGAATAATAAATATATATTTATATTTATAGCTGGGCTGTGGCACATGCTTGCTACAAAATTCAATCCATGTGACGACGTGCCCTAGCGGTTCACCGCTAAGGAAGCTGAAGCTGTGAAGCTGAGAAACACGGGTGGAACGATGTCTCAGAGAAAGTCAGGAGGAGCTTCTGAAGTAGAGAATCTGAACAAATTAAACCGAATTCTGCTCGTCATTTAGTCAGACGTCCAACACTGCTTCACTCGAGTGAGCTGACTTTCGTTTTAGACATAACAGCTGTTTGCGGTGAAGGAAAACCAGAAGACGCTTGTTTTATTATAATTCCACTATTTTAGAACCTAAATTACAAATATTTATATTCATTTGTCTACAGTAAAAATATCTTTATTTAAAGATAAGTACAGTCACTTAATACGCCTGCCGATAAACGAGAGATAATTAATTCAGCGTGGGGAATTAATAATTTAACGGTTTCAGGTTTACCATTCTTCTTTTCATCTAAAAATGATTTAAATATGGACTAATCTGGTTTTATTTAGCAGCTCATTATTTATGAGGGATGAAAGACGAAGGGTCCTCCTACTGAAGAAGCTGTTAGAAGTGAAATTAAAAAGACTATAATCTATAAGCGCTAATGTTTAGCATGTATACGAACTGCTGCCCGGCGCTGTATCCTGTAACTAAATGGCTTTCCAAATGAGGAGATCATCATACGCCATGACTCCGTAGTTCAGAAATATTTCCTGTTACTAGATGACTTTCTGTGAGGAGGATCAGATCTAAAAAAAGCCAGATTAACGAACTCATTACTCGATAATTGCATCCGAAAGGACGAACGCGAATCCGATGTCGACTGACAAAATCCGTCAGGTACAGCCCTAATTTCTACTCTAATTCCTTTTGGATCCACAGCGTTAAGGTTGGGCTTCTCGCAGTGGAAGAATGAACAGAAACACCTGTGGATGTTTTCAGATCTGTCTCAAGAACGGAGCTTGATTTTCTCATCACTCTCCAACATAAAAGCTTGGGAATCTGGGAATCTCTGTGACACCCCTCAGTACTGTATGTGTTATAATGACAATGAGACGTGTTATGCAAATATGGGAGCGAGGAACTAAAGAGCGGGCACACTGGAGGGGTTCATTTGCTCCATCTCCGTCTTATCAATTATTCAGCCAAACTGTAATCAAACTGTAATTTGTAAGTTAGAGAGAAAGACTTCAGTCATTTAAGGCTCAAATTAGTTGCATTAGCTGAGTAAGGCATCAGCCTGTTAAACAGACTCCACTGCAGGCAGCCAAAACACATCACCCCTCCATAAATTCGAGCCCTCTTTAAAACACTAAAGAAAAGAACCTGTAAAAAGCTGGGCTAAAGTGAGCCAGTAACATGTGTAAAAGTCACACCCGTCTTGAGGATATGAAATATGGATCTGGATCACTGCATTCCATTACTTTTAATGCTTCCTTCCTATTGATTTTTCACTCTCTGCTTTCAATTAAACGATTTACAGGCTCTTTGTATGCGGGTCAGGGTATGGAAGACAGACAGATTAGAAAAGGAGAGAGGCAGAAAGGATTCCTTTCTGATTTCATTACATAGACGACCATTCAATCACACAGCGGAGGAGTCCTCATTAGGGCCGAGCGAGAGTGCTGCTGGGAGAGTGAAGGGCAAGGTAAAGCATTAAAAACCTCACGTCTTCTGACAAGAGGCCCTTGATGGATTCTGGTGTCAGGCTACAGCTTCCTGCAGAGCGCTAGGTCTGTTTGACAGAGGGGCTGAGAGTGGAGCTGTACAGGGCAGTGGGATGTCTGACTTACATACACTCGCGCACGCTCACAGGGACAGGAGCAGCACAGACACAGACTGCTACTGGCACGGTGTTCACTAACACACAGACACTACACACAAATAAACCACTCACAGGTGTGAGTACAAACGACAGTCAGCAACAGGCTCCTCTTATTCGGATAGTCACATGGAAATGAACCATGGTGAATGTTTAAACTGGGGGGCTGGGGTGTGGGGGGTGGGTGTCTCAGGAAGTACATCTGCTGATGCTTTCAGGAACATCACGGATCTACTTACGAACAATTCTAATAAAATCAACACTTTCTCTTCTAGCAAAAGATGCTGCTGTAATTTACGGCCTCTGACCACAGACAGAGTACTATGACCAGCACACCCCAATACCAATACCGGTACCAATACCAATACGGCCACTACTGCTGCCGATTTTCATCTCACATCACCATCACATTTTGCTAAGCTCTGTACACCAGCGCACATGCACACGCAGTGTGTGCGGCAGAAATTGCTTCTTAGTTGTAGATATCTGTATCCCCATCACCGAAATTGAAGCTGCTGGAAGCTATTTAGTTTGCGGCTCCCTTTCCTTCAGTAACTGTGCTGCTCACTTTCCCTCTGTGGCTGTGCTACTGTCTCTCTCTCCCTCAGTGACTGTGCTGCTCTCTCTCCCTCAATGTCTGTGCTGCTCTCTCTCCCTCAGTGTCTGTGCTGCTCTCTCTCCCTCTGTGACTGTGCTACTGTCTCTCTGTCCTTTAGTGACTGTGCTGCTCTCTTTCCCTCAGTGACTGTGCTACTGTCTCTCTGTCCTTTAGTGACTATGCTGCTCTCTCTCCCTCAGTGACTGTGCTACTGTCTCTCTATCCTTTAGTGACTGTGCTACTGTCTCTCTCTCCTTCAGTGACTGTGCTACGCACTTTCCCTCTGTGACTGTGCTACTGTCTCTCTCTCCTTTAGTGACTGCGCTGCTCTCTCCCTCAGTGACTGTGCTACTCACTTTCCCTCTGTGACTGTGCTACTGTCTCTCTCTCTTTCAGTAACTGTGCTGCTCACTTTCCCTCTGTGACTGTGCTACTCACTTTCCCTCTGTCTCCTTTAGTGACTGTGCTGCTCTCTCTCCTGTAGTGACTGTGCTACTCACTTTCCCTCTGTCTCCTTTAGTGACTGTGCTGCTCTCTTTCCTCTGTGACTGTGCTACTGTCTCTCTCTCTTTCAGTAACTGTGCTGCTCACTTTCCCTCTGTGACTGTGCTACTGTCTCTCTCTCTCCTTTAGTGACTGTGCTGCTCTCTTTCCTCAGTGACTGTGCTGCTCTCTCTCTCCCTCTCTCTCTCTCGCTCTCTCTCTCTCTCTCTCTCTCTCCCCAGTGAGTGTGCTCCCATTTTCAGTACTGCTCTCTCTCTCTCTATCTCTCTCTCGCTTCCTTAGTAACTGTGCGTCCCTCTGCTGTTCTCTCTCTCTTAGTGACTGTGCTGCTCTCTCTCTCTCTCTCCTTCTCTCTCTCCCAGTGAGTGTGCTACTGTCTCTCTCTCCCATTTTCAGTACTGCTCTCTCTCTCTCTCTCTCTCTCTCACTTCCTCAGTAACTGTGCGTCCTTCTGCTGCTCTCTCTCTCCTAGTGACTGTGCAGCTCTCTCTCTCTCCCTCAGTGTTTCTGCTTCACTTGATACAATCATGTTAAGCAAGTGACAACACTTGATATATTGACTGGATTTAACATCAGTTCACTAGCACCACTAACATTATTAGCCTAACACCAATGATTAGCTGATTTCTGTAACATAAGAACTAACTTAAATCTACACAAATTTAGAATACAACATTAAAATAACTCATAACTCAATCTGTCACTCCTAAATGACTTAATGTAAAGCTATTTCACTTATGAACTAATATAAACTAGGCTATAGATTCGGCAAAACCAGCAAAACTGACTATGAAAACACAACTAAACGAGGATTTAAACAGACTTACAGCTTGAACCTAATTCTGTACTGTATTCTGGACTCGCAGAAGTGAAAGTGAAAACCCATCTGTCTCCTGTATTAACTGTCATTATATTTTATTTGCTACATTATCGCACATCTGTCTCTCATCTTAGTCCATCATAAGCAACAGTCTGGGTTAGGCCTAGATATCATCCCACATGTTTATAAAAACATCAGTGGTGTTCACTTGCAGTCAGTCTGCTGTCTTGCTATGGTTAAATCAATTAACAGCGCTTTACAAACTGGCACTGAATGAGTTTTTACCATCGCCGCAGCGCTCCAGGCTTTTCATTAAATTCTACACACAAACCACTCCAAAGCCAAAAAAGTGCAGCGAGTGCTTCCTTAGGTAGGGTCTCTACTGAAAACCCACACCTCAACCAGCACACATGCCCACAATGGCAACAATATATAACACAAACGGAATTCCAAAACAAACAGAATTATATAATAGGAAATCCCAGCCCTTCCTGAGCCAAATAATTCAGCTCGCCTTCGTTTCTGTGTTGCTTTGATGAAACAATGGTGAAAGGCTGAGGTCATGCAGTCCTCCGCTGTGCTTTAGTGCAGAGCAGCCACTCCTGGCCAAACAGTCTCCAGTCTCCTCCGAGCAGCCTGGATGTGTTTAAACCTCCTCGTAACCTCTACTCCCCAGCCATTATTCCAGCACAGACGATTCATACCCAAGGCTGGCTGGCAGAAATAGCACTCCTATTACAGCCCCAACTCATCCTCTCTGAAAACATTACTATTTACGAATCGCAGGAGGTGTCATTGGAAAGGGAATGTGGTGAACGGGATGTCAGTATGAGCTGCTATATAAACGGATCTTTTCCAAAAAAGCAGGACATAGACGTGCAGGTACAAACAGTGTAGAAATTCCACAAACAGCAACCGATTTTCTCAGTTTACAAACCCGCATATTTAATATAATCCATAAGCCTAAGTGTTCCATCATCATTTGCCCACATTCTCCCTACATACAGTACATGCTTTCTGTACGGTTGGTTCTGTAGAGGCTGTTAGTGTGATTTCGCGATGCGTGTTTGCGTTCGTTATATGTTCTGCTTGGTATTTTTATGAAACATTGAAAAACTGCCACACAGGTCTGTGGGCTGCAGAATTATGCGAGAAAGATCATGATATATCACACCGTGAAAATATCAGTGTGAGGGGGCCTGTGCACAGTTTCTGAGGGAGCCAGAAATGGATCTTTGCAAACGATGAAACAGCAGAACCACTTTTGGTTTAATTTCCCCTTAAATATGATGGTTCACCTTGATCGCCAATGGTGTTGTGTGGGCTTAGATATCATAATTCATTTTTGCACTGGTATTTTCCATCCCCCTCGATTGTTTAAAGTTTAAAGCAATATGATTTAACAACCGTACCTCAAATTAGAGCTGCAAAGTCATCATTGAGAATAATTTTGAAGCCTGGGATTTCTGCTGTATCCCTTCGTAACTTTGAAGAAGCTGGAACAGGACCCTTTTGCGAATAAGGTTAGAGATATACTGTACTTGCTGCATCAGTTGGGCGCGTCCTAAGAAATGAATGCAACACGTACGCCAAAAAGCAAGTACATCTTTATTCTAACTCTTCACAGAAGCTCGTCACACACCAACAACTATGGGTCCTCAGCCAGCTATGAGAAGAAGCTAGACTAGTACTCCCAGCATTGTATCATGGCAAAGAAGAAGAAGAAGGTTGTGAAAGGGAGCGAGAAAGAGAAAAGGAGAGTGTGAGCGAGCAAGAGACCAGAGTAAACCTCTTACTAGCTATTACTTGTAGGCGAGAGCTAAAAGAGACAAAAGCTTGCAGGACAGCCTCACAGTTAACAGGAAATCAAGCAATATCCAACAACAGAATGTTCATCCCCCCTGCTGTTATTTAGAAAGACTGCACTGTAGGCTGTAACCTCAACTGCACCAACCCTGTCTTACAGATTGTTTTTTTTTTTTTTTTTGGATGCCAAAAGTCATTTGACCTTAGTCTCGTTTCAGGCTAGCAAGCAAGAAAAAAAATTCATCTCATGCCAGTTTGGTCAGTCAAGAGTTTGGTCAGTCAAGAGTTTGGTCAGTCAAGAGTTTGGTCAGTTCTTTCAATCTGATTCCAAATAAGCATCGCAAATGTGCAACTTACTGCAGTGCGATGTTAGTCTGCATTAGTGCAGTGTTCGTCAACACGGTTGTTTCTCTTCCAGTGTAGTCTTTGGTGGTGTGGAGCCTATTTAAGGCTCTCATTGGTGTGTACGCCCATCACACAGTCGTATGGATTCTACAGATCACCACTGCCTGTTTGGTTATTTACACACAGCAACAATCAAAATCACAAAATCACGTATTCCTGTGACTGCATGGTGCGTATGGATGCATAAAGGAGTCTGCATCCATTAGCTTGCCAACAAATGCATGTGTACAGCTGTCTGTGAAGGGGTCCCAAAGCATTATTTGTATTTACTACAGCAGTCTAATAGTTAATTACACTTCACAGCTGTAGTGGGACCCCAAGAGCACAAAATACCAATTCTCACATGATGCTGCTTTAACAGGCTGTCTTTGTTACTTATGCCTTTAAGACTAATGTATGTAAATTACCTCCGTGCTGACAGGTTGCTGTGCACTGCCTCTTGTTCAGGTCTAAACCTCTTCCTTTATTCATTTTACCACTTCAACATTAACGGGCGGGGCTAAATTGGTGTAGGCTGAATAGGCAGATACATGTGAATGCATTGTTTTTTGTGACATCACAAAAATAATGATTTTTAAAACATTTAAAACAATGTCTACTACTTCGAAGCCATACATAAACAATAAGAAAAGCAGTTATACGTGATATGGTCCCTTTAAAAGTCTATCCGTTAAGCCAAGGGCCCTTTAGGAACCTCTATCTTTAGTAGTGGAGTGTAGCGTGTATTTCTGTCAATCTCAGTATTTTCACCCATTAGCTAAAAGTTACAAGCCCCATGTTACTATGTGACAAACAACTCCAGGTCCAAATTCAGTCACCCTCCAGCTTTTAGATGAGTGTATGCTTCTCAGAGCTAGCCAGCTCCATTCCTGAGAATGAGAAGAACCTGTGAGAACCATCCATCAGTGACTAAACCAAGTGCAGCCTAGTGCCTTCGTATATGACAGGGCCTTTCATCCAGAGCATTTATCAGGCCTCTAATAAAGCCATCAAGGCCTAATCCCGCGATCAGGGCACAACACCATCACTCTACAGCACCTCGCCATCCAGAGCCATTAAGGTGAGACTGCACCTCCGAATTGGAAGCCGTCCAAGCCCCATGTAATCTCCAGCAACTTTGTGGGATAAAGTAAGAGAGCAGGCATTTGGGCTACAGCTAAATGCACAGAGCTGCAGGAGGCTGTTTGCGAAGAGGCGTCACGGCTTCTTTAGCGGACACGAGAGCAGGGCAGAGCAAACTGCCTACCAGTACAACCTGTACATGTGCATGAACAGGGCAGGAACTCTGCCAGCCTCATGCTATGTCAGGTCGATCACACAGTTTAGGAGATCTCTAGGGCGATGCCACAGCAGAACTACTTTGGATTCCTGGTTCTGCAAGGGGAGAACCTTAAAGTTTAGAGAGACTTGAACTTCAATGAATGATTTTCCAGAGCCATAAGGCCAAGCCAAGGAGAGCGAGGCAAACAACATACTTCAAGGTCAGCAAGTAAGGCACCCTAAAGGACATGATAGCCTTGCTCACAGCAAAACATCATGAAATCATGCACCGTCCCTAGAACCTGGACATACTGCTTACATTCATCCTGATTTCTGCTGCATGCCTAATGGAAACAGATGTAATTTCCCTAGGTAAGCCAATCCATCACTAAGTGCTCCGGACAAAATGGTCTTGGGCATCAATAAATAATACAGCCCTGTATGCAATGTGGGCATATGACCAAAACCTTAACGTCATATTACCACACCATCCATGCCCCAAAGGGCTCTGCCTAGCAGCACTGAATCCCATAGGGGCACAACACGTTGCCCACCCTCAGTGGGCAGAAATCTCAATCTCAAGGTCCAGACAGCAGTGGTCTTCACTGATGCATGGCGTGCGCGTTCAACGCCAGTTCAGGAACTTTTCTCCATTCTCCTACTGTCCCCATCCTGACCGGAACGCACGCCCGTCGGCCCACTTACCGGGGTGGCAGCTGATGGTCTGGACGAGGAGAGCTGCCAAAGTCAAGCCCAAAGCCGTGCGGCGGCGCGGTTCCCGTAGACTCCACATGTCTTCATGCGCACTGATGGCGAACGGCGGACTGAATGAAGCGTCGGTGAGGACCAAAAACCGCGAAACAATATTGAATCAACGCCAAACAAAACAGTTGCGATCAGAGACCGCGCGCCTCTGAGTTCATCTCGGAACGGAAGAGCAGTTTAGGGCTGTGAACGAGAAGCGA